>CAWUFW010012487.1:0-539347 GCA_963921515.1 Calotriton arnoldi | reverse complement strand
GTTTTCAAACAAATAGTGAAGGCATACATGTGTCTACATGGGCAGTGCAAAACAGGAACGGATGTGGCAAAATACAGTTTGACTTTACCCAGGAGCAGACCCGTGGTCGGCCCAGCTAGTCATGATATAATCTTCTCCAGGATCCCCCAGAGACCAACTAAAAGATATTCCGCCACTCTCCGTAAAACTTCTTAATGATAATTCAGAGACTTGCCCCTGGAATTGTATTCAACTACAAGAGTTCAACTAGTAACCCTCCCACCTCCCCTCCCACCTCCCCCAGCCCTATAGTTCCCCAATTATCCTCCCCTCCACCCCCCAAGCATGCCGCTGGATCCTAACATTTACGAGTGGCCTCTCAGACCCCCATGCCATTCAGTAAAAAGTCCTGATCTCGGCGATCCTCTGCTAAGACAGATCAAGAACACTAAGAAGGGGTCCCCCACTGGACTCGCAACCGCCCCTACATTTCTCTCCCATATCCTGTGTCAGTCCTTTCAGCCGATCCCTACCTCTTCCCTCTCGTCGGGGTGGGCTTCCTCATCATCAGGGGGGTATTTAACCAATTCCACTAGCGCCATCCATGCCCGAGCCATATCCATTGACTTCTCGTTCTCAGTACGCCTAGCTACACCTAGTTTATATTCCCCCTCACTCTCCGCCCACTTCAGCAGTTCCCTGCGCCAGCGTCCCACTCCAGGCCCCTGTCTCGCCTTCCAATGGGTGGTAAGTTCCCTTTTCGCCAAGATTAACCCCAAATCAATAAACTTGCTGGTTATTTTATTTTTGGTAGTGTGTGGGAAGTCATGCAGCAAACAAACCCTCGGCGTCAGGGTCACCTCTCTCTCCGTCACAGTCGTCAGGACCATTGTCACCTCCCGCCAATAGTCCCCCAGTTGCGGACAGCTCCAGAACATATGTAAAAACCCCGCCCCCTCTAGCGCACATCGAGGGCAAGCTGTAGCAGCCAAGAAATATTCATTAATCTTTCCCGGAGTCAAGTACGCCCTGTGCAGGACATAAAATTGGATCATTTGAAAGCGCGCGTTCCGGGTGCCCTTCCATGGTCTCTCCATTATTGCTCCCCAAGCTTTTTCTTCAAGGGGTTCACCCAAATCCTCCTCCCACTTACCACGTAATGCCGTTAAGGGCTGGCGCAGGTCCTGGGTGATCCGCCGATAGAGACAAGTCACCGCTTTTATAGTTCCTGCCGCCATAACAACATATTGACAAGCCAGGAGCGTGTCCGGCTCCGAAAGCCTCGTCCGCCAATGCCTTCTGACAGCTGCCGTCAGAGCCGCATGAAAGAGAAAGTCTCCCCGCGGAAGATCATGCCGCTCCGCAAGATTGTCAAAAGGGAGAAGGTTGCCCTCTTCGTATAGATCACCCAGTGTGAGAACCCCAGCCTCTTCCCAGGACTGCAATTTACTCCAATCTCCCCCATGAGGTAGCACCGCACACATATTCAACGGAATTTCGGGGCGTACGGAATCTTAATGCGCTTCTTCCTGATCATGCGCGCCCAACAACGCTGTACCACTTGCAGATCGGCTCGCATTACCTCACCCCTCAACGGTACCCGCAACAGAATGCAGGACAGCAGGCGGCAGCTTGGGTCCGCCCTTCCCAATTCCTCCGGAGCTCTGAGGCGACCCGCTATCCACTGTGTGAACCACTGGAGCTGCGCAGCATGATAGTAGCTCTCAAAATCCGGGAGAGCGAAGCCCCCTCTGTTCTCGGCCTCTGCATGGTACCCAGGGCAACCCTCCGCCGCCCAGCGCCCCACAAAAACCCCGACAGCAGGGAATTGAGTTGCGCGAAAAACTTCCCAGGGATCCAGACGGGGAGTGCTCCAAAATAATAAAGAAACCGCGGCAAGATGATCATTTTCACTAGGGCGACTCTGCCCGCCACAGACAACGGGAGCGTCCCCCAAAAGTCAAAACAGGACTTGGTGTCGCGCAGCGCCCGGCCGACATTACCCTCCAGCAAATCATCACGATCATGATAGATCCTAGTCCCTAGGTAGGTCAAGCAGCGAGCTTCCCAGACGATCTCTCCCGCAGTCTGATGTTCCAGTCCAGTAGCTCGGGCCGGGAACAGGCACGACTTAGTCCAGTTCACCCGAAGCCCCGCCACTCTTCCCAACGTCTCCAACAGGGCCCGCGCCCCACGAAGCGCAGCTCCAGAGTCCGGCAGAAACATGAGCAAGTCGTCCGCATACAATGCTATGTGTTGTAACTGCCCCGCCACCAGTAATCCTGGGTAGAACCTCCCCGCCCTGGCATGGGCGGCCAGAGGCTCCACTGCCAGTGCAAACAGGAGAGGAGACAGCGGGCACCCCTGCCTCGTCCCCCGAGCAACCCCGCAGGGAGTTGAAATCAAGCCCCCGTCCGAACCCTAGCAGTGGATTCACTGTACAGCAACTTTGTCCATGCCAAAAAGCCCTCCCCGAGGCCAAACTCCCTCATCACATCAAAAAGATAGGGCCATTCCAGGCTATCAAAGGCCTTCTCAATGTCGACCGCAAAGATACAGGCGTCCCCTGCATCATATGCGTCCGACTCTAATGTGTGCAGAAGTCTGCGGACATTCATTGCAGCGTTCCGGGAAGGGATGAAGCCAGCCTGATCTCTGTGGACCAGCGTCGTCATATACGGCATCAACCGACTCGCCAACACCCGGCTTAGGATTTTATAATCCAGGTTAAGCATTGCCAGAGGCCGATATGAAGCACGATCCCAGGCCGGTTTGTTCGGTTTAAGAAGCGGGACGATAATGGCCTCCCGCGTGGAGACAGGGAGGACACCCTCCCCGCGCGCTCTATTATATAGTGCCACTAAATGGGGAACCAGTGCTTCGGCATAAGTTGCGTAAAATTCTACGGGCAACCCATCAGTACCAGGTGTTTTATTCCTGGCCATGTGTTTGATAGCGCTGCGGACTTCCCTCGCCTCCACATCCCTGCCAAGATCTTCCGCCTCCTCAGGTTCAATCCTGGGAAGGTCAGCTCCCGGGAGAAACTCCTCATCCCCCGGAAGGTCAGGGCCCAGCTTGCTCTTGTATAATTCAGTGTAGTACCGCAAGAAGTGATCATTAATTCCCTGCTGGGTATAATATACCTCACCACCCTGGCCCCTCAGCTCCAGTATCGTCGTCCCTCTTCGCGCTGGATTGGCAAGCCAGGCGAGCAGCGCCCCTGCCTTATCACGGTCCGCATGTGCCCTGGCTGTATATGCCTTGTAATCAAAACATCGCAGCCGTTCTATCTGCACCGCTAGGGCCTCTCGTGCTACAAGTAGTGCGTCATGGGTGTCCGGCCGCTCCGGGCGTATTCTCTCCCGGTCACGCACCTTCTGTTCCGCCGTTGACACCTCCTGCAATAACACTCTGCGCACTCCCACCACCTCCCCAATGCAGCGTCCCCTGACCACTGTCTTAAAGGCATCCCACTCGACCATCAGGGAAGAGGCCGAGTTGGCGTTGATCCTAAAATACTCAGCAATAGCCGAGCCCAGAACATCCCGAAACACCGGGTCCTCGAGCGTTTCTGGTCTGAGTCGCCACGTGGGGATGGCAGGCCTAACACGTTGCCAATGAGAAATCACCAATAACGGATTGTGATCAGAAGAGGTCCTAGTTAAATACTCGCTATGTACCATCCCCCATGGACGTCCGGAGAGCAAAGGATAGAATCTAAACGAACATGCAGATCATGTAGCGATGAAAAATACGAATAGTCCCTGTCATGAGGATGATGAGCCCTCCATGTGTCAGTCAGTCCCCAGTGCTGTTGCCAAGCCCGCCTCACTGCAGCCAGCCTGTTCACCGAGGCGTCCGCAAGGGGAGGATGGGAACGGTCCAATGAGATCTCTGCTACACAATTGAAGTCTCCCCGAGGAGCACAGATCCCACCAGCAAGGGCGCCAGCTTTTGAGAGAGATCCCCAAAAAAGGAGGCCTGATCAACATTAGGGGCATATATACTCCCTATAACAATGTCTCTGCCATCTAAACGTCCCTTCACCACTACATACCTACCCTCGGGATCTATTAGTTGCTCAGTACTCTGGAACGGAACTCCTGCTCTTATCCAAATCAATGTACCCCGCGCATAGGCCGAATAGGTCGTACAGAATATCTGCCCCCTCCATCTACGTTGCAAGGCCACCCCCTCCTGGTTGGCTAGATGCGTCTCCTGGAGGAGCGCTATCTGGATCCCTCTTCGTCTAAGGTAGGCGTGAATTTTGTGTCGGCGGGTCATAGTATGCATCCCCCTGATGTTCCAGGATAAATACTTAAGATCTATGGGGGCTCCCATGGTACAGTGGTATGCAGCCTATCCCCCATGTCTCCCCCAGCGGCATGCTTGAACCCAAATCCCCCCACCCCCTCTCCCCCCAAACTCCCAACTCCCACTCCCCAGGACAGGTCCCCTGAAACTAGTTCCCATCCAAACTGATGTCCCCATCAACTATGAAAAATAAAGTAGTAGGACGTATGGCGACCCGGTAAGACCCAAAGCCCCTCCGGCAACTCCCCCGCATTATGCAGTCGTGTGGGCCCCCATTAGTACATGACAAATAATTGCCCCTTCTCCCTCATCCCCACTCATAGACCCTCATAGCAGTATAGTCCGAGTCCAATCGAAAGCCAGGTCCCGCCAGACACCGCCCAGCATCTCAGCCAAACAAGTCTACCGTGTGCGGGGTGACCACTGGCAACTCTGTGTCTGAGTCCCCATTCGTGCTCTCGGGCAGTGAGATCTCAGAACCAGCCGACCCTCGGGCAGCGGAAACAGGGCTCAGGGTGGTCTCTCCCTGGCTAATCTCTGCCACCGCCTGCACAGCTCTATCCCTTTCCCGCTGTTGATCCGGCAGCGAGAGGGCCCCTGGCGAGTTGGCTTGTTCGGGAGATCTCCTCCCTCCACTACTTGCTGCAGAATTCCTCCTGGATCCAGTGCGACGCGTCTCAAGCCATTGCCATCCATCTTGCGGGGCGGTAAAGAAGTGGGTGGCAGTGCCATCTACCACTCGCAGGCGTGCCGGGAAAAGCATAGCATACTGTATGTGGAGCTGGCGTAGTTTTCTTTTGAGGCCCATAAAGGAGGTGCGCTGTCTCTGGACCTCCCTAGTGTAATCCGGGAATATCATTACTCTGGAATTTTCAATTCGTATGTGTTGTTTCCCTCGGGCTTGCTGCAAAAGATGATCTCTGTCCCGGTAATGCAAAAGTCTCGCCACCAGCGGTCGTGGAGGCGCCCCGGCCTGGGAGGGCGCCCGGGACCCTGTGTGCCCTTTCTAGAGCGAAGAATGACGACAATCCCTCCGGGGCAATCTCCGTCCGAAGCCAGTGTTCCAAGTACCGGACAGCATCCTCCCCTCTGCCCGTTCCGGTACCCCCACTATGCGGAGGTTGTTCCGACGAGAGCGGCCCTCGCTGTCCTCCGCCCTCATCTCCAAGACCCGTACTTTGTCTTCTACCTGTTTCAGGGATCGCTGCAAGGTGGTCACTGCGTCCGGGATCTCCTCCAGCACCTTCTCAGCCGTCTTCACTCGTTCCTTCAACTTTCGGTGGTCATCCTTGAGCAGGGTGAGATCCACTCCGATAGCATCAATTTTTGCCTCGAGGGCCGTTCTGGAAGATGTAATGGCCTGCATAATATCAACCAATGTGGGTCCCCCCGGCCCATCCGCCCCTGAGCGCTCCGCAACTTCTTCCTCCTCATCAGTTTGATGTCTGTTTCCTTCACTCAGGTCGCCCGTAGGGCCTTTTTCTTGACCGTTCGGCCCATCTTCAGCACTCCTCTCGGGGCCGCTCAGTGCTCTACCCAGCCAACAGAGGGGTATCCGCGCCCCAAGTCGTTACTTCCCGTGTCACCCCTCTCCACTTGTAGGGCACCGAGAGCAGGGCAGATCTAGTCAGGGCCGGATGGGTTGAGCCGCAACCACCAATTGTAAGAGCAGGCCTTCCCAAGAGAATCAACACCCCAGGCGGGCCTCATCGGACTTTCACCATCCAGAAGAAAGTATCCAGTGCACCCTTGCACTCCAGGGGCTTCACCGTGCGTGTTATACCCCAAGGGAGAGCATTCTAATAGTCACAACGCGCCTCCACCAATTCTGCACAGGGGGTCGACTCTCCTGTTCCACCCTCAAGTCCACCGCCAAGTTTGCCGTTCTGGAGACTCCCAGACAGCCTCCCCTCTGCCAGTTGCGCCTCCCAGGCAGCTCGGAGTCGCACCCAGGGCCTCAAGGCAAGCTCCCGGGACTATTGCGTCAGACAGGGCCCAGCAAGCCCCCAGGCGACGGTCCACTCTTCCCTCGCGTTCCTCCGCCGTGCACACCAGGTCTCCACACACCTCAGTCGTCTCGCCGTCCCTTCCGACTCAATGAGCTTCAGCTCCCTGATTCAGGGGCACTATTCACCATCCCCGCTCCGTTCTCACCTGCGCCTGTTTCACCACCGTCGCGCCAGGTCATCTCACAGAAGCAGTGTATAGCCTCGGGTGGCCTCCATCTCCCGCAGCTGTCGTCTGCTCACCAGCACTTCCCCGCTCTGCCAGTATGCGTGCTGCACTCGTCCACTCATCGGGCTGCACTGCCATCAATGAGGGCCGCCATCTTGGCGCCGGGGGCACCGTCAGGCTCGGCGTCCCCGCAGCACGAACGCCCTCTGCTCCCCAGCTCCGCTCTCGATTGGGAGGACCTGGGCAAGTCCGGAGCTTCTCCGCTGCACCACAGTTCCAGGTACTGTGCTCCTGTCTCAAACACCAGCAAAACTGCTCTCTTTCAAGCCGCAGCGGGCATCTTAGGTCGCCGCCACTGATTCGAGTCGGGTCACCAATCAGCGATGCCTCCGTTTATCCGCACCCCAAATTAACGCCGGATCTTCCCCAGAGGCAGCAGGGACTCCGTCGCACAGGATACGTGGCTACAGGGCCACGGGTACTCCCCTGCCCGTCAGACCGCAGGTCCGCTGTTCGCTCTGGCTTCGGCCATCCCAGCCAGTGGAGCCTCTCAGCCCGTCCCAAATCCCTGGCAGCAGCTTGGCTTCCCGGAGCCCGGGTCGCTACGGGACCATTTGAGAGATTTCCCAGCAGAGGAGACAGCCCGGCAGTGAATGGCTTCACCACAGCACTTGCAGAGTCTCCCGCTCCGCCATCTTAAGGTCAGGCATCGTCTCCCGATTATTTATAGGGCGCGTTTCAACCCTCACCTCAATACAGGACCCTCAGGTAAGGTCCAGCCTTCGCTCCGGCCCCGATCCGCTATCGAGGAGGCGCTCCAAGCGCATCAGCATACCTTATCGGGCGAAGTGTTTACCGCTAGTCGCGGCCGCCATTTTGTCTCCTGGCGCGATCGGAAGAGAGAAGCACCGTTCTCTTCACTTTCCTGCTTTCCGATGCCCATGAAGGTCATCTAGGGGAGCTCCCGGTATTCCGCGATAGTTTGCGGTGCCGGGGGCCACTTCAGCGTGTCAGGATGACTTGCGGCGGAGGGCGGCCACGGAGGAGCTCCGAGGTCCGCTGCTGTCTACATCGGCGCCAAGCCACGCCCCTCTGAGCAACGAGTATTGATATTCTATGAAAAATATCAACACCCTTTTGTTCATTGAATAATTACATTGATATATAATCAATCTTCTTTTGACACAATTGATCCAGCCTCCGTCGAAAATATCACAAATTGCCTATATCAATTATTTTTCAAGTTGACATGGAGGAGTATTGGGTAAAGTTTTCAATAAGCAATAATCGCGCCTCGGATAAACCTCATTTGCTACGATACTGCCACTGCACAAAGATAAAGTCCTATAGGCGATATGAGCAGTCCCAAAATGGTGACACTTTTGTCTCTTACAGGTAGAGAAAGTTGGAACATATGCACTGATCAAAGAGATATGCACGCATACTTCTATGTTTTCTATCAATCAGGTCAAAAGCCAGACATCATATGGACTACTCCATCTTCTGTTGGTTCTGCAGATAAGTGCCCATTGGGCTCTGGGATTCAATATGCTAATTAGCAGATTTCAATATATAGCCTCCTTTGGAACCTCCCTTCCTCCCTCTCTATGTGTGATGCCATCAGTATATGATTCTGTATGCAAACACATATCCTCCTAAGCCCCATCTGGCTCCTCCCAAAACTAGTTCTTGTACCTAATTGCAAGCAGAGCAACCAAAGTAGTACTATTCTAGAATATTACAAGAGTTCACTTTTGCGCCTCCTTGTTCACCCGGAGACGAAATGCCTACCTTGTAAATGGATACTTATCAATCTGCTGACAAAATAGTGTACAATCTCAGCTATTCAGCCAATAGCCGACAAAATAGTACATTAGCTCTTCTACTTAGAGTGATGCTGAATAAATGCCTGAAGCTTTGGACGCTGCACGACTTCTAAGTAAATTAGCACCAAAAGTTTAACATGCGTACCTTATTTAAAGATTAAGCGGACTTTTTTACAAATATAAGAAGTAATTGTGTTCAAATTAAGCAGTTGTTGAAAAACATATTGAGCAACAAGTATTGATATTCTATGAAAAATATCAACACCTTTTTGCTTATTGAATAATTACATTGATATATAATGAATCTTCTATTGACACAATTGATCCAGCCTCCACGGAAACTATCAAAAATTGCCTATATCAATTATTTTTCAAGTTGACATGGCGGGGTATTGGGTAAAGTTTTCAATAAGCAATAATCGCACCTCGGATAAACCTCATTGGCTACGATACTGCCACTGCACAAAGATAAAGTCCTATAGGCGATATGAGCAGTCCCACAATGGTGACACTTTTGTCTCTTACAGGGAGACAAAGTTGGAACATATGCACTGATCAAAGAGATATGCACGCATACTTCTATGTTTTCTATCACTCAGGTCAAAAGCCAGACATCATATGGACTACTCCATCTTCTGTTGGTTCTGCAGATAAGTGCCCATTGGGCTCTGGGATTCAATATGCTAATTAGCAGATTTCAATATATAGCCTCCTTTGGAACCTCCCTTCATCCCTCTCTATGTGTGATGCCATCAGTATATGATTCTGTATGCAAACACATATCCTCCTAAGCCCCATCTGGCTCCTCCCAAAACTAGTTCTTGTACCTAAATGCAAGCAGAGCAACCAAAGGAGTACTATTCTAGAATATTACAAGAGTTCACTTTTGCGCCTCCTTGTTCACCCGGAGACGAGATGCCTACCTTGTAAATGGATACTTATCAATCTGCTGACAAAATAGTGTACAATCTCAGCTATTCAGCCAATAGCCGACAAAATAGTACATTAGCTCTGCTACTTAGAGTGATGGTGAATAAATGCCTGAAGCTTTGGACGCTGCACGACTTCTAAGTAAATTAGCACCAAAAGTTTAACATGCGTACCTTATTTAAAGATTAAGCGGACCTTTTTTTTACAAATATAAGAAGTAATTTGGTTCAAATTAAGCAGGTGTTGAAAAACATATTGAGCAACGAGTATTGATATTCTATGAAAAATATCAACACCTTTTTGCTCATTGAATAATTACATTGATGTATAATCAATCTTCTTTTGACACAATTGATCCAGCCTCCGTGGAGACTATCAAAAATTGCCTATATCAGTTATTTTTCAAGTTGACATGGCGGGGTATTGGGTAAAGTTTTCAATAAGCAATAATTGCACCTCGGATAGATCTCATTGGATACAATACTGCCACTGCACAAAGATAAAGTCCTATAGGCGAATTGAGCAGTCCCACAATGGTGACACTTACAGGGAGACAAAGTTGGAACATATGCACTGATCAGAGAGATATGCAAGCATACTTTCTTTGTTTTCTATCACTCAGGTCTAAAGCCAGACATCATATGGAGTACTTTATTTTCTGTTGGTTCTGCAGATAAGTACCTGTTGGGCTCTGGGATTCTATATGATAATTAGCAGATTTCAATATACAGCCTCCTTCGGCACCTCCCTTTGTCCCTCTCTAAGTGGGATGTCATCAGTACATGATTCCGTATAAAAACACATATCCTCCTAAGCCCCATCTGGCTCCTCCCAAAACTAGTTCTTGTACCTAAATGCAAGCAGAGCAACCAAAGGAGTACTATTCTAGAATATTACAAGAGTTCACTTTTGCGCCTCCTTGTTCACCCGGAGACGAGATGCCTACCTTGTAAATGGATACTTTTCAGTCTGCTGACAAAATAGTGTACAATCTCAGCTATTCACCCAATAGCCGACAAAATAGTACATTAGCTCTGCTACTTAGAGTGATGCTGAATAAATGCCTGAAGCTTTTGACGCTGCACGACTTCTAAGTAAATTAGCACCAAAAGTTTAACATGCATACCTTATTTAAAGATTAAGCGGACCTTTTTTTACAAATATAAGAAGTAATTTGGCTCAAATTAAGCAGTTGTTGAAAAACATATTGAGCAAGGAGTACTGATATTGTATGAAAAATATCAACACCTTTTTGCTTATTGAATAATTACATTGATATATAATAAATCTTCTTTTGACACAATTGATCCAGCCTCCATGGAGACTATCACAAATTGCCTATATCAATTATTTTTCAAGTTGACATGGCGGGGTATTGGGTAAAGTTTTCAATAAGCAATAATCGCGCCTCGGATAGACCTTATTGGATACGATACTGCCACTGCACAAAGATAAAGGGGCATATTATCAAGGGCTCTATCGCCGCTTTAGCGGGACTTTTTGCCGCTAAAGCGGCGATATTTTTAACGCCCTATTAGCAAGCTGTCGCTAACAGGCGTTAGCGACAGCTTTCAGGCGATAGCGGCAGGGTTTTACATCGCCTTGCATGTCAGCGATAATTATCGCTAATGACATGCAAGGTAGGCGTTCCCAACTAAAAGCGACAGAAAACTGTCGCTTACATACCTATCGCCTATTAGCAATACCCGCGAAGCGATAAAACGCGCGCTAACCCCGATTAGCGCTTGTTTTTAGAACTGATAAAAACATGACTTAGCAATGAAAGTCAATGGGAGGTGGATTGTAAGATTAAGTCCCCAGATTTAGCGATAGGATTTTATCGCTGGATTTCTCACGTTAAAGCTGGGTTTTGCCGCTATCGCTGGATATTTTATCGCAATGGAGATAAACCTTACTAATAGGATGTTATTTCCGCGGTAATATCCAGCAATGGCCGGCAATAAAAAAAAAGGCGCGCTACGCAATGTTTGCGATATTTTTCGCATGTTCTTGCTAATATGCCCCAAAGTCCTATAGGCGATACGAGCAGTCCCACAATGGTGACACTTTTGTCTCTTACAGGGAGACAAAGTTGGAACATATGCACTGATCAGAGAGATATGCACGCATACTTTCTATGTTTTCTATCACTCAGGTCTAAAGCCAGACATCATATGGAGTACTTTATTTTCTGTTGGTTCTGCAGATAAGTGCCCATTGGGCTCTGGGATTCAATATGCTAATTAGCAGATTTCAATATACAGCCTCCTTTGGAACCTCCCTTCATCCCTCTCTATGTGTGATGCCATCAGTATATGATTCTGTATGCAAACACATATCCTCCTAAGCCCCATCTGGCTCCTCCCAAAACTAGTTCTTGTACCTAAATGCAAGCAGAGCAACCAAAGGAGTACTATTCTAGAATATTACAAGAGTTCACTTTTGCGCCTCCTTGTTCACCCGGAGACGAGATGCCTACCTTGTAAATGGATACTTATCAATCTGCTGACAAAATAGTGTACAATCTCAGCTATTCAGCCAATAGCCGACAAAATAGTACATTAGCTCTGCTTCTTAGAGTGATGCTGAATAAATGCCTGAAGCTTTGGACGCTGCACGACTTCTAAGTAAATTAGCACCAAAAGTTTAACATGCGTACCTTATTTAAAGATTAAGCGGACCTTTTTTACAAATATAAGAAGTAATTTGGTTCAAATTAAGCAGTTGTTGAAAAACATATTGAGCAACGAGTATTGATATTCTATGAAAAATATCAACACCTTTTTGCTTATTGAATAATTACATTGATATATAATGAATCTTCTTTTGACACAATTGATCCAGCCTCCATGGAGACTATCAAAAATTGCCTATATCAATTATTTTTCAAGTTGACATGGCGGGGTATTGGGTAAAGTTTTCAATAAGTGGGTTGGCGGATGTTGCAGGGTGGATGACCACCAACTGTCTTCAGCTCAACGCCAGCAAGACCGAGGTCCTGCTGGTAGGAAAAGATCTTGAGCTTTGGAACGGACACTGGCGGCCCACCACCCTGGGACCAGCCCCCACTCCCAAACAGGTGGTGAAACATCTTGGCGTCTGGGTGGACTCGGCGCTTAGTTTCCGAGATCAAACAAAGAGGGTAGCGGCGACTTGTTTTGGTATTCTGCGCAGCCTCAGGCCCATTTTGGGCTTCTTTGACCCCTCTATCCGGCAGACGATTGTGCAGGCATCTGTGCTGTCAAGATTGGATTATGCCAGTGTGCTCTATCTGGGGGCCAATAGGGCCGAGATTGCAAGATTGCAGAGGGTCCAAAATGTCGCCGCTAGAACTCTTCTTGCCATGCCAAGATGCTGCTCCACCTCCAGCACTATCCGTCGGCTACACTGGCTGCCAGTGGAGAGGCGGGTGGAGTTCAAGTCTCTCTGCTTCGCGTTTAAGATTTTGAAATATCCGATCCCTGGGGTATTATCTGGCCTACTCTCTGCCTATATTCCCATGCGTCAGTTACGTTCCGCAGATCAACAGCTGGCATCTATCCCACGTGTGAGGAGAGCCCGCGCTGGTGGGCGATCTTTCCGCGTTGTGGCAGTTAAGCTTTGGAATGGTCTTCCAAGCCATATTCGGAGTATGAACAACTATTTTGCTTTTCGAAAAGCACTAAAAACTCACTTATTCCCTCACTAGGTTACCTGCTCCCCCGTCTGTTATTCTCATATTTTTTAGTTTTCCCTTTTCTGCTAGATTGGACTCTTGTAGCCAGTTGCTACTATTGCTCTTAGCGCCGGGACGCCCCTTTGCCGGGGCAGCTGAGCGCTCTACAAAACAGCTTAACATAACATAAGCAATAATCGCGCCTCGGATAAACGTCATTGGCTACAATACTGCCACTGCACAAAGATAAAGTCCTATAGGCGATTTGAGCAGTCCCACAATGGTGACACTTTTGTCTCTTACAGGGAGACAAAGTTGTAACATATGCACTGATCAGAGAGATATGCAAGCATACTTTCTATGTTTTCTATCACTCAGGTCTAAAGCCAGACATCATATGGAGTAGTTTATTTTCTGTTGGTTCTGCAGATAAGTGCCTGTTGGGCTCTGGGATTCCATATGCTAATTAGCAGATTTCAATATACAGCCTCCTTCGGCACCTCCCTTCGTCCCTCTCTAAGTGGGATGTCATCAGTACATGATTCCGTATAAAAACACATATCCTCCTAAGCCCCATCTGGCTCCTCCCAAAACTAGTTCTTGTACCTAAATGCAAGCAGAGCAACCAAAGGAGTACTATTCTAGAATATTACAAGAGTTCACTTTTGCGCCTCCTTGTTCACCCGGAGACGAGATGCCTACCTTGTAAATGGATACTTATCAATCTGCTGACAAAATAGTGTACAATCTCAGCTATTCAGCCAATAGCCGACAAAATAGTACATTAGCTCTGCTACTTAGAGTGATGCTGAATAAATGCCTGAAGCTTTGGACGCTGCACGACTTCTAAGTAAATTAGCACCAAAAGTTTAACATGCGTACCTTATTTAAAGATTAAGCGGAACTTTTTTACAAATACAAGAAGTAATTTGGTTCAAATTAAGCAGTTGTTGAAAAACATATTGAGCAACGAGTATTGATATTCTATGAAAAATATCAACACCTTTTTGCTTATTGAATAATTTCATTGATGTATAATCAATCTTCTTTGGACACAATTGATCCAGACTCCATGGAGACTATCAAAAATTGCCTATATCAATTATTTTTCAAATTGACATTGCGGGGTGTTGGGGAAAGTTTTCAATAAGCAATAATTGCGCCTTGGATAGAACTCATTGGATACGATACTGCCACTGCACAAAGATAAAGTTCTATAGGCGATATGAGCAGTCACACAATGGAGATAATTTTTCTCTTACAGGGAGACAAAGTTGGAACATATGCACTGATCAAAGAGATATGCACGCATACTTCTATGTTTTCTATCACTCAGGTCAAAAGCCAGACATCATATGGACTACTCCATATTCTGTTGGTTCTGCAGATAAGTGTCCATTGGGCTCTGGGATTCAATATGCTAATTAGCAGATTTCAATTTACAGCCTCCTTCGGCACCTCCCTTCGTCCCTCTCTAAGTGTGATGTCATCAGTACATGATTCCGTATAAAAACATATATCCTCCTAAGCCCCATCTGGCTCCTCCCAAAATTAGTACATGTACCTGAATGCAAGCAGAGCAACCAAAGGAGTACTATTCTAGAATATTACAAGAGTTCACTTTTGCGCCTCCTTGTTCACCCGGAGACGAGATGCCTACCTTGTAAATGGATACTTATCAGTCTGCTGACAAAATAGTGTACAATCTCAGCTATTCACCCAATAGCCGACAAAATAGTACATTAGCTCTGCTAGAGTGATGCTGAATAAATGCCTGAAGCTTTGGACGCTGCACGACTTCTAAGTAAATTAGCACCAAAAGTTTAACATGCATACCTTATTTAAAGATTAAGCAGACCTTTTTTTTACAAATATAAGAAGTAATTTGGTTCAAATTAAGCAGTTGTTGAAAAACATATTGAGCAACGAGTATTGATATTCTATGAAAAATATCAACACCTTTTTGGTTATTGAATAATTACATTGATATATAATCAATCTTCTATTGACACAATTGATCCAGCCTCCATGGAAACTATCAAAAATTGCCTATATCAATTTTTTTTCAAGTTAACATGGCGGGGTATTGGGTAAAGTTTTCAATAAGCAATAATCGCGCCTCGGATAAACCTCATTGAATAGAATACTGCCACTGCACAAAGATAAAGTACTATAGGCGATATGAGCAGTCACATATTGGTTTCACTTTTGTCTCTTACAGGGAGACAAAGTTGGAACATATACACTGATCAGAGAGATATGCAAGCATACTTTCTATGTTTACTATCACTCAGGTCTAAAGCCAGACATCATATGGAGTACTTTATTTTCTGTTGGTTCTGCAGATAAGTGCCCGTTGGGCTCTGGGATTCCATATGCTAATTAGCAGATTTCAATATACAGCCTCCTTCGGCACCTCCCTTCGTCCCTCTCTAAGTGTGATGTCATCAGTACATGATTCCGTATAAAAACACATATCCTCCTAAGCCCCATCTGGCTCCTCCCAAAATTAGTACATGTACCTGAATGCAAGCAGAGCAACCAAAGGAGTGCTATTCTAGAATATTACAAGTGTTCACTTTTGCGCCTCCTTGTTCACCCGGAGACGAGATCCCTACCTTGTAAATGGATACTTATCACTCTGCTGACAAAATAGTGTACAATCTCAGCTATTCACCCAATAGCCGACAAAATAGTACATTAGCTCTGCTACTTAGAGTGATGCTGAATAAATGCCTGAAGCTTTGGACGCTGCACGACTTCTAAGTAAATTAGCACCAAAAGTTTAACATGCGTACCTTATTTAAAGATTAAGCGGACCTTTTTTACAAATATAAGAAGTAATTTGGTTCAAATTAAGCAGTTGTTGAAAAACATATTGAGCAACGAGTATTGATATTCTATGAAAAATATCAACACCTTTTTGCTCATTGAATAATTACATTGATGTATAATCAATCTTCTTTTGACACAATTGATCCAGCCTCCATGGAGACTATCAAAAATTGTCTATATCAATTATTTTTCAAGTTGACATGGCAGGGTATTGGGTAAAGTTTTCAATAAGCAATAATCGCGCCTCAGATAGACCTTATTGGATACAATACTGCCACTGCACAAAGATAAAGTCCTATAGGCGATATGAGCAGTCCCACAATGGTGACACTTTTGTCTCTTACAGGGAGACAAAGTTGGAACATATGCACTGATCAAAGAGATATGCACGCATACTTCTATGTTTTCTATCACTCAGGTCAAAAGCCAGACATCATATGGAGTACTTTATTTTCTGTTGGTTCTGCAGATAAGTCCCAATTGGGCTCTGGGATTTAATATGCTAATTAGCAGATTTCAAAATATAGCCTCCTTTGGAACCTCGCTTCATCCCTCTCTATGTGTGATGCCATCAGTATATGATTCTGTATGCAAACACATATCCTCCTAAGCCCCATCTGGCTCCTCCCAAAACTAGTTCTTGTACCTAAATGCAAGCAGAGCAACCAAAGGAGTACTATTCTAGAATATTACAAGAGTTCACTTTTGCGCCTCCTTGTTCACCCGGAGACGAGATGCCTACCTTGTAAATGGATACTTATCAATCTGCTGACAAAATAGTGTACAATCTCAGCTATTCAGCCAATAGCCGACAAAATAGTACATTAGCTCTGCTACTTAGAGTGATGCTGAATAAATGCCTGAAGCTTTGGACGCTGCACGACTTCTAAGTAAATTAGCACCAAAAGTTTAACATGCGTACCTTATTTAAAGATTAAGCGGACCTTTTTTACAAATCGAAGAAGTAATTTGGTTCAAATTAAGCAGTTGTTGAAAAACATATTGAGCAATGAGTATTGATATTCTATGAAAAATATCAACACCTTTTTGCTTATTGAATAATTACATTGATTATAATCAATCTTCTTTTGACACAATTGATCCAACCTCCGTGGAGACTATCACAAATTGACTTTATCAATTATTTTTCAAGTTGACATGGCGGGGCATTGGGTAAAGTTTTCAATAAGCAATAATCACGCCTCGGATAAACCTCATTGGCTATGATACTGCCACTCCACAAAGACAACATCCTATAGGGGGATATGAGCAGTCCCACAATGGTGACACTTTTGTCTCCTACAGGGAGTCAAAGTTGTAACATATGCACTGATCAGAGAGATATGCAAGCATACTTTCTATGTTTTCTATCACTCAGGTCAAAAGCCAGACATCATATGGACTGCTCTATCTTCTGTTGGTTTTGCAGATAAGTGCCCGTTGGGCTCTAGGATTCCATATGCTAATTAGCAGATTTCAATATACAGCCTCCTTTGGCACCTCCCTTCGTCCCTTTCTATGTGTGATGTCATCAGTACATGATTCCGTATTAAAACACATATCCTCCTAAGTCCCATCTGGCTCCTCCCAAAATGAGTACATGTACCTGAATGCAAGCAGAGCAACCAAAGGAGTGCTATTCTAGTATATTACAAGAGTTCACTTTTGCGCCTCCTTGTTCACCCGGAGACGAGATGCCTACCTTGTAAATGGATACTTATCAGTCTGCTGACAAAATAGTGTACAATCTCAGCTATTCACCCAATAGCCGACAAAATAGTACATTAGCTCTGCTACTTAGAGTGATGCTGAATAAATGCCTGAAGCTTTGGACGCTGCACGACTTCTAAGTAAATTAGCACCAAAAGTTTAACATGCCTACCTTATTTAAAGATTAAGCGGACCTTTTTTACAAACATAAGAAGTAATTTGGTTCAAATTAAGCAGTTGTTGAAAAACATATTGAGCAACGAGTATTGATATTCTATGAAAAAATATCAACACCTTTTTGCTTATTGAATAATTACATTGATGTATAATGAATTTTATTTTGACACAATTGATCCAGCCTCCATGAAGACTATCAAAAATTGCCTATATCAATTATTTTTCAAGTTGACATGGCGGGGTATTGGGTAAAGTTTTCAATAAGCAATAATGGCGCCTCGGATAGACCTCATTGGATACGATACTGCCACTGCACAAAGATAACATCCTATAGGGGGGGATATGAGCAGTCCCACAATGGTGACACTTTTGTCTCTTACAGGGAGACAAAGTTGTAACATATGCACTGATCAGAGAGATATGCAAGCATACTTTCTATGTTTTCTATCACTCAGGTCAAAAGCCAGACATCATATGGACTGCTCTATCTTCTGTTGGTTCTGCAGATAAGTGCCCGTTGGGCTCTAGGATTCCATATGCTAAATAGCAGATTTCAATATACAGCCTCCTTTGGCACCTCCCTTCGTCCCTTTCTATGTGTGATGTCATCAGTACATGATTCCGTATAAAAACACATATCCTCCTAAGCCCCATCTGGCTCCTCCCAAAATTAGTACATGTACCTGAATGCAAGCAGAGCAACCAAAGGAGTACTATTCTAGAATATTACAAGAGTTCACTTTTGCGCCTCCTTGTTCACCCGGAGACGAGATGCCTACCTTGTAAATGGATACTTATCAGTCTGCTGACAAAATAGTGTACAATCTCAGCTATTCACCCAATAGCCGACAAAATAGTACATTAGCTCTGCTACTTAGAGTGATGCTGAATAAATGCCTGGAGCTTTGGACGCTGCACGACTTCGAAGTAAATTAGCACCAAAAGTTTAAGATGCGTACCTTATTTAAAGATTAAGCGGACCTTTTTTACAAATATAAGAAGTAATTTGGTTCAAATTAAGCAGTTGTTGAAAAACATATTGAGCAACGAGTATTGATATTCTATGAAAAATATCAACACCTTTTTGTTTATTGAGTAATTACATTGATGTATAATCAATCTTCTTTTGACACAATTGATCCTGCCTCCATGGAGACTATCAAAAATTGACTATATCAATTATTTTTCAAGTTGACATGGCAGGGTAATAGGTAAAGTTTTCAATAAGCAATAATCGCACCTCAGATAGACCTTATTGGATACGATACTACCACTGCACAAAGATAAAGTCCTATAGGTGATATGAGCAGTCCCACAATGGTGACACTTTTGTCTCTTACAGGGAGACAAAGTTGTAACATATGCACTGATCAAAGAGATATGCACGCATACTTCTATGTTTTCTATCACGCAGGTCAAAAGCCAGACATCATATGGACTGCTCTATCTTCTGTTGGTTCTGCAGAGATGTGCCCGTTGGGCTCTAGGATTCCATATGCTAATTAGCAGATTTCAATATATAGCCTACTTTGGAACCTCCCTTCATCCCTCTCTATGTGTGATGCCATCAGTATATGATTCTGTATGCAAACACATATCCTCCTAAGCCCCATCTGGCTCCTCCCAAAACTAGTTCTTGTACCTAAATGCAAGCAGAGCAACCAAAGGAGTACTATTCTAGAATATTACAAGAGTTCACTTTTGCTCCTCCTTGTTCACCCGGAGAAGAGATGCCTACCTTGCAAATGGATACTTATCAGTCTGCTGACAAAATAGTGTACAATCTCAGCTATTCACCCAATAGCCGACAAAATAGTACATTAGCTCTGCTACTGAGAGTGATGCTGAATAAATGCCTGAAGCTTTGGACGCTGCACGACTTCTAAGTAAATTAGCACCAAAAGTTTAACATGCGTACCTTATTTAAAGATTAAGCTGACCTTTTTTACAAATATAAGAAGTAATTTGGTTCAAATTAAGCAGTTGTTGAAAAACATATTGAGCAACGAATATTCATATTCTATGAAAAATATCAACACCTTTTTGCTTATTGAATAATTACATTGATGTATAATCAATCTTGTTTTGACACAATTGATCCAACCTCGATGGAAACTATCAAAAATTGATTATATCAATTATTTTTCAAGTTGACATGGCGGGGTATTGGGTAAAGTTTTCAATAAGCAATAATCGCGCCTCGGATAAACCTCATTGACTACGATACTGCCACTGCACAAAGATAACATCCTATAGGGGCATATGAGCAGTCCCACAATGGTGACACTTTTGTCTCTTACAGGGAGACAAAGTTGGAACATATGCACTGATCAAACAGATATGCACGCATACTTCTATGTTTTCTATCACTCAGGTCAAAAGCCAGACATCATATGGACTACTCTATCTTCTGTTTTTCCTGCAGATAAGTCCCCATTGGGCTCTGGGATTCAATATGTTAATTAGCAGATTTCAAAATATAGCCTCCTTTGGAACCTCGCTTCATCCCTCTCTATGTGTGATGTCATCAGTATATGATTCTGTATGCAAACACATATCCTCCTAAGCCCCATCTGGCTCCTCCCAAAACTAGTTCTTGTACCTAAATGCAAGCAGAGCAACCAAAGGAGTACTATTCTAGAATATTACAAGAGTTCACTTTTGCTCCTCCTTGTTCACCCGGAGAAGAGATGCCTACCTTGCAAATGGATACTTATCAGTCTGCTGACAAAATAGTGTACAATCTCAGCTATTCACCCAATAGCCGACAAAATAGTACATTA
Source organism: Calotriton arnoldi (assembly GCA_963921515.1). Lineage (NCBI taxonomy): Eukaryota > Metazoa > Chordata > Amphibia > Caudata > Salamandridae > Calotriton > Calotriton arnoldi. The sequence goes on along the minus strand of CAWUFW010012487.1, from coordinate 518,963 downwards.
GCTCTGCTACTGAGAGTGATGCTGAATAAATGCCTGAAGCTTTGGACGCTGCACGACTTCTAAGTAAATTAGCACCAAAAGTTTAACATGCGTACCTTATTTAAAGATTAAGCTGACCTTTTTTTACAAATATAAGAAGTAATTTGGTTCAAATTAAGCAGTTGTTGAAAAACATATTGAGCAACGAGTATTGATATTCTATGAAAAATATCAACACCTTTTTGCTTATTGAATAATTACATTGATGTATAATCAATCTTCTTTTGACACAATTGATCCAGCCTCCGTGGAGACTATCAAAAATTGACTATATCAACTATTAGGTCTCGCCTACGCAGCACGCATGCGCCGCTTAGGAGGAGACCTCTTGGAATCGATTCGCTTTTGAGGCCAAAAACGTGTATGCATTGCATTGCTTTCAATGGCAACGCGCGCACGTTTGGCGGTTCCCGTGCGGGAGCGAGCTTTGAAACCATCTGTTTGTAATTAACTTTCAAACAGATGGTGCCCCTGCTCGCTCCCGCAAGTGAAACAGGCGCAGGCCCCTCCTCTCTCCCCTCCCCCTGCTGCCTCCTCCTCTCCTCGTCAAACTTGTTTTGTTGGTTTCTGCCCGTCTTGTTGGAAGTGTACATTTTCTTCTTTGTAGTGTTGTTACTAATGTTTTTTTAGCTTTCATTTGTTTTTCTTTGAAGTATATTTTATTTTTATCAGCAATACGGCACTTTCTAATCACCTTTATTTGTGTGTTGTGACCAGAAAGTGCTCACCCGACATGAACTAAACAGGCGCAGGCCCCCTCCTCTCTCCCCTCCCCCTGCTGCCTCCTCCTCTCCTCGTCAAACTTGTTTCGTTGTTTTCTGCCCGTCTAGTTGGAAGTGTACATTTTCTTCTTTGTAATGTTGTTACTAATGTTTTTTTAGCATTCATTTGTTTTTCTTTGAAGTATATTTTATTTTTATCAGCAATACGGCACTTTCTAATCACCTTTATTAGTGTGTTGTGACCAGAAAGTGCTCACCCGACGTGAACGTTGAAAACTGTTTTCTTTTTGCTGGGACTCCGACTCCGTATAGCACTAACAGGGGAGACAGCTTGTAGGATTGATGTATTTTTATTGGAAATGTATTTAGGTACGTGTTGCTTTAACCTCACAAATGGGTCAGCCGAGCGTGCCAGCGCTTAGACGCAATAGGGATAATTTAGGAACGTAAACTAAAGTATGGGCAGATTTTTTTTTTAATGTTAATAATATTGGCGAGTACAAAGCAACCGCAATTTTGATCACACTACGATTATTTGTCTGCTGTGAGGAATATCTTTAATACACAATACAAAGGAGAGGTTGCTATTTCAATGTATATCTGTAAACTATCAATGACCTTGTTACCTTGCACACAGGATGTCTCTGAGACAGCCGCTCCACGCCATCTGCTTTCTCTGTGTCAGCTGTGAGTACCACCCGCACGCGGAGCTTGTAGCATTGTTTTGCTAAATGCTGGGGACATTTACTCCCTGCGTCTTTATGAATGACGTCCCTGTCTTTTCACAGTTGCAGGCCTGTGCTTCTTAAAAGTTGGGAAAGAATAATTAGGAACATCAAAACATTCTTTGCAAATGCAGACATTTACAGCACCATTGCCTTCAGATGCATTCGAATTTACAGCTGCTGAACTACCAGCAATTGATAAAAAATAAATAAATACAGCCTCACATTTTGGATCTGCCACAACCGGGGTGGTTAACGGGTGGAGTAAGTAGTTAGCCCAGGATCACAGGATGTCGATCCGACGCCGGGACTCAGCAGAGCGGCCATTAGATCACATGCCCTCCCTGAGAGTTTTACATACTGCAAATATGTTTGGGAAACTATAAGAAACACAAGGGAACACTTCTACACCCAGGCAATAAAATGCAGAACTCAATTGACAGAATATATGCACCATCCACGTTGTGTCACTCTATCGGCACAATGCATTCTGGATCTTGTAGTTTCACTTTATAGCAGTTCGGATATGACTCATCATCTTAACATGTAGTATCCCAAATAAATGCTGTAGGCTCACACAGTCCTAACTGGGTCACGCATCACGACAGCCTACTGGAAGCTTTGTACAAACCTAGAAGTAAGTTGGCATGAGTAATAATGGCTTTTATTTCGGTGTAGTGCTGAAAGCTTTAGTTTTGTCCTTTCTAACAGATTCAAATAGCAAGTGTTACTATAACCCAGTTTAATTGCACCATACTATTATCGACCGCTGAAGGGTGAAAGGCTGAATTAGCCGTGTCATGATTTGGTCTCGTGACTTGAAAGTCACAGCTGATGTCAGCAGAGAGCGCCTCTCTGAGTCATCTTCCCTGCGTTCCATTACATCCTATGTGAAGTTTCTGGGTATTTTTGGGTTTATTCGGCTTGTGACTGGCAAGCACAACGTGGAAAACCCCATTCAGTGAGAAATGTCAAAGCTTTTGGAAAGGGTCAGTTACGCCTTTATACAAAAAGATGAGTGGCAGGAACACTGACCCCACCCCCGTGCCCCACCCCACTTCACTCTCGGGAAACTCTACGCTGCAAGCTGAATTATCCCCCACGAGTGGCATCATTGTTTTGGAAACACAGGGGGAGGTTAGGGGGGCTCTGCCCTGTATTTAAAGCTTGTTCCAGACAGTATAGGATTTTCAGTTCCCCTCAAACTCTATCTATGTATATTTTATTTATATTACGTCGCCATGCTCACCGTCACCCTTGCTGGGCCTGTGGCCACGCCCCTTTTCTTTCAACCGGGCCTCCAGCTCTACTCCATGCTGCCGCTCAGCTCTTGAACCGGGGGCATGTCACACTTATTGCGTATTACATTTTTCTGCTTTTCAAAATTGAATTTCCACTCGCATGAAAAGATATTGTTATGCATATGAAGGGGAGAAACCTGGGAGAGATTCAAGTCTTTTGTGGCGAAGCCAGCAGCAGTGGGGAGCAGTCATGCACTCTACGCGCTCAACCTTCGGGACACGCGTGTGCACTCCCGCTCGGCTCCTTCTCCAGCATGGCTCGCTAGACACTGGGTAGGTACCCCTTCGTCGCGAATGCTCTGGAGCTCTGTAGGTTGCACTTGTGTCTGTGGGTGAGTGAAGTTTGTACTCCCAGTGCCTGTGTCGCACCCAGCATGTTTGCCAGGAAAATGGATACAGCTGCATCCCAGGCTATGTCTGTTTTGTATACATGTGACTATTGCAGTACCTGATTTGTATGTGTGAAGAAAGAGTGCACTGTTGTATCCCCTCTTTGTTCGAGAGGGAATCTTTTACTGTTATGCTTGTGATGTAAGTGCATATTTGTGTGTGTGATGGAAGGTTGGACTGATGTCTGTGTTGTTTCTCTTTTTTGCGCAAAGGAACTTGCACTGCTTCTCGCCTGTTTTTTCAAAGTGGCTCTGGACCTTGCAAATTCTTCTATTGTGGTCGCGTAGAGTTTGTCTCTCTTTCTGTTTTGATTATGGATGTGTATATATTTCCGGTTTGTTTTGGGGTTGTTTATTTGTATTCGTTGTACTTTTTATAGCACTCTACAGTTGCACTCCAGGGTACACAAGCAAACATATGTTCAGTGCCACACCATCACTTTAGCACCCAGGGTAATGTACTGCATGGCTAAATACTTATAAGGTCCCAAAGGCAAGACCTATTGGTTATGCCAATGCTTGTTTTTCAAGTTGACATGGCGGGGTATTGGGTAAAGTTTTCAATAAGCAATAACCGCGCCTCGGATAAACCTCATTGGCTACGATACTGCCACTGCACAAAGATAACATCCTATAGGGGGGATATGAGCAGTCCCACAATGGTGACACTTTTGTCTCTTACAGGGAGACAAAGTTGTGACATATGCACTGATCAAACAGATATGCACGCATACTTCTATGTTTTCTATCACTCAGGTCAAAAGCCAGACATCATATGGACTACTCTATCTTCTGTTGGTTCTGCAGATAAGTGCCCATTGGGCTCTGGGATTCAATATGCTAATTAGCAGATTTCAATATACAGCCTCCTTTGGAACCTCCCTTCGTCCCTCTCTATGTGTGATGTCATCAGTATATGATTCCGTATAAAACACATATCCTCCTAAGCCCCATCTGGCTCCTCCCAAAATGAGTACATGTACCTGAATGCAAGCAGAGCAACCAAAGGAGTGCTATTCTAGAATATTACAAGAGTTCACTTTTGCGCCTCCTTGTTCACCCAGAGACGAGGGGGCATATTATCAAGCGGCAGCGATAATTATCGCTGACCGCGCTTAGCGTGCATTTTCCTATCGCCGCCGGCTATCACTGGAACTTATCGCCATGTTAGCGCTGTATTAACAACGCTTAGCGCTATGGCGATAAATATTCCAGCGAAAGCAGGGATATCGCCGTTTTCCAGGGAACAACGCTGGTTTTCCAGCGATGTTCCATGGAAAACGGCGATATCCTTGATGATAGGGCCTGTGGTCTTAGCCACACAATCCACCTCCCATATTAGGTATGCCTTAGTCTGGAATTTAACAGACGTTAAAATCCAGCGTTAAGGCCCAGTTAGCGTGAAAAGAATCAGCGCTATACCGGACGGGGCTTCGTTGTAAATACAGCGAAGCACTGTTAGCGATATTTTATAATGTAGTTGTAAGGGGCACGCCTACCTTGCATCCCATTAGTGATGCGAGGCGAGGCGATAGGAAACCGGGCGCTAAGGCAGGGAAACACGCGCTAGCGTGTCCTTGTTAATAAAGCGATAAAATTATCGCCGCTTTTCGCCCGAAAACGGACGCGAAAGCGGCGATAATGTTATCGCCAGCCCTTGATAATATGCCCCGAGATGCCTACCTTGTAAATGGATACTTATCAATCTGCTGACAAAATAGTGTACAATCTCAGCTATTCAGCCAATAGCCGACAAAATAGTACATTAGCTCTGCTACTTAGAGTGATGCTGAATAAATGCCTGAAGCTTTGGACGCTGCACGACTTCTAAGTAAATTAGCACCAAAAGTTTAACATGCGTACCTTATTTAAAGATTAAGCGGACCTTTTTTACAAATATAAGAAGTAATTTGGTTCAAATCAAGCAGTTGTTGAAAAACATATTGAGCAACGAGTATTGATATTCTATGAAAAATATCAACACCTTTTTGCTTATTGAATAATTTCATTGATGTATAATCAATCTTCTTTTGACACAATTGATCCAGCCTCCGTGGAGGCTATCAAAAATTGCCTATATCAATAATTTTTCAAGTTGACATGGCGGGATATTGGGTAAAGTTTTCAATAAGCAATAATCGCGCCTCGGATAGACCTCATTGGATACGATACTGCCACTGCACAAAGATAAAGTCCTATAGGCGATATGAGCAGTCCCACAATGGTGACACTTTTGTCTCTTACAGGGAGACAAAGTTGTAACATATGCACTGATCAGAGAGATATGCAAGCATACTTTCTATGTTTTCTATCACTCAGGTCAAAAGCCAGACATCATATGGACTGCTCTATCTTCTGTTGGTTCTGCAGATAAGTGCCCGTTGGGCTCTAGGATTCCATATGCTAATTAGCAGATTTCAATATACAGCCTCCTTTGGCACTTCCCTTCGTCCCTTTCTATGTGTGATGTCATCAGTACATGATTCCGTATAAAAACACATATCCTCCTAAGCCCCATCTGGCTCCTCCCAAAATTAGAACATGTATCTGAATGCAAGCAGAGCAACCAAAGGAGTGCTATTCTAGAATATTAGAAGAGTTCACTTTTGCGCCTCCTTGTTCACCCGGAGACGAGATGCCTACCTTGTAAATGGATACTTATCAGTCTGCTGACAAAATAGTGTACAATCTCAGCTATTCAGCCAATAGCCGACAAAATAGTACATTAGCTCTGCTACTTAGAGAGATGCTGAATAAATGCCTGAAACTTTGGACGCTGCACGACTTCTAAGTAAATTAGCACCAAAAGTTTAACATGCGTACCTTATTCAAAGATTAAGCAGACCTTTTTACAAATATAAGAAGTAATTTGGTTCAAATTAAGCAGTTGTTCAAAAACATATTGAGCAACGAGTATTGATATTGTATGAAAAATATCAACACCTTTTTGCTTATTGAATAATTACATTGATGTATAATCAATCTTCTTTTGACACAATTGATCCAGCCTCCGTGGAGGCTATCAAAAATTGCCTATATCAATTAGAAGTAGTTTATTCGATCAATAACATGATCATTCATATTAAAACATTTCATTATATAAATACACATCACAATTTAAAAAATGAAATACAAAAGTTAAAAGAATAAACTACAACATTTCATATTTTTATACTCAAATTCAGTCTACGTTCAAGGTACAGTTATAGCATGAATAACATAGTAATAACACATCAACGATCTAAAAATACTGTTTTAAAAATGGGGTAAAGAGAATTTAACATCTTTTTATGGGCTAGTACATCAGTTAAATAACGGCCCCTTTTTTTAAAATTCATATCAACAATCTGAGTGACCTATCAACCACCTTTCTCAGAAAGAGGTCATGATTTTTTAACAATACTGTAGACTATTCTAGATCTTCTCCACCATGCATATAGTAGGTATCTAGATAGTGAGAAGACTAGCCATCTAGTTGTGTCGGATGAAAAGACGCGTAGAGCTTCTTTAGGTTGTGAGAAAGATAGCACCCGACACACAGGAATGATCCATATTTTTCTCAGGTTGGCATAAGACGGGCAGAAAAATAAAAAATGATCTGTCGTTTCAGAGGCGGCATTACATAAAGGACATGAGGTATTTACAGATGTGTTTTTCCAGTTGCTTCTTAACGCATTTAATGGTAGAGCCCCAGTTCTAAACTGGATATAAAGTGCACGTGCTTGGGGGGGTTCAATTTCATCCATATAGTGTTCTAGCTTAAAAACTTTTTTAATGTCAAGAAAACTAGTGGTTAGGGAGCCATAAATCCTGGTATCTAGATATGCGGAGTCAATAAATTCCCAATATTTCCTTTTTAATAGGAACCCCATTTTTTTTGTTAGTAACTTCGGGTCTTCCCACATAAAATCTAGTCCCAGTTTGTGCAGCCAGATTTTTACTTTATTAAACCATGCCAGACGCCCTGTACGATTATGATAGATTAGTAACTCTTCCGTGGCCTCCCTTCTAGGAATCTGCGTCTTGCTGGTCCAGATTCTAATCCAGAACAAGAGCACCTTCAAGACGGCAGAGTGATTTATGGACCTGAGGCCAAGATCTAATCGCAAGGGTAATAATGACGTATTCCTAGGGAGGTTTAGGGCTGCTCGTAAAAATTTATTTTCAGATATTTCTAGTTGGTTCAGATTTTCCAGCCCCCACAATTCTGCCCCATATAAGGCGGCACCCTTTCCCTTTGCTCGATGTATTTCTAAAACTGGCGAAATAGGCCGGAAAGGGGAACTTTTAACTTTCTTTAAGATAGCAAAATCCACATGTTGCTTGGACAATATACTCTTTTGTAATTGGGGAGTCCAAGACATATTCTCGCTGAGTCTAACCCCCAGATAATCAAAAACTTTAACCTGATCAAGTCTTTGGGTACCTAGCTTAAGTCTATTCCTAGTAGACTTATATGGGTTAAATACCATGAACTTGGTCTTTAAGCAGTTTATCTCCAAACCTCTTTCTTTGCAGGCGGTTTCAAACTTAGTTAAAACTTTCTGGATCCCTGCCGGGTTTTAGAAATAAGTAACGTGTCGTCTGCAAAGAGAAGACAGGGAATTTGTTTACCCGCCAGCTTTGGCGGATCCCCTCCACAATCATAGAGGTCGTTAATGAGACCGTTCATGTATAAGGTGAACAGTGTAGGTTCTAATACGCACCCTTGGCGTACCCCTTTTAAAACCGGAATATTATTCGTTAGACTACCATCTGTGTTCCATCTAACATTTGCATAATTTCCAGAGTGTAACCTTACCAGTAAACGGAGCAACCCTCCCGGGAGACCTAGTTCGCTTAAGGTAGCCCACAGCTTAGCACGCTCTATAGAATCAAACGCCGTTTTTAAATCAACAAAAACGACGTACAAATGCCCCTTCATGATAGTTACCTCCTTCCAAATTAATAATAAAAACCTAAATACCTGGGGGCATATTTACGTTCCCTGGCGCATCCCTGCATATGAGCAGGGATGCGCCAGGGAAAATGCGTCACGCAAGTTTACCCTTGCGCCACGTCCGATGCGCCGCATTTACAATGCGGCGCATCGTGGCGCAGGGATAAGCAGATGCGTGACGCATCTGCCGGCGGAAGGTTGGCGCAGTGCTGAAGCTGTGTCGCAAGCGCGACGCAACTCCAGCACTGTTCCAACCTTCCCTATCCCTAACATGGTGCGTCATCCTTACGCCTGCTTGAAGCAGGCGTAAGGATTTGACGCACTAGCTGCCGAGAAATGACTGCGTGAAATCTTGTAGATTTCACTCACGTCACTTTTCCGAGGCGTTCCTGCGCCGGAACGCCCCCTGCGCCGGTACGCCCACATGAAACCTGGACGCAGGTTTCATGTGGCGCAGGGTTTACTACGTGACGCACCTCCCTAGATGCGTCACGTTGTAAATATAGCGCAACGCGGCGCATGGTTTGCGTCGCCGCTGCGTCACATGCAAAAGTGGCGCAAGGGGCTTGTAAATATGCCCCTTGGTCTATTGTACTCGTGGAAGGTCTAAAACCAGCTTGCAAATGGGACAATATACTTGAGTCCTCCATCCAGCCTTGAAGATGCATTAAAATCATTTTACCAAAAGTTTTTGCGATACATCTATAAGGCTTATGGGTCTATAATTACCCGGGTCCCCCTTATCACCCTTTTTAAAAATGGGAAGAATTTCTGCACCTTTCCATGTTTCGGGGATATCCCCACCACGAGTAATGGCTGAATACACTAAATACAGTATCGGGCCCCATATACTTGGTTCAGAGCGGTATAAGTCACCAGGAATCCTATCAAGGCCTGGAGCCTTCCCAGGCTGTAGGGTAGAAATTGCATGTATAGTCTCCTTTAACCCCTTCCATGCGCACGACGGCCGGGAGCCGTCGTGCGCAACGGTGCTCGTGTGCGTACGACGGCTCCCGGCCGTCATGGCACATGGCCCCGGAAATCCCTCTGGTGCAGGCACCAGAGGGATTTCTATTTCACCCCTGTAGCCTCGGGAGCTGGGGACGAGCTTCCCAGCTCCCGAGGCCCCACCCCCGTTTCAGTGAAATGCCGATCAGCGCGCAGGTCGCGCTGACGTCATTTCACTGAAACCGAAACTGAAATGAGCCTTTAGGCTCATTTCAGTTTCACTTTCTACGTGCTCAGGGGGCTATCTCAGCCCCCTGAGCACGTAGAAAGACGGAAGAGGTATCATTGAAAGGAGAGAATCTCCCCTTTCCAATGGTACCCCTCCCGAGGGGATCCCTGCTTGGATCCCCTCGGGAGGGGTACCACTGGAAAGGGGAGATGGGTGCAGTAGCCCCCAAACTGCCCCCCCGGGGGGACAGAAAGCCCACTAAACGGCAGGGATTTTTTTGGGCGCATTTGTTTTTAGGGTGGGGGCTGCCCGAAACGGGCACGTCAATGCCCCCACCCCCGCCACCATTACAGCCTTTCTGCCCCCCCTAGGGGGCAGATGGGGGCAGTAGCCCCCAATCTGCCCCCCCGGGGGGGCAGAAAGCCCACTAAACGCCAGGGATTTTTTTTGCGCAATTTTTTTTAGGGTGGGGGCTGCCCGAAATGGGCACGCCAATGCCCCCACCCCCCTCGCCACCATTATAGTCTTTCTGCCCCCCCTGGGGGGCAGAAAGCACACTTGACGCCAGGGATTTTTCGTAGCCATATATAATTAGGGTGGGGGCTGCCCAAAATGGGCACGCCAATGCCCCCACCCCGCCACCATTACAGCCTTTCTGCCCCCCCTGGGGGGCATATGGGGGCAGTAGCCCTCAATCTGCCCCCCCGGGGGCAAAAAGCCCACTAGTTGCCAGGGATTTTTTTTGGGGCAATTTTAATTAGGGTAGGGGCTGCCCAAAACGGGCATGCCAATGCCCCCACCTCCGCGAAAATTACAGCCTTTCTTCCCCTCCCTGGGGGGCAGATGGGGCAGTAGCCCCCAAAAAGCCCACTAGATGCCAGGGATTTTTCTTTGGGTAATTTGAATTAGGGTGGGGGCTGCCCAAAACGGGCATGCCAATGCCCCCCATCCCCAAATGAAAGTCTTTCTGCACCCCCGGGAGGCAGATGGGAGCTGTATCCCCCAATCTGCCCCCCCCGGGGGGGCAGAAAGCCCACTAGAAACCAGGGATATATTTTTTTTTTATTTGTGTAGGGGATGCCCAAAATGGGCATGACAATACCCCCACTCCACCCCAAAGAAATTCCAGTCTTTCTGCCCCCCGGGAGGGCAGATGGAGGCAGTGGCCCCTGATCTGCCCCCTGGGGGGGCAGAAAGCCTACTAGGCGCCAGCAATTAGGCTGGCTTTTTTTATGCGTGCGGGTGGGGGCTGCCCAAAATGGTCATACCAATGCCCCCACCCCCACAAAAAATAGCCACAGTCTTTCTGCCCCCTTGGGGGCATATCGGGTGAACCCCCTCCCCGATTCCCCCAGGGCAGCAGAAAGCCCACTAGGCTCCGACTTTTTTAGCAATGTGCCTACCTGTGGATTTTGGACCCTAGCGCAGCTGGCACGTAGGGAAACCTAGCAAACCTGTACATTTTTTAAAACTAGACACCAAGGGGAATCCAGGATGGGGTGACTTGTCTGGCTCTCACCAGGTTCTGTTACCTAGAATCCCGTGCAAACCTCAAACTTTGTAAAAAAACAACACATTTTCCTCATAATTCTGTTGTGGGAAAGTTCTGGAATCTGTGTGGATCCACAAATTTCCTTCTACACAGCATTCCCCTAGGTCTCCCGATAAAAATGGTACCTCACTCGCGTGGGTGGGTCAAGTACCCGCGACAGGCAAGGGCCCAAAATCTAGTGAGGCAACATCAAAATTGCCCATCACAAAACGACCTGGTTTTGCAAGGGGGGTCACCTGGGTTTTTGGCCCTGTGCTCGGCGGCCAGCTAGGAAACCTACCAAACCCACACATTTCTGAAAACTAGACACCTGAGGATTCCAGGGAGGTATGGCTTGTGTGGATCCCCCAACATTTTCTTACCCAGAATCCCCTGCACACCTCAAACTTAGCTGAAAAAAATCACTTTTTCCACATATTTTTGTGTGGGAAAGTTGTGGCATCACCGGGCTGACACAAATTTCCTACCACCCAGAGTTCCCCCAGGTCTCCCGATAAAAATGGTGCCTCACTTGTGTGGGAGGCCCAAGTACCCGCGACAGGCAAGGGCCCAAAACGTATTGAGGCGACATTAAAATTGCTCATCACAAAACGACCTGGTTTTGCAAGGGGGGGTCGCTTGGGTTTTTGGCCCCGTACTCGGCGGCCAGCTAGGGAAACCTACCAAACCCCCACATTTCTGAAAACTAGACACCCGCGGGATTCCAGGGAGGTATGGCTTGCGTGGATCCACCAACGTTTTCTTACCCAGAATCCCCTGCACACCTCAAATTTAGCTGAAAAAATCACTTTTTCCACACATTTTTGTGTGGGAAAGTTGTGGCATCACCGGGCTGACACAAATTTCCTACCACCCAGCGTTCCCTCAGGTCTCCCGATAAAAATGGTGCCTCACTCGTGTGGGAGGCCCAAGTACCCGCGACAGGCAAGGGCCCAAAACATTTTTTGATAGGCAATTTTGATGTTGCCTCAATACGTTTTGGGCCTTTGCCTGTCGCGGGTACTTGGAAATTTGTGTCAACCCGGTGACGCCACAACTTTCCCACACAAACATGTGCGGAAAAAGTGATTTTTTTTCAGGTAAATTTGATGTTTGCATGGGATTCTGGGTAAGAAAACGTTGGGGGATCCACGCAAGCCATACCTCCCTGGAATCCCCCGGGTGTCTAGTTTTCAGAAATGTGTAGGTTTGGTAGGTTTCCCTAGGTGGTCGCTAAGCACGGGGCCAAAAACCCAGGTGACCCCCCTTGCAAAACCAGGTTGTTTTGAGATAGGCAATTTTGATGTCGCCTCAATACGTTTTGGGGGCCTTGCCTGTTGCGGGTACTTGGGCCTCCCACGCGAGTGAGGCACCATTTTTATCGGGACACCTGGGGGAACGCTGGGTGGTAGGAAATTTGTGTCAGCCCGGTGATGCCACAACTTTCCCACACAAAAATGTATGGAAAAAGTGATTTTTTTCAGATACATTTGAGATTTGCAGGGGATTCTGGGTAAGAAAACGTTGGGGGATCCACACAAGCCATACCACCCTGGAATCCCCTGGGTGTCTAGTTTTCAGAAATGTGTGGGTTTGGTAGGTTTCCCTAGGTGGCCGCCGAGCACGGGGCCAAAAACCCAGGTGATCCCCCTTGCAAAAACCAGTTCGTTTTGTGATAGGCAATTTTGATGTCGCCTCAATATGTTTTGGGCCCTTGCCTGTCGCGGGTACTTGGGCCTCCCACATGAGTGAGGCACCATTTTTATCGGGAGACCCGGGGGAACGCTGGGTGGTAGGAAATTTGTGTTAGCCCGGTGATGCCACAACTTTTCCACGCAAAAATGTGTGGAAAAAGTGATTTTTTCAGCTAAATTTGAGATTTGCAGGGGATTCTGGGTAAGAAAACTTTGGGGGATCCATGCAAGCCATACCTCCCTAGCATCCCCCGGGTGTCTAGTTTTCAAAAATGTATAGGTTTGCTAGGTTTCCCTAGGTGCCGGCAGAGCTAGGATTCAAAAACTACAGCTAGGCACTTTGGAAAAAAAGGGTCATTTTTCACTGTGAAAATGTGGTGTGTTCACCTTCCGTTTTGGGCCGTTTCCTGTCGCGGGCACTAGGCCTACCCACACAAGTGAGGTACCATTTTTCTCGGAAGACTTTGGGGAACGCGGGGTGGGTGGAATTTTGTGGATCCACGCAGATTCCAGAACTTTCCACCACAGAAATGTGAGGAAAATGTGTTTTTTTTGACAATTTTTCAGGTTTGCAAGGGATTCTGGGGAACAGAACCTGGTGAGAGCCAGTCAAGTCACCCCATCCTGGATTCCCCTCGGTGTATACTTTTCAAAAATGTATAGGTTTGCTAGGTTTCCTTAGGAGCCGGCAGAGCTAGGGTTCAAAAACTACAGCTAGGCACTTTGCAAAAAAAGGGTCATTTTTCACTCTGAAAATGTGGTGTGTCCACGATGCGTTTTGGGCCATTTCCTGTCGCGGGCACTAGGCCTACCCACACAAGTGAGGTACCATTTTTCTTGGAAGACTTTGAGGAACGCGGGGTGGGTGGAATTTTGTGGATCCACGCAGATTCCAGAACTTTCCACCACAGAAATGTGAGGAAAATGTGTTTTGTTTGACCATTTTTTAGGTTTGCAAGGGATTCTGGGTAACAGAACCTGGCGAGAGCCAGTCAAGTCACCCCATCCTGGATTCCCCTGGGTGTCTAGGTTTCAAAAATGTATAGGTTTTCTAGGTTTCCCTAGGTGCCGGCAGAGCTAGGGTTCAAAAACTACAGCTAGGCACTTTGCAAAAAAAGGGTCATTTTTCACTCTGAAAATGTGGTGTGTCCACCTTGCGTTTTGGGCCGTTTCCTGTCGCGGGCACTAGGCCTACCCACACAAGTGAGGTACCATTTTTCTCAGAAGACTTTGGGGAACTCGGGGTGGGTGGAATTTTGTGGATCCACGCAGATTCCAGAACTTTCCACCACAGAAATGTGAGGAAAAGGTGTTTTTTTAAACAATTTTTTAGGTTTGCAAGGGATTCTGGGTAACAGAACCTGGTGAGAGCCAGTCACGTCACCCCATCCTGGATTCCCCTGGGTGTCTAGTTTTCAAAAATGTATAGGTTTGCTAGGTTTCCTAGGTGCCGGCAGAGCTAGGGTTCAAAAACTACAGCTAGGCACTTTGCAAAAAAGGGTAATTTTTCACTGTGAAAATGTGGTGTGTCCATGTTGCGTTTTGGGCCGTTTCCTGTCGCGGGCACTAGGCCTACCCACACAAGTGAGGTACCATTTTTCTCGGGAGACTTAGTGTAACACAGAATTGTAGAGCAACTGATATTACCTATTGACTTTCGATGCATTTCTGCCTTCCAAATGAAAGACAATGTGTAAAAAGAAGTCATTTTGAAAAATGACCTATAATTCTCATGCTAGTATGGGTACTCCCAATTTCGGAAATGTGCAAATAACTACTGTTCCTAAACTCTATATTTTGTTCCCATTTCAGAAATACATAGGTGTCTATCATACCAATTTTTCCATGTATACATTTTCCCAAAATAATTGCTATATACCCGGTACATAATAAAAAACCATTGCAAGACGCTGCTCAGTTATTGGCTCTGGGTTCGTCAGGTTCTTGGTGAACCTACAAGTCCTATATATCCCCACAACCAGAAAGTCCAGCAAATGTAACGGTATATTGCTTTCATACAGCTGTCATAATTAGAAGAAGTTACAGGTGGAAACGTTGACACAAATGGCTGTTTTTTTTTTATTACTAATTTTCAATTTTTCCTATATTTAACTGTTAGTTTCTATGAAGAAACCTTGAAGGATCTACACAAATGACCCCTTGCTGAATTTAGAATTTTGTCTACTTTTCTAAAATGTATAGCTCTCCAGGATCCATTATTGCTTTCATACCCATTTCTACCATTAACTGGAAGGAGGTTGAAAGCACAAAAAAAAGCAAAAATAGGCTATGTCCCAGAAAAATGCCAAAACTGTGTAAAAAGTTTTGGTTTTCTGACAAAAGTCTGCTTGTCCCTGAAAGCTGGGAAGATGGTGATTTCAGCACCACAACCCCTTTTTGATACCATTTGCAGGGAGAAAACCAGACGCTTTCATCTGGAGCCCTTTTTCCCATTTTTTAAAAATAAATAAAAAATTAGCGGTATTTCGGCTAATTTCTGGGTCCCCTCCAGGGGAATCCACAAACCCTGGGTACCTTTAGAATCCCCATGATGGTGGAAAAAAAGAACGCAAATTTGGCGTGGATACCTTATGTGGTCAAAAAGTTACAGGGGCCTAAGTGCGAACTACCCCAAATAGCCAAAAAAAGGCTTAGCACAGGGGGGGAAAAGGCCTAGCAGCGAAGGGGTCAATGTGAATTGTACTTCTTCTATGGCATGCACTGAGAGGGGGAGCCTGTTTACCTCACTTATGTCTTCCTCCAGTGGTGATATTTCTCCTGTGAACTGGCTTTGAAAGTACTCTTCCCACACTTCTGATTGAATGTGAAAGTCGGCTTCACTAACTGGCTCTTTGTGGCCTTTCGCTAGTAAGTGCCAAAAAGTCTGGGAATACTTTTGTCTTGACGCCTCAACCAGAGTGCGCCAATCTTCTTCTTCCCATGCCCTTTTGGACTTGTCCTGTGTTCTCTTATAAGCTCTTCTTGTGTGAAGTATATCATCCCTGTTTCCGTTCTTAACCGCCCTTACTAATGCTAATTTATAGGATTTACACTCTTCATTATACCATGGGGCTACTTTAGCAGTGCCTATTTTCTGATTACAGTTTTTACTTATAATGGCCTTTATTTTAGTGGATACATTTGAAAAGGTAGGTAGGATAGTGTCATCACTTAAATCCTGACTTCCCAGTATAACTATGGCTTCTGATACCTCTTTGTAGATTTACGCTAAAAGCCTCTCATCTGAGATTATCATTGGCCATTTAGTACTCCGTTTGTTGTTTGATGTAATACTCGGGACTACCCTTTGACTTATTTTATGTTGGGGAAGAAATATACCTGTTAGTTCCAGGAATAGTGCATTATGGTCGCTATCTTCTCTGTCCAAAACAGTCATATCGTATATATGAGGCCATAGATCAAGATCTACCAATATAAAATCAATTCTGCTCCTTGAGCTGCCCCTTTTAAAGGTTATTTTACCCTCAAGATCTGATGGTGTACGTCCGTTACAGGCACGTACCCCTTTAGTAAGAGTAAAAGACATTACTTGCTGGCTGGCTTTTGATAATCTTTTTAATGCCGGTATTTGGAGCTTAGTAATGCCTCTAGCTTGATCTTCCTCCATTACCAGATCCTGAATGTAATCAATTGGTTCATATGTAGTGTTAAAGTCACCAGCCGCAATGAGACAGTGACCTTCACATGAACTATCAAGAAACTCATTCAAAGTTAAGAAAGTTTCTGATTCCTTGTGGGGACTACTAAACCTGTTATACAAATTTACCACTCTCAGATTCATATTCCCTTTTACTGAGATAAAATCAAGGCCTAAAATTTCCTGTGATTCGATATTCAGCCGTTTTATACTACAGTTTAAGGATATCTTGACCCAGATTAACAGCCCGCCTGCAGGTCTCCCAGAGCTCGAATGTCGAGCTTCTATGATAGGGGTGTTATACCCTACCCTGTAATACTGCTCGGTTGCCCAAGTCTCTTGTAAAAGACAGATATGGCAACTGTCCACAAAACTTCCCCATTCTGGATCATTTAGTTTTGATTTTAATCCAGCAACATTCCACGAGATAATATTTAGGTGCTGGCCTCCAGTGACTAAACTATTCAGCTTGGGGCCTTCTGTAAAATGTATTTCTTTGTTTCCACCATAAGACGTACTCTGTCTTTTTAGAGTTTGTGGGATCCCTGTTGCTCGAATACTGGAATTAATAATGTTCTCTTCACTTCTATGCCTCTCAGCAGCTTCCGCTTCCACTTGAAGCAGCCGGCTGCTGTTGCTTACTATTTGTCAATCCGGATTTTCCAGCCCTGATAATGCCTGATATCTATTTCTGGTTTCTACAGGAAAATAATCCCTAGATGATTGTGGGAGGGGAAATGTGCTCGTGAGCGGGCCTCTCATTCCTCCATTGGGGTTAAGATGCCTATAGAAAAAGCCCAGGGGCATGATATTGATCTTTTGTGTCCGATCACACCCAGTGTGTTCATGCCTACTGCTGATTAATTTCTCTGCAAGAGCTGGAGACCTACAGTGTATTACTACATAGTCACCACTGGTAGACTTACACAATGGACCTATCCAACTCACTCTTCTTACAAACAATATATCCCTGTAGTTGGTATTAGTGTAATCTGGATTTACGGACAACCAGTGGCAAACCTTGTTTTTTAATTGGCTCACTGTTTCTTCAGTGCTGCTCTGCAGAGGAGGGACATTTGTTAGTATCGCAACATAAGGACAGCATTCTGGGGGAAGATCCAGTTTCATATCTGGTCGTGGACTAGCCCTGCTTGGTACTTCCTGCCTGGCCATATTCAAGTAACTTTTACAAGACAGAGCATTTCGGCTACAGGTGCCCATCAAAGATTTGGGGTGACTTTCCTTAATTTCTCCAACATTACTACAGTTTGTTTGTCTCACATTTATGTCTTGGGATATGCCCTCTGTAACAATATTTGAGTTGACATTTGATCTGGGCATATTTATCTGACACAATTGGGTACTTTTACAACCATTCCCTGTTGTCATGTTATTTGATCTAGCAACTTCAGTACACCCCTCCGTTGCCTGGCCAACACTGATTTCTTGCCCTACAAGTTCAGTCCCACCCAACAGGTTTTTAACATGTCTTTCAATTTCACCCACACTTTTTTCTAACATTTCCAACCTCGCCAGAATCGGTGCAAGATTTTTGTCAAATAGGCTGTTAAGATGCATGAATAAATGCTCAGTGTCATAGTCAGTTGAAACTATTGACTTTGATAAATTAGATGTAGATCCTGACACAGTTCTATATTGTGGTTCTAAATCCCCCTCCAATAGTTTACCCTTGGGTTTGTTTTTGTTTTTGGTTCTCATGCTGGTTCTCACTGGAGGGTCCTGGTTTTTTAGTTTCCTTTTCCTTCTGGCAGGCGGGTCTATTATCGTGGGTGATAATAGGGTAGGTGGAGATATATGGGCTGCACTGTTCGCCTGGTTGGCTTCTGTTGATTTATTGACCAATAATCCCTGTCCGTCATCCCCTGTTGTTCTAGGCTGTGTTTGGTCTGTGTTCGGGAGAGTAAACTCACCACCCCCTAGAGACAACCGTCGTTCAACCCCTTGGATTTCCTTATCCAGGGCTTTTGCAGCTTTTGTTAGAAAACAGTCCAGTGTAGAGTTCTGGAGCAACCTCTGTGTACCCTCCTTATCACCTATGTGCTTCCGTTTAGCCATTGGGCGATCAAGTCAAGCTCCCTGTGTTACAGCTGTCAGCACTGGGTTTCACACACTGACTTACTTGAATCCAGAGATCCCAGCAACAGGCGTACGTCACATATGGCCGACGACTCGGGAAATGCTGTCGGATGTCAAGGGCCAAAAGAGGGTGCCCAGCCCGGCCTCCTTCGGCCTCTGACGGGCAGGAACGGGCCCACCCTTGGCCCGGGCTTCCCCGCGCGCTTCCCACTCTGCGGGAGGTTGACTGAACTTTTACGCGCCTCCTGGCGCAGGAAACAGCGTCACGGCAGTGCCGCTGAGGGGCTGCTGGGGGATGTAGTCACACCAGCGGCCGTTCCCCTCACGGCGAGAAGGTGAACTTGTTGGCCGTTCCCCTCACGGCAGGCAAGTGATGCGTCGGTGGCCATTCCCCTCACGGCAGGTATATGTTTAGTATTGATGGCCGTTCCCCTCACGGCGGCAGCACAGTGCACTGTGTACCAGCGTCCCGCGCTGCGGGAGGATGACTGATCTTTTACGCGCCTCCAGGCGCAGGAAACAATGTCACGGCAGGTGCCGCTGCGGGGCTGCTGGGAGATGTAGTCACCCCAGCGGCCGTTCCCCTCACGGTGAGAAGGTGAACTTGTTGGCCGTTCCGCTCACGGCAGGCGAGTGATGGCGTCGGTGGCCGTTCCCCTCATGGCAGGTATATGTTTAGTATTGATGGCCATTCCCCTCACGGCAGCGGCACAGTGCACTGTGTACCAGCGTCCACGATACTGCCACTGCACAAAGATAACATCCTATAGGGGATATGAGCAGTCCCACAATGGTGACACTTTTGTCTCTTACAGGGAGACAAAGTTGTAACATATGCACTGATCAGAGAGATATGCAAGCATACTTTCTATGTTTTCTATCACTCAGGTCAAAAGCCAGACATCATATGGACTACTCTATCTTCTGTTGGTTCTGCAGATAAGTGCCCGTTGGGCTCTAGGATTCCATATGCTAATTAGCAGATTTCAATATACAGCCTCCTTTGGCACCTCCCTTCGTCCCTTTCTATGTGTGATGTCATCAGTACATGATTCCGTATAAAAACACATATCCTCCTAAGCCCCATCTGGCTCCTCCCAAAATGAGTACATGTACCTGAATGCAAGCAGAGCAACCAAAGGAGTACTATTCTAGAATATTACAAGAGTTCACTTTTGCGCCTCCTTGTTCACCCGGAGACGAGATGCCTACCTTGTAAATGGATACTTATCAGTCTGCTGACAAAATAGTGTACAATCTCAGCTATTCACCCAATAGCCGACAAAATAGTACATTAGCTCTGCTACTTAGAGTGATGCTGAATAAATGCCTGAAGCTTTGGACGCTGCGCGACTTCTAAGTAAATTAGCACCAAAAGTTTAACATGCGTACCTTACTTAAAGATTAAGCGGACCTTTTTTACAAATATAAGAAGTAATTTGGTTCAAATTAAGCAGTTGTTGAAAAACATATTGAGCAACGAGTATTGATATTCTATGAAAAATATCAACACCTTTTTGCTTATTGAATAATTACATTGATGTATAATCAATCTTCTTTTGACACAATTGATCCAGCCTCCGTGGAGACTATCAAAAATTGCCTATATCAATTATTTTTCAAGTTGACATGGCGGGGTATCGGGGAAAGTTTTCAATAAGCAATAATCGCGCCTCGGATAGACCTCATTGGATACGATACTGCCACTGCACAAAGATAAAGTCCTATAGGCGATATGAGCAGTCCCACAATGGTGACACTTTTGTCTCTTACAGGGAGACAAAGTTGGAACATATGCACTGATCAGAGAGATATGCAAGCATACTTTCTATGTTTTCTATCACTCAGGTCAAAAGCCAGACATCATATGGACTACTCTATCTTCTGTTGGTTCTGCAGATAAGTGCCCATTGGGCTCTGGGATTCAATATGCTAATTAGCAGATTTCAATATACAGCCTCCTTCGGCACCTCCCTTCGTCCCTTTCTATGTGTGATGTCATCAGTACATGATTCCGTATAAAAACACA
Organism: Calotriton arnoldi; assembly: GCA_963921515.1. Lineage (NCBI taxonomy): Eukaryota > Metazoa > Chordata > Amphibia > Caudata > Salamandridae > Calotriton > Calotriton arnoldi. The sequence continues at coordinate 498,662 of CAWUFW010012487.1, read as the reverse complement.
TATCCTCCTAAGCCCCATTTGGCTCCTCTCAAAATTAGTACATGTACCTGAATGCAAGCAGAGCAACCAAAGGAGTGCTATTCTAGAATATTACAAGAGTACACTTTTGCGCCTCCTTGTTCACCCGGAGACGAGATGCCTACCTTGTAAATGGATACTTATCAGTCTGCTGACAAAATAGTGTACAATCTCAGCTATTCACCCAATAGCCGACAAAATAGTACATTAGCTCTGCTACTTAGAGTGATGCTGAATAAATGCCTGAAGCTTTGGACGCTGCACGACTTCTAAGTAAATTAGCACCAAAAGTTTAACATGCGTACCTTATTTAAAGATTAAGCGGACCTTTTTTACAAATATAAGAAGTAATTTGGTTCAAATTAAGCAGTTGTTGAAAAACATATTGAGCAACGAGTACTGATATTCTATGAAAAATATCAACACCTTTTTGCTTATTGAATAATTACATTGATATATAATCAATCTTCTTTTGACACAATTGATCCAGCCTCCATGGAGACTATCAAAAATTGCCTATATCAATTATTTTTCAAGTTGACATGGCGGGGTATTGGGTAAAGTTTTCAATAAGCAATAATCGCACCTCGGATAGACCTCATTGGATACGATACTGCCACTGCACAAAGATAAAGTCCTATAGGCGATATGAGCAGTCCCACAATGGTGACACTTTTGTCTCTTACAGGGAGACAAAGTTGGAACATATGCACTGATCAGAGAGATATGCAAGCATACTTTCTATGTTTTCTATCACTCAGGTCTAAAGCCAGACATCATATGGAGTACTTTATTTTCTGTTGGTTCTGCAGATAAGTGCCCGTTGGGCTCTGGGATTCCATATGCTAATTAGCAGATTTCAATATACAGCCTCCTTCGGCACCTCCCTTCGTCCCTCTCTAAGTGTGATGTCATCAGTACATGATTCCGTATAAAAACACATATCCTCCTAAGCCCCATCTGGCTCCTCCCAAAATTAGTACATGTACCTGAATGCAAGCAGAGCAACCAAAGGAGTGCTATTCTAGAATATTACAAGAGTACACTTTTGCGCCTCCTTGTTCACCCGGAGACGAGATGCCTACCTTGTAAATGGATACTTATCAGTCTGCTGACAAAATAGTGTACAATCTCAGCTATTCACCCAATAGCCGACAAAATAGTACATTAGCTCTGCTACTTAGAGTGATGCTGAATAAATGCCTGAAGCTTTGGACGCTGCACGACTTCTAAGTAAATTAGCACCAAAAGTTTAACATGCGTACCTTATTTAAAGATTAAGCGGACCTTTTTTACAAATATAAGAAGTAATTTGGTTCAAATTAAGCAGTTGTTGAAAAACATATTGAGCAACGAGTATTGATATTCTATGAAAAATATCAACACCTTTTTGCTTATTGAATAATTACATTGATGTATAATCAATCTTCTTTTGACACAATTGATCCAGTCTCCGTGGAGACTATCAAAAATTGCCTATATCAATTATTTTTCAAGTTGACATGGCGGGGTATTGGGTAAAGTTTTCAATAAGCAATAATCGCGCCTCGGATAAACCTCATTGGCTACGATACTGCCACTGCACAAAGATAACATCCTATAGGCGATATGAGCAGTCCCACAATGGTGACACTTTTGTCTCTTACAGGGAGACAAAGTTGGAACATATGCACTGATCAGAAAGATATGCAAGCATACTTTCTATGTTTTCTATCACTCATGTCAAAAGCCAGACATCATATGGACTACTCTATCTTCTGTTGGTTCTGCAGATAAGTGCCCGTTGGGCTCTGGGATTCCATATGCTAATTAGCAGATTTCAATATACAGCCTCCTTTGGCACCTCCCTTCATCCCTCTCTATGTGTGATGTCATCAGTACATGATTCCGTATAAAAACACATATCCTCCTAAGCCCCATCTGGCTCCTCCCAAAATGAGTACATGTACCTGAATGCAAGCAGAGCAACCAAAGGAGTACTATTCTAGAATATTACAAGAGTTCACTTTTGCGCCTCCTTGTTCACCCGGAGACGAGATGCCTACCTTGTAAATGGATACTTATCAGTCTGCTGACAAAATAGTGTACAATCTCAGCTATTCAGCCAATAGCCGACAAAATAGTACATTAGCTCTGCTACTTAGAGTGATGCTGAATAAATGCCTGAAGCTTTGGATGCTGCACGACTTCTAAGTAAATTAGCACCAAAAGTTTAACATGCGTACCTTATTTAAAGATTAAGCGGACCTTTTTTACAAATATAAGAAGTAATTTGGTTCAAATTAAGCAGTTGTTGAAAAACATATTGAGCAACGAGTATTGATATTCTATGAAAAATATCAACACCTTTTTGCTTATTGAATAATTACATTGATGTATAATCAATCTTCTTTTGACACAATTGATCCAGCCTCCATGGAGACTATCAAAAATTGCCTATATCAATTATTTTTCAAGTTGACATGGCGGGGTATTGGGTAAAGTTTTCAATAAGCAATAATCGCGCCTCGGATAAACCTCATTGGCTACGATACTGCCACTGCACAAAGATAACATCCTATAGGGGGATATGAGCAGTCCCACAATGGTGACACTTTTGTCTCTTACAGGGAGACAAAGTTGTAACATATGCACTGATCAGAGAGATATGCAAGCATACTTTCTATGTTTTCTATCACTCAGGTCAAAAGCCAGACATCATATGGACTGCTCTATCTTCTGTTGGTTCTGCAGATAAGTGCCCGTTGGGCTCTAGGATTCCATATGCTAATTAGCAGATTTCAATATACAGCCTCCTTTGGCACCTCCCTTCGTCCCTTTCTATGTGTGATGTCATCAGTACATGATTCCGTATAAAAACACATATCCTCCTAAGCCCCATCTGGCTCCTCCCAAAATTAGTACATGTACCTGAATGCAAGCAGAGCAACCAAAGGAGTACTATTCTAGAATATTACAAGAGTTCACTTTTGCGCCTCCTTGTTCACCCGGAGACGAGATGCCTACCTTGTAAATGGATACTTATCAGTCTGCTGACAAAATAGTGTACAATCTCAGCTATTCACCCAATAGCCGACAAAATAGTACATTAGCTCTGCTACTTAGAGTGATGCTGAATAAATGCCTGAAGCTTTGGACGCTGCACGACTTCTAAGTAAATTAGCACCAAAAGTTTAACATGCGTACCTTATTTAAAGATTAAGCGGACCTTTTTTACAAATATAAGAAGTAATTTGGTTCAAATTAAGCAGTTGTTGAAAAACATATTGAGCAACGAGTATTGATATTCTATGAAAAATATCAACACCTTTTTGCTTATTGAATAATTACATTGATGTATAATCAATCTTCTTTTGACACAATTGATCCAGCCTCCGTGGAGACTATCAAAAATTGCCTATATCAATTATTTTTCAAGTTGACATGGCGGGGTATTGGGTAAAGTTTTCAATAAGCAATAATCGCGCCTCGGATAAACCTCATTGGCTACGATACTGCCACTGCACAAAGATAACATCCTATAGGGGGATATGAGCAGTCCCACAATGGTGACACTTTTGTCTCTTACAGGGAGACAAAGTTGTAACATATGCACTGATCAGAGAGATATGCAAGCATACTTTCTATGTTTTCTATCACTCAGGTCAAAAGCCAGACATCAATATTTTTATTGGTTTTTCTCCCATATACAAAACATTCGTTGGTTATCATTAACATTGTCACTGGAAGGCATTGTTCTTAAGTCAGATGATGCAATCAATTTGGTCATCAACACAGTGCCATACATCGTTTCATTCCTCAGTCCCCATTTCTGTTCCTACTTCGAGTATACATTGTCTTTGCTCTGCAGGTAGGTCTGAGCCGTCTATTCGTCCACCCCTCCCGTGTCTTGAGATAGACAACCTACGAACTTGTCCCTGTAACTAATTCTCCCTCCCTTGGGTCCCTCCCTCACCCTTGCCACCGGTGTGCTCTGTTGTCATGTGGCCATCATAGGATAAAGATACCTTCGCCTTCCTTCATGTCTAGTCAGGGGGGAGTGTCTCTCCCTCTCCTCTGGGTTAGAAATCCTGCTCAGTATCCTACTAGGTTCCGCCGCAACTTCCCTTGAGGCTGCCAATGGTCCCCCCCCTATCCCTCAGCTTGAGGTGAGCCAGTCGTCCCCTCGACTGTCTCCTCATCCGATTCCAGTTCAGGCTGCTGCAGTAATGCAACCAGTGCCTCCCATGCCCTTGCCGTTTCCAGCGCTTTGTCATTGTTAGCTCTCTTAGCCAGCTGGAGCCGGACGGCACTCTCACTGGTCGCCCACTTAATGAACTCTTTTTTCCAGTTCTCTATATTGGGTCCCTGCCTGGATTTCCAGTGCCTTGTCAATTCTCTCTTAGCCAGCAGTAGCCCTAGGTCTATGAACTTGCTTGTAACTTTCGTCCTAGCCGTGTGCGGAAACCAATGCAATATACAAACCCCCATCTCCGGCTCAATCTGCCTATCTGTCACCCCGCTCAGTACTTCCACCACATCCTCCCAGTATGTTCCCAGCCGCGGACAGCTCCACAGCATATGCATGAGTTATGCCTCTTCTGAGTTGCAGTGGGGGCACTTGGCTGTGTCCACATTAACATATTTGTTTATCTGGGCCGGTGTAAGATACGCCCTATGCAATACATAGTGGTGGATAAGTTGAAATCTAGCTTTGCGCGTGCTCTTCCATGCCCTTTCCACTATCTTGGTCCATGCTGCCTCAGGAATTTCCCTGCCCAAATCCGTCTCCCATTTCCTCTGCAATCGACTCAACGGTTGCGTTCCTTCACTGAGCAACCGCCTGTAAAGGCATGTTATGGCTTTGAAAGTAAAAAAAAAATCCGTATTTGTAAAGCGCGAACTACTCACCCTTACGGGTCTCAAGGCGCTGGGGGCCGTCGTGGAAATTAAGTGAGCTATTGCCCAGAGTCACATGGTGCTGAGCTGAGCTGCCGCCGGAGCCGGGGATCGAACCGTGAACCCTGTGCTCCGAAGTCAGCTGCCCTGGCCGCTGCACCACACCTGTCCCCGCCGCCATCACGATATATTGGCATGTGGTAGCCGTCCGCGGTTCGGACAATCCTCTTCCTCAATGACGTTGGATTGCTGATATAAGGGCTGAATGCAACAAGAAGTCGCCCCTGGGCAGGCCGTATCTATCCTGCAGTGTCTGGTAAGGCAAAAGGACACCGTCCTCATATAAGTATCCCATCACTTGCACCCCTTGCTCCTCCCACCTGGCCAAGGCGGACCAATCCCCTCCATGCGGCAGGGCTGTGCACTTGCCCAATGGGATCTCCGGAGCGTACGGACGAACAATTCCACCCCGTCGCTGGCTGCGGATCCAACACTGTCGCAGCGCCCGCTCCTCGTGCATTAGCATTCCAAGACGGAGCCGCTGATCGAGTACTATGAACGACAACACATGGCGTGGGAACCATCGGCCCTCTGGGCCATCTGGGCCCCGAAACTCCCTTGCTGTTGCCTGCGTGAGCCACTGCAGTTGGGCAGCCAGGTAATACAATTCGAGGTCCGGGACTGCCCACCCTCCCTCGGCCCGGGATCGCATCAACGTGGTCAGGGCTACTCGCCTTCAACCGTTCCCCCATATAAATCCCCCCATTAAGGAACAAAGCGTTTTAAACACTGAGCCTGGGATCCAGATCGGCAACGTCCGAAAGTAGTATAACAACCGAGGTAATACCACCATCTTCAAAAGTGCTATGCGCCCCGCCACTGATAGCGGCAGTGTGCCCCAGAACGCCATACTCCCCTTGATCCCAAGCAGCGCCCTGCTTACATTGCCCTCCAGTAGGTCTTCCTGTGCGTGGTAGATGTTAGTCCCGAGGTAAGGTAAGCACCGGGGTTCCCACCGTATGCCTGCCATCTGGCCTGGGCTCGCCATCTTCTGGTGCAAGGGGAATAGGCAAGTCTTTGCCCAGTTCACCTGGAGCCCCGAAACAGCCCCAAAGGCATGTAGCAATGTTGTCGCCCCTGGTAAACCCTCCCCAGTATCAGCTAGGAACATGAGCAAGTCATCTGCATATAGCGAGATATATTGTGCATCACCACGTAGCTCTAGTCCCACATAATGCCCCCCCGACCTTGCGCGTGCCGCCAGCGGCTCCATTGCGAGAGCAAACAGCAGAGGAGACAGTGAACGTCCCTGTCGCATCCCCCGCTCCACAGGGCAGGTTGAGGAGATCGTCGCCCCTGTTCGCACTCGGACCGTCGCCTGGCTGTAGAGAATCCGGGTCCACCCCACATAGGCCTCTCCCAGGCCCATCAGTCGCATAACCTGAAAGAGGAACGGCCATTCCAGGCTATCGAAGGCCTTTTCAGTGTCGACCGAAAGGATCGTCGCGGTGGGTGCTAAGCTGCCACCCACCTCCAGAATACGAAGCAGTCGCCTCACGTTTGCAGAAGTGTTCCGTGTAGGGATAAACCCCGCCTGGTCCGCATGCACCAAGTGTGTCATATGAGGCAGGAGCCGAGTCGCCAGGATCCTGCTTAATATTTTATAATCAGTGGTCAACATTGAGAGTGGGCGATACCCCGTTTTGTCTAGCGGGTCTCTCCCTGGTTTCAATAGTGGAATGATAATGGCCTCCCGAGTGGTCACCGGTAATTTACCCAGCTTCTGCGCCTCTTGATACACCACCAGTAGCCGTGGAGCTAAGTGATCCACATACGCAGAGTAGAATTCAATTGGCAGGCCGTCTACCCCAGGCGTTTTGTGACGCGCCATGTGCTTGATTGCACTTCGGATTTCGCCTAGCGTGATGTCCCGCCCCAATTCATCCGCTTGCTCCTGCTCTAGTTTGGGAAGGGTTAAGTCGGAAAGGAATTCCTCTGCAGTGTCGTCCCCCCACTGCAGCTTGCTGCGGTAGAGCTCGGTGTAATAGTCCTGGAACAATCCATTTATCCCCTGCTGTGTGTACACAACATTGCCTGCTGGGGCCGTCAGTCCCAGTATAGGCGTACCCCTGGGGTTTGGATTGGCCAGCCACGCCAATAGCGCACTCGTCTTGTCTCCGTCTGCGTGCGCCCTCGTTTGATACGTTTTATAATCGAAAGTGCGCAATCTCTCCATCTGCACGGCCACTGCCTCTCTAGCCTCCAGGATCTCCCATTGCATATCCACCGCCTCAGGGCGGGCTCTCTCGGCCTTACGTAAGCGGCATTCTGCCTCTTCTATATCTTTTAACAGCGTTTTCCGCACCCCTACCATTTTGGCAATACACGCTCCCCGGATCACCACCTTAAAAGCATCCCACTCCACCGCCGCCGATGCCGCTGAGCCTCCATTTTCCCAGAAGTATTGGGTTATACACTCCCCCAGGTCCGCACAGAAGGACGGGTCCTCCAGCGCTTCTGGTCGTAACCGCCAGGTCGGTATTGTCGCTCTTTCTCGGGCCCATCGTATCCGCACTAGCAGCGGGTTGTGGTCCGATATTGTCCTAGTCAAGTATTCACTATGGATTACGTTGGCGTGGACCTCTGGTGTACACAATATTGCGTCAAGCAGCACATGCAGGTCATGAAGACCGGAGTAGTAAGAGTAGTCCCGCTCCTCTAAATGATGCGCCCGCCAGGTATCTACCAGCCCCCAATTATTTTACCATGCGCGTCTTGCCTTAGAGAGTCTGTGCACTGGGGCGCCAGGGAGCGGTGGGTGGGACCTATTCTTCTCTACATCTACTATTGTGTTAAAGTCCCCTCCTATCAATACTGAACTAGTCATATATGGTGCTATATTCCTTGATAGCCGATCCAAAAAGGAGGTCTGATCCACATTAGGGGCGTACACGCTGCACAACATCACATCTACCCCATTGAGGCGGCCGGTCACCACCACAAACCTTCCCTCAGGGTCTAGTAGTTGCTGTGTCAAATGAAATGGGATCCCCGCTCTGACCCATATCAACGCGCCCTTAGCAAACGCCGAATAAGTCGTGTAGAACAGTTGCCCCCTCCACCTACGTTTCAATGCTAACCCCTCCGCACTATTGATATGCGTTTCTTGGAGGAGAGCTATATGGGCCCCCCTCCGCACTAGGTAAGCATGCACCTTATGCTGCTGTTGCATTGTATGGAGCCCCCGTACATTCCAGGTAATACATTTCAAATCAGCTAGCCCCCCCATCCTGAGACCATTTTCCCTTCCCCATTTCCCTCCCGCCTTTGAACACACCGGTGGCTCTAGCTGCCCCACCCCAACCCCAAACTCCCCCCCAACTACCCCTCCCCAGAACAGGCGCTACAACGTTAGTACCCATCCAAACTAGAGAACAAACTGCTCTGTCTGTAAGCACCTAGGAGCTACACCCACACAGACGTAGAGGGGGAGGCCCGAACCTTCAGAGAGTCGACCTCGTAGCCCTCCTTCTGCCCATGCCATAACCCCCAGTAAGGCTAGTCGGCCCCATCCGAGGCTTCAATATAACAGGACTGCATTAATACATGTTTATCTGTTCTTTCAAATCCCCCCCGCCCTCATGCGCCCACCAAGCAGGGCAAGGGGAGACGCCAATAGCCAGCACCATCGCCCTCCCTCAAACCTTATGATCGTGTCAGGCCAGCCCCATTGTTACGCATCTACAATCTCATCAGCTGTCCCAGCAGTCACGTGTGGCAGGAGTACACTTCCCGCTTCTGAATCTTCAGTGTCCGATCGTAGTGACCCCTTCTCTGATCCCGTTGCCACTGATGATGTTGGTCTTAGCTCTTGCGAGATGGCCGTGACTGCCTGCAGAGCAGCAGAGCGTTCTTTCTCCGTCTGCATCTCCGAGGGCTTCTTTGTGGTAGATCGATGGCGTCGGATCCTCTTTGATCGGCGCGGTCGTCGCTCCTTCGGTTGTGTGCTCGTACCACGCCCCGCTTCCCCTGCACCCGCTTTGTACATCTCCAGCCAGTTCCAAGCTTCCTCCGGGCTGTCGTGGAAGATCGTTTTACCATCCAGAGCTATTTTGAGGTGTGCCGGAAACATCAATGAATATTGTAGGCCCTCGTCACGGAGCGCCCTCTTAACTTCCAGGAACGAGGCGCGACGGCGCTGGACTTCAAGCGTATAGTCAGGAAAGAGCGTTACTTTGCAATTGCCCACCATGTACGGACCTGCGGTGCGAGCCTTTTGTAGCAGAAGGTCCCTGTCTCTATAGTGGAGCAGCCTAGCCACCACCGGTCTAGGAGGGTGCCCAGGCGCCAGCTGCCGGGCCGGCACTCTATGCGCTCGTTCCAGCGTATAAAACGATGTCAGGCCTTCGGGCGCTACCGCTTGTCTCAGCCAGACTCCAAGTAGTCCATCATGCTTGCTCCCTCCACTCCTTCAGGCAGGCCCACCACCCTGACGTTATTCCTTCGGTTCCTCCCTTCTGCATCCTTGGCCCGTCTCTCCAGTGTTCGCAGCCGACGCTGAACATCCTCCATCTTGGCTTCCATCTCTTTTTGACCTGGTGCCAAGGTCTCTATGGTGACTTCCGCCTGCTTAACCCTGTCGGCGAGTTTAGCATGATCAGCCCGGAGCAGCCCAAGTCCCTGTGCTACATGCGCTATGTCCTGCTGCAAGGCTTCCCTAGTTTCCGCGATAGCTTTGAGTATCTGGTCCACTTGTCTCTGCTGCAACCCTTCGGATGTGCGCGATGACTCCCCCTGTGTATCTGGTGCTCCTGCTTCTTCTTCCCGCTCGGGGGTCACACCCCCCAGCTTCCCCTTAGGCTTCCCCATGGGGGCGTAGGGTTTGCGCGCGGCCTCGGGTGGGCTCTCAGCCATTGTCCCATGCAATGCGTCCTCGTTATCAGCAGCTGTCTCGCTCTTTGGGCAGTGGCCTGCCCACCACCCGCTCTCTGGGCTTCTCTTTTCTCCTCACGCCTAGTCACCCAGCCAGGCTGCCCCTCCGTGATGCTTCATGACACAGTTCGAGTTTCCCCTACTGCAAACTCTAGGAGCCCTCGCAATCGTCACCGCCCCTTCCAGGGCCTGCCCCACCTTGCAGTTGTTGCCGTACCGCCTCCGTAATCGCCGCCCCTCTACTCGCTGTTCTTCAGCCTGCGTGTCGTCTCAAACTTCAGGCTCATTATTTATCTCCCTACTCGCACATTGGTTGCCCTGCCGCACCTCGCTTCATAGCACTAGGAAGGCCCCAAGCAGCAGTGGCCGTGGCCAGACACTCCTCTGCGGCGCCGTCGATGCTTCTTTCCCTAGGTAGTACGCCAGTCTGCTTCCGTGTGGTGAGTGGCGGCACTTGGGGCCAGCAAATTCGGTCACGTTCGGCTACTCTCGGCCTGTCTGCCTCGCCCTACCAGTTATTGTGGTGTTGTCTTGTCCAAATCCGCCAGGCCACTCCCTGCTCAGTTAGTCAGCCATCACTCTGATCCCTAGTCAGCTCCTCAATGTCACATTCCGCACCGCCAGTCCCCCCGCATCGATCCCACTCAGCTGCGGCTCTGCATTATTAGTCTCTGCTGCACTGTTCACTGTGCCCTGCCACTGCGCCTCTCACCAGCTGCCTGCATCCTTGCCTTCCGTCGGTCCCTGGCTTCACAAGCGATGTAGTCCTCCAGGGTCCGCCTCGCTCGGTGCCTTTGTTCTGCCGCAGGCGGTCAACCGGTACCACAAGACCACCACCGGCGATAGTGTTTACTGCAGCTCACCGTCTCGGACGCTCCTCCGTTCAGCACCCAGGAAAATGGTCTGCCCCTCCGGCTCGTTTCAAGGAGGCCGTCAGCTCAGTGGGCTCCCCAACAATCCATCGGGTTCCTGTGGGCTACATCCACTTGTTTGCCGGAGAATCTGCACCCACGACGTCCGCACCCCCAGACTCCGATCCGCCTCCTGGGCTGACTGGTACGTGGCGTCGTTCCACGCCGCTGCGCCGGCAATGCTCGGCGCCGGCTCCTCAGCTCCCCCCAACCAGATGGCGGCCACCGCGCCGGATTAGCCACCAGCAGCCGGGGTCCGATAGTCCTTGTGGCTCCGGCCGGTCCGCACAGCCGTCTTCAGCGCGTCCCCCAACACCGGGACAACGCCATCGCCGCCATCTTGGTTCCGTCCGGTTCGGCCAGCTTGCTTCGCCGATTGCTCAACTAATTTGGCATTAGTACTTTCCGCGGTCACCGCAGTGGCCACCAGCTGCCCCCCATCAGTCTTCGGTTCGCTCGGGGGCTCGTTTCAAGGTCCCAGATCAGGATAATCGCTGGGGTCGGTGCGGAGCTCCGAGCTCACACGTCTTCCCTCATCCGCTCTGTGGCCACGCCCCTCAAAAGCCAGCCATCATATGGACTACTTTATTTACTGTTGGTTCTGCAGATAAGTGCCCGTTGGGCTCTGGGATTCCATATGCTAATTAGCAGATTTCAATATACAGCCTCCTTTGGCACCTCCCTTCATCCCTCTCTATGTGTGATGTCATCAGTACATGATTCTGTATGCAAACACATATCCTCCTAAGCCCCATCTGGCTCCTCCCAAAACTAGTTCTTGTACGTAATGCAAGCAGAGCAACCAAAGGAGTACTATTCTAGAATATTACAAGAGTTCACTTTTGCGCCTCCTTGTTCACCCGGAGACGACATGCCTACCTTGTAAATGGAAACTTATCAGCCTGCGGACAAAATAGTGTACAATCTCAGCTATTCACTCAATAGCCGACAAAATAGTACATTAGCTCTGCTACTTAGAGTGATGCTGAATAAATGCATGAAGCTTTGGACGCTGCGCGACTTCTAAGTAAATTAGCACCAAAAGTTTAACATTCGTACATTACTTAAAGATTAAGCGGACCTTTTTTGTGCAGATATAAGAAGTAATTTGGTTCAAATTAAGCAGTTGTTAAAAAACATATTGAGCAACGAGTATTGATATTCTATGAAAAATATTTACACCTTTTTGCTTATTGAATAATTACATCGATGTATGATCAATCTTCTTTTGACGCAATTGATCCAGCCTCCTTTGAGACTATCAAAAATTGCCTATATCAACTATTTTTTAAGTTGACATGGCGGGGTATTGGGTAAAGTTTTCAATAAGCAATAATCGCACCTCGGATAAACTTCATTCAGGTCAAAAGCCAGACATCATATTGACTGCTCTATCTTCTGTTGGTTCTGCAGATAAGTGCATGTTGTGCTCTAGGATTCCATATGCTAATTAGCAGATTTCAATATACAGCCTCCTTTGGCACCTCCCTTCGTCCCTTTCTATGTGTGATGTCATCAGTACATAATTCCGTATAAAAACACATATCCTACTAAGCCCCATCTGGCTCCTACCAAAATGAGTACATGTACCTGAATGCAAGCAGAGCAACCAAAGGAGTACTATTCTAGAATATTACAAGAGTTCACTTTTGCGCCTCCTTGTTCACCCGGAGACGACATGCCTACCTTGTAAATGGAAACTTATCAGCCTGCGGACAAAATAGTGTACAATCTCAGCTATTCACCCAATAGCCGACAAAATAGTACATTAGCGCAGCTACTTAGAGTGATGCTGAATAAATGCATGAAGCTTTGGACGCTGCGCGACTTCTAAGTAAATTAGCACCAAAAGTTTAACATTCGTACATTACTTAAAGATTAAGCGGACCTTTTTTGTGCAGATATAAGAAGTAATTTGGTTCAAATTAAGCAGTTGTTGAAAAACATATTGAGCAATGAGTATTGATATTCTATGAAAAATATCAACACCTTTTTCCTTAATGAATAATTACATTGATGTATAATCAATATTCTTTTGACACAATTGATCCAGCCTCCATGGAGACCATCAAAAATTGCGAATATCAGCTATTTTTCAAATTGACATAGCGGGGTATTGGGTAAAGTTTTCAATAAGCAATAATAACAACTCAGATAGACCTCAATGGCTATAATACTGCCACTGCACAAAGAAAATGCACTATAGGCGATATGAGCAGTCCCACAATAGTGACACTTTTGTCTCTTACAGGCAGACAAAGTTGGAACATATGCACTGATCAGAGAGATATGCAAGCATACTTTCTATGTTTTCTATCATTCAGGTCAAAAGCCAGACATCATATGGACTACTCTATTTTCTGTTGGTTCTGCAGATAAGTGCCCATTGGGCTCTGGGATTCAATATGCTAATTAGCAGATTTCAATATATAGCCTCCTTTGGAACCTCCCTTCATCCCTCTCTATGTGTGATGCCATCAGTATATGATTCTGTATGCAAACACATATCCTCCTAAGCCCCATCTGGCTCTTCCCAAAACTAGTTCTTGTACCTAAATGCAAGCAGAGCAACCAAAGGAGTGCTATTCTAGAATATTACAAGAGTTCACTTTGGCGCCTCCCTGTTCACTCGGATACGAGATGCCTACCTTGTAAATGGATACTTATCAGTCGGCCAACAAAATAGTGTACAATATCAGCTATTCACCAAATAGCCGACAAAATAGTACATTAGCTCTGCTACTTAGAGAGATGCTGAATAAATGTCTGAAGGTTTGGACATTGCGCAACTTCTAAGTCAATTAGTATACAAAGATTAACATGCGTAGCTTACCGAAAGATTAAGCAGACCCTTTTTTACAGATATAAGAATTAATTTGGCTCAAATTAAGCAGTTGTTGAAAAACATATTGAACAATGAGTATTGATATTCTATGAAACATATCTACACCTTTTTGCTTATTAAATAAATACATTGATGTATAATCAATCTTCTTTTGACACAATTGATCCAGCCTCCGATGAGACTATCAAAAATTGCCTATATCAACTATTTTTCAAGTTGACATGGCGGGGTATTGGGTAAAGTTTTCAATAAGCAATAATCGCACCTCGGAGAGACCTCATTGACTACAATACTGCCACTGCACAAAGATTACGGGGCATATTAGCAAGAAGAGGCGATAATCATCGCTAACCCTGCTTAGCGTGATTTATTTCATCGCCAGCTATCGCTGGAATATATCGCCACGCTAACGCTGTATTAGCAACGATTAGCGCTATGGCGATGAATATTCCAGCGATAGCGGGGGAAATGGGCCAACATCGCTGAAAAACCAGCGATGTTGCATGAGAAGGGAGAACACCTTGCTGATACGACCCTGTGGTCGTATCAGCATAATCCACCCCCATGTTAGGTATGGCTAACACCTGCTAATAGCAGGTGTTAAATAAATGGCGATGACCCCGGAGTAGCGCGACTTTTCACGTCGCTAACTGGGGCCATGGCCACCTTGCTAATAGGCGATAGGCCTGTTAGCGGGTGTTTCCCAGGTTTGTTCGTCGGGAACGCCCACTTTGCATGTCATTAGCGATAAATATCGCTGACATGCAAAGCGGTAAAACGGGCGCTAATGCCCGCAAACTGTCGCTAACTGCTGTTAGAGACAGTTTGCTGATAGAGCGATATGAATATCGCCGCTTTAGCGGCAAAAAGTGCCGCTAAAGCGGCGATAGTGCCCTTGCTAATATGCCCCAACGTCTTATAGGGGGGGGGATATGAGCAGTCCCCACAATGCTGACACTTTTGTCTCTTACAGGGAGACAAAGTTGGAACATATGCACTGATCAGAGAGATATGCAAGCATACTTTCTATGTTTTCTATCACTCAGGTCAAAAGCCAGACATCATATGGACTACTCAATCTTCTGTTGGTTCTGCAGATAAGTGCCCGTTGGGCTCTGGTATTCCATATGCTAATTAGCAGATTTCAATATACAGCCTCCTTTGGCACCTCCCTTCATCCCTCTCTATATGCGATGTCATCAGTACATGATTCCGTATAAAAACACATATCCTCCTAAGCCCTATCTGGCTCCTCCCAAAATGAGTACATGTACCTGAATGCAAGCAGAGCAACCAAAGGAGTACTATTCTAGAATATTAGAAGAGTTCACTTTTGCGCCTCCTTGTTCACCCGGAGACGATATGCCGACCTCGTAAATGGATACTTATCAGCCTGCTGACAAAATAGTGTACAATCTCAGCTATTCACTCAATAGCCGACAAAATAGTACATTAGCTCTGCTACTTAGAGTGATGCTGAATAAATGCCTGAAGCTTTGGACGCTGCACGACTTCTAAGTAAATTAGCACCAAAAGTTTAACATGCGTACCTTATTTAAAGATTAAGCGGACCTTTTTTACAAATATAAGAAGTAATTTGGTTCAAATTAAACAGTTGTTGAAAAACATAGGGGCATATTATCAAGGGCTCTATCGCCGCTTTAGCGGGACTTTTGCCGCTAAAGCGGCGATATTTTTAACGCCCTGTGCTAAGCTGTCGCTAACAGGCGTTAGCGACAGCTTTCAGGCGATAGCGGCCGGGTTTTACATCGCCTTGCATGTCAGCGATAATTATCGCTAATGACATGCAAGGTAGGCGTTCCCAACTAAAAGCGACAGAAAACAGTCGCTTACATACCTATCGCCTATTAGCAATACCCGCGGAGCGATAAAAAAACGCGCACTAACCCCGATTAGCGCTTGTTTTTTAGAACTGATAAAAACATGACTTAGCAATGAAAGTCAATGGGAGGTGGATTGTAAGGTTAAGTCCCCAGATTTAGCGATAGGATTTTATCGCTGGATTTCTCGCGTTAAAGCTGGGTTTACGCGCTATCGCTGGATATTTTATCGCAATGGAGATAAACCTTGCTAATAGCACGTTATTTCCGCGGTAATATCCAGCGATAGCCGGCGATAAAAAAAGGCGCGCTAAGCAAGGTTTGCGATATTTTTCGCATGTTCTTGCTAATATGCCCCATATTGAGCAACGAGTATTGATATTCTATGAAAAATATCAACACCTTTTTGCTTATTGAATAATTACATTGATGTATAATCAAGCTTCTTTTGACACAATTGATCCAGCCTCCGTGGAGACTATCCAAAACTGCATATATCAATTATTTTTCAAGTTGACATGGCTGGGTATTGGGTAAAGTTTTCAATAAACATTAATCACGCCTCGGATAAACCTCATTGGCTACGATACTGCCACTGCACAAAGATAATATCCTATAGGGGGATATGAGCAGTCCCACAATGGTGACACTTTTGTCTCTTACAGGGAGACAAAGTTGGAACATATGCACTGATCAGAGAGATATGCAAGCATACTTTCTATGTTTTCTATCACTCAGGTCAAAAGCGAGACATCTTATGGACTACTCTATCTTCTGTTGGTTCCGCAGATAAGTGCCCGTTGGGCTCTGGGATTCCATATGCTAATTAGCAGATTTCAATATACAGCCTCCTTCGGCACCTCCCTTCGTCCCTCTCTATGTGTGATGTCATCAGTACATGATTCCGTATAAAAACACATATCCTCCTAAGCCCCATCTGGCTCTTCCCAAAACTAGTTCTTGTACCTAAATGCAAGCAGAGCAACCAAAGGAGTACTATTCTAGAATATTACAAGAGTTCACTTTGGCGCCTCCTTGTTCACCCGGATACGAGATGCCTACCTTGTAAATGGATACTTATCAGTCGGCCAACAAAGTAGTGTACAATCTCAGCTTTTCACTCAATAGCCGACAAAATAGTACATTAGCTCTGCTACTTAGAGAGATGCTGAATAAATGTCTGAAGCTTTGGACACTGCGCAACTTCTAAGTCAATTAGCACACAAAGTTTAACATGCGTACCTTACCTAAAGATTAAGCGGACCTTTTTTACAGATATAAGAAGCAATTTGGTTCAAATGAAGCAGTTGTTGAAAAACATATTGAGCAATGAGTATCGATATTCTATGAAAAATATCTACACCTTTTTTGCTCATTGAATAATTACATTGATGTATAATAAATCTTCTTTTGACACAATTGATGCAGCCTCCGTGGAGACTATCAAAAATTGCCAATATCAACTATTTTTCAAGTTGACATGGCTGGGTATTGGGTAAAGTTTTCAATAAGCAATAATCACACCTCAGATAGACCTCAATGGCTACAATACTGCCACTGCACAAAGATAATGTCCTATAGGCGATATGAGCAGTCCCACAATGGTGACACTTTTGTCTCTTACAGGGAGACAAAGTTGGAACATATGCACTGATCAGAGAGATATGCAAGCATACTTTCTATGTTTTCTATCACTCAGGTCAAAAGCCAGACATCATATGGACTACTCTATCTTCTGTTGGTTCTGCAGATAAGTGCCCATTGGGCTCTGGGATTCCATATGCTAATTATCAGATTTCAATATACAGCCTCCTTTGGCACCTCCCTTCATCCCTCTCTATGTGTGATGTCATCAGTACATGATTCTGTATGCAAACACATATCCTCCTAAGCCCCATCTGGCTCCTCCCAAAACTAGTTCTTGTACCTAAATGCAAGCAGAGCAACCAAAGGAGTACTATTCTAGAATATTACAAGAGTTCACTATTGCGCCTCCTTGTTCACCCGGAGACGAGATGCCTACCTTGTAAATGGATACTTATCAGTCTGCCGACAAAGTAGTGTACAATCTCAGCTATTCACTCAATAGCCGACAAAATAGTACATTAGCTCTGCTACTTAGAGTGATGCTGAATAAATGCCTGAAGCTTTGGACGCTGCGCGACTTCTAAGTAAATTAGCACCAAAAGTTTAACATGCGTACCTTACTTAAAGATTAAGCAGACCTTTTTTAGAGATATAAGAAATAATTTGGTTCAAATTAAGCAGTTGTTGAAATACATATTGAGCAATGAGTATTGATATTCTATGAAAAATATCTACACCTTTTTGCTTATTGAATAATTACATTGATGTATAATCAATCTTCTTTTGACACAATTGATCCAGCCTCCGTGGAGACTATCAAAAATTGCCTATATCAACTATTTTTCAAGTTGACATGGCGGGGTATTGGGTAAAGTTTTCAATAAGCAACAATCACGCCTCGGATAGACCTCATTGGCTACGATACTGCCACTGCACAAAGATAACGTCCTATAGGTGATATGAGCAGTCCCACAATGGTGACACTTTTGTCTCTTACAGGGAGACAAAGTTGGAACATATGCACTGATCAGAGAGATATGCAAGCATACTTTCTATGTTTTCTATCACTCAGGTCAAAAGCCAGACATCATATGGACTACTCTATCTTCTGTTGGTTCTGCAGATAAGTGCCCGTTGGGCTCTGGGATTCCATATGCTAATTAGCAGATGTCAATATACAGCCTCCTTTGGCACCTCCCTTCATCCCTCTCTATGTGTGATGTCATCAGTACATGATTCTGTATGCAAACACATATCCTCCTAAGCCCCATCTGGCTCCTCCCAAAACTAGTTCTTGTACCTAAATGCAAGCAGAGCAACCAAAGGAGTACTATTCTAGAATATTACAAGAGTTCACTTTGGCGCCTCCTTGTTCACCCGGAAACGAGATGCCTACCTTGTAAATGGATACTTATCAGTCTGCCGACAAAGTAGTGTACAATCTCAGCTATTCACTCAATAGCCGACAAAATAGTACATTAGCTCTGCTACTTAGAGAGATGCTGAATAAATGTCTGAAGCTTTGGACACTGCGCAACTTCTAAGTCAATTAGCACACAAAGTTTAACATGCGTACCTTACCTAAAGATTAAGCTGACCCTTTTTTACAGATATAAGAAACAATTTGGTTCAAATGAAGCAGCTGTTGAAAAACATATTGAGCAATGAGTATCGATATTCTATGAAAAATATCTACACCTTTTTGCTTATTGAATAATTACATTGATGTATAATCAATCTTCTTTTGACACAATTGATCGAGCCTCCGTGGAGACTATCAAAAATTGCTAATATCAACTATTTTTCAAGTTGACATGGCGGGGTATTGGGTAAAGTTTTCAATAAGCAATAATCACGCCTCGGATAGACCTCATTGGCTACGATACTGCCACTGCACAAAGATAAAGGCCTATTAGGCGATATGAGCACTATCGCCGCATTGGTGACACTTTTGTCTCTTACAGCGAGACAAAGTTGGAACATATGCACTGATCAGAGAGATATCACGCATATTTCTATGTTCTCTATCACGCAGTTCAGCGACATCAAGTACTATGCTGAGCCTGGCCGATTCCATATGCTACTCAGTTTCAATATACAGCCTTTGCACCTGCTTCATCCGCCTATGTGTGATGTCATCAGTACATGATTCTGTATGCAAACACATATCCTCCTAAGCCCCATCTGGCTCCTCCCAAAATGAGTACATGTACCTGAATGCAAGCAGAGCAACTAAAGGAGTGGTATTCTAGAATATTACAAGTGTTCACTTTTGCGCCTCCTTGTTCACCCGGAGACGAGATGCCTACCTTGTAAATGGATACTTATCAGTCTGCTGACAAAATAGTGTACAATCTCAGCTATTCACCCAATATCCGACAAAATAGTACATTAGCTCTGCTACCTAGAGATGATGCTGAATAAATGTCTGAAGCTTTGACACTGCACGACTTCTAAGTCAATTAGCACCAAAGTTTAACATGCGTACCTTACTAAACATTAAGCTGACCTTTTTACAGATATAAGAAGCAATTTGGTTCAAATTAAGCAGTTGTTGAAAAACATATTGAGCAATGAGTATCGATATTCTATGAAAATATCTACACCTTTTGCTAATTGAATAATTACATTGATGTATAATGAATCTTCTTTTGACACAATTGATCCAGCCTCCGTGGAGACTAAAAATTGCCAATATCAACTATTTTTCAAGTGACATGGCTGGGTATTGGATAAAGTTTTCAATAAGCAATAATCGCGCTCGGATAGACCTCATTGGCTACGATACTGCCACTGCACAAAAATAACGTCCTATAGGCGATATGAGCAGTCCCACAATGGTGACACTTTTGTCTCTTACAGGGAGACAAAGTTGGAACATATGCACTGATCAGAGAGATATGCAAGCATACTTTCTATGTTTTCTATCACTCAGGTCAAAAGCCAGACATCATATGGACTACTTTATTTTCTGTTGGTTCTGCAGATAAGTGCCCGTTGGTCTCTGGGATTCCATATGCTAATTAGCAGATTTCAATATACAGCCTTCTTCGGCACCTCCCTTCGTCTCTCTCTGTGTGTGATGTCATCAGTACGTGATTCCGTATAAAAACACATATCCTCCTAAGCCCCATCTGGCTCTTCCCAAAACTAGTTCTTGTACCTAAATGCAAGCAGAGCAACCAAAGGAGTACTATTCTAGAATATTACAAGAGTTCACTTTTGCGCCTCCTTGTTCACCCGGAGACGAGATGCCTACCTTGTAAATGGATACTTATCAGTCTGCCGACAAAGTAGTGTACAATCTCAGCTATTCACTCAATAGCCGACAAAATAGTACATTAGCTCTGCTACTTAGAGAGATGCTGAATAAATGTCTGAAGCTTTGGACACTGCGCAACTTCTAAGTCAATTAGCACACAAAGTTTAACATGCGTACCTTACCTAAAGATTAAGCGAACCTTTTTTACAGATGTAAGAAGAAATTTGGTTCAAATGAAGCAGTTGTTGAAAAACATATTGAGCAACGAGTATTGATATTCTATGAAAAATGCCCACACATTTTTGCAAATTGAATAATTACATTGATGTATAATCAATCTTCTTTTGACACAATTGATGCAGCCTCCGTGGAGACTATCAAAAATTGCCAATATCAACTATTTTTCAAGTTGACATGGCTGGGTATTGGGTAAAGTTTTCAATAAGCAATAATCACGCCTCAGATAAGACCTCATTGGCTACGATACTGCCACTGCACAAAGATAATGTCCTATAGGCGATATGAGCAGTCCCACAATGGTGACACTTTTGTCTCTTACAGGGAGACAAAGTTGGAACATATGCACTGATCAGAGAGATATGCAAGCATACTTTCTATGTTTTCTATCACTCAGGTCAAAAGCCAGACATCATATGGACTACTCTATCTTCTGTTGGTTCTGCAGATAAGTGCCCATTGGGCTCTGGGATTCCATATTCTAATTAGCAGATTTCAATACACAGCCTCCTTTGGCACCTCCCTGCATTCCTCTCTATGTGTGATGTCATCAGTACATGATTCTGTATGCAAACACATATCCTCCTAAGCCCCATCTGGCTCCTCCCAAAACTAGTCCTTGTACCTAAATGCAAGCTGAGCAACCAAAGGAGTACTATTCTAGAATATTACAAGAGTTCACTTTGGCGACCCTTGTTCAACCGGATACGAGAAGCCTACCTTGTAAATGGATACTTATCAGTCTGCCGACAAAGTAATGTACAATCTCAGCTATTCACTCAATAGCCGACAAAATAGTACATTAGCTCTGCTACTTAGAGAGATGCTGAATAAATGTCTGAAGCTTTGGACACTGCGCAACTTCTAAGTCAATTAGCACACAAAGTTTAACATGCGTACCTTACCTAAAGATTAAGCTGACCTTTTTTACAGATATAAGAAGCAATTTGGTTCAAATGAAGCAGTTGTTGAAAAACATATTGAGCAATGAGTATCGATATTCTATGAAAAATATCTACACCTTTTTGCTTATTGAATAATTACATTGATGTATAATCAATCTTCTTTTGACACAATTGATCCATCCTCAGTGGAAACTATCAAAAATTGTCTATATCAATTATTTTTCAAGTTGACATGGCGGGGTATTGGGTAAAGTTTTCAATAAGCAATAATCGCGCCTCGGATAGACCTCATTGGCTACGATACTGCCACTGCACAAAAATAAAATCCTATAGGCGATATGAGCAGTCCCACAATGGTGACACTTTTGTCTCTTACAGGGAGACAAAGTTGGAACATATGCACTGATCAGAGAGATATGCAAGCATACTTTCTATGTTTTCTATCACTCAGGTCAAAAGCCAGACATCATATCGACTACTCTATCTTATGTTGGTTCTCCAGATAAGTGCCCGTTGGGCTCATGGATTCCATATGCTAATTAGCAGATGTCAATATACAGCCTCCTTTTGCACCTCACTTCAACCCTCTCTATGTGTGATGTCATCAGTACATGATTCTGTATACAAACACATATCCTCCTAAGCCCCATCTGGCTCCTCCCAAAACTAGTTCTTGTACCTAAATGCAAGCAGAGCAACCAAAGGAGTACTATTCTAGAATATTACAAGAGTTCACTTTGGCGCCTCCTTGTTCACCCGGAGACGAGATGCCTACCTTGTAAATGGATACTTATCAGTCTGCTGACAAAGTAGTGTACAATCTCAGCTATTCACTCAATAGCCGACAAAATAGAACATTAGCTCTGCTACTTAGAGAGATGCTGAATAAATGTCTGAAGCTTTGGACACTGCGCAACTTCTAAGTCAATTAGCACACAAAAGTTTAACATGCGTACCTTACCTAAAGATTAAGCGGACCTTTTTTACAGATATAATATGCAATTTGGTTCAAATGAAGCAGTTGTTGAAAAACATATTGAGCAATGAGTATCGATATTCTATGAAAAATGTCCACACCTTTTTGCTCACTGAATAATTACATTGATGTATAACAAATCTTCTATTGACACAATTGATACAGCCTCCATGGAGACTATCACAAATTGCCAATAATAACTATTTTTCAAGTTGACATGGTGGGGTATTGGGTAAAGTTTTCAATAAGCAATAATCTCACCTCAAAAAGACCTCACTGGCTACAATACTGGCACTGCACATAGATAACGTCCTATAGGCAACATGAGCAGTCCCACAATAGTGACACTTTTGTCTCTTACAGGGAGACACAGTTGTAACATATGCACTGATCAGAGAGATATGAAAGCATACTCTCCATGTTTCCTATCACTCAGGTCAAAACCCAGACATCATATGTACTGCTCTATCTTCTGCTGGTTCTGCAGATACGTGCCCGTTGGGCTCTGGGAAACCATATGCTAATTAGCAGATTTCAATATTCAGCCTTCTTTGGCACCTCCCTTCATCCCTCTCTATGTGTGATGCCATCAGTACATGATTCTGTATGCAAACACATATGAGCAGTCCCACAATGGTGACACTTTTGTCTCTTACAGGGAGACAAAGTTGGAACATATGCACTGATCAGAGAGATATGCAAGCATATTTTCTATGTTTTCTATCACTCAGGTCAAAAGCCAGACATCATATGGACTACTCTATCTTCTGTTGGTTCTGCAGATAAGTGCCCGTTGGGCTCTGGGATTCCATATACTAATTAGCAGATTTCAATATACAGCCTCATTTGGCACCTCCCTTCATCCCTCTCTATGTGTGATGTCATGAGTACATGATTCTGTATGCAAACACATATCCTCTAAGCCCCATCTGGCTCCTCCCAAAACTAGTTCTTGTACGTAAATGCAAGCAGAGCAACCAAAGGAGTACTATTCTAGAATATTACAAGAGTTCAATATTGGCACCTCCCTTCGTCTCTTTCCATGTGTGATGTCATCAGTACATGATTCCGTATAAAAACACATATCCTCCTAAGCCCCATCTGACTCCTCCCAAAATGAGTACATGTACCTCAATGCAAGCAGAGCAACCACAGGAGTACTATTCTAGAATATTACAAGAGTTCACTTTTGCGCCTCCTTGTTCACCCGGAGACGAGATGCCTACCTTGTAAATGGATACTTATCAATCTGCCGACAAAATAGTGTACAATCTCAGCTATTCACTCAATAGCCGACAAAATAGTCCATTAGCTCTGCTACTTAGAGTGATGCTGAATAAATGCATGAAGCTTTGGACGCTGCGCGACTTCTAAGTAAATTAGCACCAAAAGTTTAACATTCGTACCTTACTTAAAGATTAAGCGGCCCTTTTTTTACAGATATAAGAAGTAATTTCGTTCAAATTAAGCAGTTGTTGAAAAACATATTGAGCAATGAGTATTGATATACTCTATGAAAAATATTTACACCTTTTTGCTTATTGAATAATTACATCGATGTATAATCAATCTTCTTTTGACGCAATTGATCCAGCCTCCTTGGAGACTATCAAAAATTGCCTATATCAACTATTTTTTAAGTTGACATGGCGGGGTATTGGGTAAAGTTTTCAATAAGCAATAATCGTGCCTCGGATAAACCTCATTGGCTACGATACTGCCACTGCACAAAGATAAAGGGGCATATTAGCAAGGAATAGCGATATTTATCGCTAACCGCGCTTAGCGCGACTTTGGTTAACGCCGCCTATCGCTGGAAAATATCGCTGAGATAACACCCTATTAACAAGGTTTATCTCCATAGCAATAACATTTCCAGCGATAGCGGTAAAATGTGAGAATATCGCTGGAAAAGCAGCGATATTCTCGCATTATCGCTAAGGTGGATTCAGCATTAGAATCCACCTCCTATACCTTAAACAGTTAAGTCATCCTCACTAGCAGGAGATAAAATATAGCGATAAACGCGCTTAGCGCGAATTATTATATCGCTCGCCTGCCTTGCTAATAGGGGTAGTGGGATTAGCGACTGTTTTCAGTCGCTTTTAGTAGGGAACGCCTTCCTTGCATGTCATTAGCGATAATTATCGCTGACATGCAAGGCGATGGTAAACGCGGCCTCTAACGCCTGAAAGCTGTCGCTAACGCCTGTTAGCGACAGCTTACTAATAGTGCGATAAAATTTTCGCCTCTTTAGCGGATAAAAGTGCCGCTAAAGCGGCGATAAAGCCCTTGCTAATATGCCCCAAAGTCCTATAGGCGATATGAGCAGACCCACAATGGTGACACTTTTGTCTCTTACAGGGAGACAAAGTTGTAACATATGCACTGATCAGAGAGATATGCAAGCATACTGTTAGACCTGGCATATCTTGGCGTGATTACCCCTGACTTTTTGCCTCTACCTCCTTTGCTTTTAGATGCTTTGGGTACTTTGCCACTGCTGATCAGTGTCAAAGTACAAGGGTTCCCTGTGTAAAGTGTAATGGTAATTGGTTGGCCATGATTGGTATGTTTCCCTTACTAGTAAAGTCCCTAGTGATGTGCAGTGTTTGTGCCAGGGCTAGTAATGCAAAGGTGCGCGGAGAAGGGAACTCAGGCCTGCAGTGTAGGGCCTGCGCGCAGTTTGCTAAGTTAGCATGTTGTCCTGACAAGTGCAACCACTTGTCAGGCCTTACTTTCCCTTTGCGTACACAGTGGGCACCCCTGTGGTAGGTCCCGGGTAACCCCTGGGCAGGGTGCAGTGTAAGTAAAAGGCAGGACATATACTGAGGTGTGTGTTATGTCCTGACAGTGAAAAACACTCCATTTCGTTTTTCACTGGTGAAAGGCCATCCTGCCCATAGGACAGAATGGGGGAGGCTGGGTATTGTGTTTGTTAGCCTAGTTTCCCATAAGTTTAAAATGGAGAGGTGAAGTTTAGTATGTATGAACTCACAGTGTCATAACACATCTTTCTATGAAAGTGGTTTTGTCACTGTGTGTTCAGAAACCACTCTTTTAGAAAGTGGCTGAGTTTTCTGCTTTAAGCATTTCTGTGTGTCTCTGCTGAATGTGGATTGACTGTCTGGATCTGAGAAGGGAGAGGAGCTGGGGGAGGTCTTGACCCAGGGAGGGGTTGAGATGGCACCAGGCTGACCTGCATCTGGAGAGTAGGCGGAGGAGAAGCCCCGGGAGGTGAAGAGGCCTGGGTTGCGGCTATAAAACAATTGACCCATCTCCGGCTGAGTGATTTAGGATCCAGACCCCCAGTATCAAAGGGAGAAAGGTGACACTGGGAGGGAGACACTCAGAACTGATTTAGGCAGGGGTCAGGGACCCCTGAGCACAACGAACTTCAAAGACATTTAGGGGTATAACTATGAGAGCTGAGACCCCTGAACGTTGGAATAGAAATGGATTGAGACTGAAAAGGCTTGGACCCATTTCGTGGTCAAGAGGAACCTCTGCTAAGGAAGGAACAACTGAAGAGACTGCTGGGAAGGACCGACCCTTGCTTCGTTATCTGGGGCTGGTCTGCAGTTTGCTGTTTTAACCAAGGAAGAGGCTGTTGGGACTGTGCTTTGTGCGCTGGGTCCCCCTGCTTGAAGAAGACTGTGCTTTGTGCTGTGTCTTGTTACCCCAAGGGCCCGAGGTGAGCTGGCTCCCTGTTTGGAAACACAGGAGCATAAAAAATTCTGGAGAAGTTTCAAGCGACGTGGTGGGTGCGTGTTGTGGCAGCTTGAGACCCTCGGAAGGTGTGCTCTGTGATCTTGGACACACGGAGGAGAAGTGAGACTCGGACGAGCTGGGTGCGTGTCGTGGTGCACAGGAGGCGTTGGTGAAGAGCGCCTGGTCAATGTGTGCATCGAAGGTGAAGTGAGTCTCGGACGCGCTGGGTGCGTGTCGTGGTGCACCGCAGGCGATGGTGAAGAGCGCCTGGTCAGCGTGTGCATCGGAGGTGACGTGAGACTCGGACGCGCAGGGTACGTGTCGTGGTGCACCGCAGGCGCTGGTGAAGAGCGCCTGGTCAGCGGGTGCATCGGAGGTGAAGGGTGTCTCGGACGTGCAGGGTGCGTGTCGTGGTGCTCAGGAGGCGTTGGTGAGGAGCGCCTGGTCAACGTGTGCATCGGTAGTGGAGTGAGTCTCGGACGCGCAGGGTGCGTGTCGGGGTGCACCGGAGGCGCTGGTGAAGAGCGCCTGGTCATCGAGTGCACCGGAGGAGAAGTGAGGCTCGGACACGGTGAGCGTGTCGGGGTGCGGCCAAAGGAGTTGGTGAAGAGCGCCTGGAAATCGGGGCACCGGAGTTGGAGTAAGTCTCAGTGAAGTAGTGTACGTGCTTTGGTGCAACCTGGGACTGTGGAGGTGATTGGCTGATCGTGTGCACCGGAAGAAAGTGAGTCTCTGCAGCGCGGTGTGCATGTCTTGGTGCCAACTGGGACCGCCGGAAGGAGTGCCTGGTGAACGTGCACTCGGAGTCGACGTGAAGTCCCATCAGTGTTTTGTGTGTGGCTTCGTGCCAGAGGAGACCCAGAGGGTGCTGTGGTGAACGTGCACCCGGAGTAACGTGTGCCCTGCGGCCGCCTGAGACCTTCCGAACAGTCGCGGCCCGGACCGGCAGCCCCAGGGGAGCCGAGCTGCCAGGCCGAGCTGCTGAGGCCCATTAAGAAAGTTCTGCAGTTCACTGAAGGAGGAGAGGAGAGTGGGGTCGCGCCCCCAGGTAACGTGGATCACTGCCTGGGCGGGGTGCGGGCTCGGAGGGACACTCTCTCGGCCTCTCAGTCCTTCTGGCGACGTGAGCCTTTGCTTCGGCTCAGATTGGGGCCCGTACTGGCCAAAGGAGTGACAGTACTGGGGCCAGAGTGAGAAGCTGTACTTTATGTCATCGTTGATACGTGTGGGGGGCAACTGTTATCGAAGAGGCTGACTGTCGTAATACACATTGCCAATATTGCTGCTAACGAACTGCCGGACTGTCTTATGACACCTGACATTATTTCTGCATAACGAAGTACACGATTGTAGCGCTACGCATTGCATTATTTCTTCATTGCAAAGTACAGGATTGTAGCCCCCCGCTTTGCATTATTTCTTCATTGCAAAGTACATGATTGTAGCGGTGCGCATTGCATTATTTCTTCATTGCAAAGTACGTGATTGGGGTGTGACGCATTGCATTATTCCTTCATTGCGCAGTACATGATTGTAGCAGTACGCATTGCATTATTTCTCCCATTGCAAGGTACCGGGTGTATCGTTACGCATTGTATTATTTCTCCTTTGCCCAGCACAGGATTGTATCGTTACACAGCGCACTATTGTTTGTCCATTGCAACGTGTGTGATTCTAGCATTGCGACCAGCATAGCATTTTGAAAGCGGTGGTTGGGATTTGAACCTACCAACCAGCCGGAACGAATATTACCCTTTATTATATGTTGGCTTTTGTCTCGTGTGGTCTGATCGTATATCTTTTTATATAAAGTTTATACTCGTTTTATCAAACTCGTGTGGAGTCCATTTGTGGTGTCACCAGTGGGTTGCTGGGAGTGTGGTTGCACATACTGTACACTCGTGCCTTGGAGATAGGCCTGGCTGCTCGTGCCAAGCTTCTAAGGGGGTGAGCAGGGCTATCTCAAACGGTGTCCTTACTTGGCCTGACGTTGAGTGAGGAGTCCTGGGTCTCGCATTTGGTGACAGTGGTGCGGGACTGGGACTCCGGCTTCCAACATTTGGTGGCAGAGCGGTGGGATACGATCCTAACGTAATTGAAAGGCGTGTGTGCAAAACCACTCACAGTAATTGGTGTACATCATAAATTGATCGCAGACCACGACACAACAACATATTGTTTTGAATTGTTGGTTCTATTGTTGAGTAACCTTTAAACCACACATCATGTCTCAGGAGGGGAGCCAGATAGCCGGTGAGGCTGCGGCTGCAGAATTAGAGTTTAACATTGAGGCATTGTTTACCTACAAGGTTGATCAGTTGAGGAAATTCTGCAGAGCTTTGGGATGTCCCATGAAGAGTAGCGCCAAGAAGGAGGAGCTGCAAGTGGCCTTGAGGGCCTGGTGGGAAGCCAAAGAGGCTCAGGAGACGGGTGATGTTGAGGTTGAGGTGGATGAGGATGAGGATGAGGATGACCCAGGGAATGGATTTGGTCCACAGAATTTGCCAGTGGAGGGACCAGCTGCAGGGGCTGGTAGTAGCCATTCAGGGAGGAGTTTTTCCCCAGAGGAGTTGGAGGAAAACCAAAGAGTCAGACTGCATGAGTTGGAGGTGTTAAAACTTAAAACTCAAGCAGAGGAGAGCAGGAACGCTCTCACGTTGGAAGAGAAACGGATTCTCTTCGCTCATGAGTTAAGCATGAGGGAACTGGACATTATGGGTAGAGAAGCCGAGCCCAGTTCGAAAGGTGGCACCGCACCACCAGTGCCAGTGGGGAAGGTGTACATTCCCAAGGATTTAGTGCAAGATTACCAGAGGGGTGATGACATTTATGCGTGGTTCACGGCATATGAGATCGCACTAAGGATGAATGAGGTGCCTGAAAAGCATTGGGGTGACAAATGCAAAAAGAACAATTGATGGACAGAATGCAGAACAATGTCATACATTCACCCCAGTACAGAGATCTGGGCCTAAATCCATCGTTTTTTTTTTTTTGCTCACCATGCCATTCCAGTTTGGACCCAGCCATATGCAAATCAGTCTTGACCCTGCGCCCAATGGGAACAGTCCAGCCCGAACTGCCAGGCCAGGTCCTCACTGGACTGGAAACAAGCATCCTAGGACCGGTTTCGGGCTTTCAGCCCTCATCAGCCAGGATAGCTTGACTCCAGTGGCATGGAGAGCACGGGACCCATGTCTGGGCATACCCGTGCCACTCGGGGTGACAAATGCAAAAAGAACAATTGATGGACAGAATGCAGAACAATGTCATACATTCACCCCAGTACAGAGATCTGGGCCTAAATCCATCGTTTTTTTTTTTGCTCACCATGCCATTCCAGTTTGGACCCAGCCATATGCAAATCAGTCTTGACCCTGCGCCCAATGGGAACAGTCCAGCCCGAACTGCCAGGCCAGGTCCTCACTGGACTGGAAACAAGCATCCTAGGACCGGTTTCGGGCATTCAGCCCTCATCAGCCAGGATAGCTTGACTCCAATGGCATTGAGAGCACGGGACCCACGTCTGGGCATACCCGTCCCACTCGGGGTGACAAATGCAAAAAGAACAATTGATGGACAGAATGCAGAACAATGTCATACATTCACCCCAGTACAGAGATCTGGGCCTAAATCCATCGTTTTTTTTTTTGCTCACCATGCCATTCCAGTTTGGACCCAGCCATATGCAAATCAGTCTTGACCCTGCGCCCAATGGGAACAGTCCAGCCCGAACTGCCAGGCCAGGTCCTCACTGGACTGGAAACAAGCATCCTAGGACCGGTTTCGGGCTTTCAGCCTTCATCAGCCAGGATAGCTTGACTCCAGTGGCATGGAGAGCACGGGACCCACGTCTGGGCATACCCGCCCCACTCGGGGTGACAAATGCAAAAAGAACAATTGATGGACAGAATGCAGAACAATGTCATACATTCACCCCAGTACAGAGATCTGGGCCTAAATCCATCGTTTTTTTGCTCACCATGCCATTCCAGTTTGGACCCAGCCATATGCAAATCAGTCTTGACCCTGCGCCCAATGGGAACAGTCCAGCCCGAACTGCCAGGCCAGGTCCTCACTGGACTGGAAACAAGCATCCTAGGACCGGTTTCGGGCTTTCAGCCCTCATCAGCCAGGATAGCTTGACTCCAGTGGCATGGAGAGCACGGGACCCACGTCTGGGCATACCCGTCCCACTCGGGGTGACAAATGCAAAAAGAACAATTGATGGACAGAATGCAGAACAATGTCATACATTCACCCCAGTACAGAGATCTGGGCCTAAATCCATCGTTTTTTTTTTTGCTCACCATGCCATTCCAGTTTGGACCCAGCCATATGCAAATCAGTCTTGACCCTGCGCCCAATGGGAACAGTCCAGCCCGAACTGCCAGGCCAGGTCCTCACTGGACTGGAAACAAGCATCCTAGGACCGGTTTCGGGCTTTCAGCCCTCATCAGCCAGGATAGCTTGACTCCAGTGGCATGGAGAGCACGGGACCTACGTCTGGGCATACCCGTCCCACTCGGGGTGACAAATGCAAAAAGAACAATTGATGGACAGAATGCAGAACAATGTCATACATTCACCCCAGTACAGAGATCTGGGCCTAAATCCATCGTTTTTTTTTTGCTCACCATGCCATTCCAGTTTGGACCCAGCCATATGCAAATCAGTCTTGACCCTGCGCCCAATGGGAACAGTCCAGCCCGAACTGCCAGGCCAGGTCCTCACTGGACTGGAAACAAGCATCCTAGGACCGGTTTCGGGCTTTCAGCCCTCATCAGCCAGGACAGCTTGACTCCAGTGGCATGGAGAGCACGGGACCCACGTCTGGGCATACCCGTCCCACTCGGGGTGACAAATGCAAAAAGAACAATTGATGGACAGAATGCAGAACAATGTCATACATTCACCCCAGTACAGAGATCTGGGCCTAAATCCATCGTTTTTGCTCACCATGCCATTCCAGTTTGGACCCAGCCATATGCAAATCAGTCTTGACCCTGCGCCCAATGGGAACAGTCCAGCCCGAACTCCCAGGCCAGGTCCTCACTGGACTGGAAACAAGCATCCTAGGACCGGTTTCGGGCTTTCAGCCCTCATCAGCCAGGATAGCTTGACTCCAGTGGCATAGAGAGCACGGGACCCACGTCTGGGCATACCCGTCCCACTCGGGGTGACAAATGCAAAAAGAACAATTGATGGACAGAATGCAGAACAATGTCATACATTCACCCCAGTACAGAGATCTGGGCCTAAATCCATCGTTTTTGTTTTTTTTGTTTTCTTTGCTCACCATGCCATTCCAGTTTGGACCCAGCCATATGCAAATCAGTCTTGACCCTGCGCCAATGGGAACAGTCCAGCCCTAACTGCCAGGCCAGGTCCTCACTGGACTGGAAACAAGCATCCTAGGACCGGTTTCGGGCTTTCAGCCCTCATCAGCCAGGATAGCTTGACTCCAGTGGCATGGAGAGCACGGGACCCACGTCTGGGCATCCCGTCCCACTCGGGGTGACAAATGCAAAAAGAACAATTGATGGACAGAATGCAGAACAATGTCATACATTCACCCCAGTACAGAGATCTGGGCCTAAATCCATCGTTTTTTTTTTTGCTCACCATGCCATTCCAGTTTGGACCCAGCCATATGCAAATCAGTCTTGACCCTGCGCCCAATGGGAACAGTCCAGCCCGAACTGCCAGGCCAGGTCCTCACTGGACTGGAAACAAGCATCCTAGGACCAGTTTCGGGCTTTCAGCCCTCATCAGCCAGGATAGCTTGACTCCAGTGGCATGGAGAGCACGGGACCCACGTCTGGGCATACCCGTCCCACTCGGGTGACAAATGCAAAAAGAACAATTGATGGACAGAATGCAGAACAATGTCATACATTCACCCCAGTACAGAGATCTGGGCCTAAATCCATCGTTTTTTTGCTCACCATGCCATTCCAGTTTGGACCCAGCCATATGCAAATCAGTCTTGACCCTGCGCCCAATGGGAACAGTCCAGCCCGAACTGCCAGGCCAGGTCCTCACTGGACTGGAAACAAGCATCCTAGGACCGGTTTCGGGCTTTCAGCCCTCATCAGCCAGGATAGCTTGACTCCAGTGGCATGGAGAGCACGGGACCCACGTCTGGGCATACCCGTCCCACTCGGGGTGACAAATGCAAAAAGAACAATTGATGGACAGAATGCAGAACAATGTCATACATTCACCCCAGTACAGAGATCTGGGCCTAAATCCATCGTTTTTTTTGCTCACCATGCCATTCCAGTTTGGACGCAGCCATATGCAAATCAGTCTTGACCCTGCGCCCAATGGGAACAGTCCAGCCCGAACTGCCAGGCCAGGTCCTCACTGGACTGGAAACAAGCATCCTAGGACCGGTTTCGGGCTTTCAGCCCTCATCAGCCAGGATAGCTTGACTCCAGTGGCATGGAGAGCACGGGACCCACGTCTGGGCATACCTGTCCCACTCGGGGTGACAAATGCAAAAGAACAATTGATGGACAGAATGCAGAACAATGTCATACATTCACCCCAGTACAGAGATCTGGGCCTAAATCCATCGTTTTTTTTTTTTGCTCACCATGCCATTCCAGTTTGGACCCAGCCATATGCAAATCAGTCTTGACCCTGCGCCCAATGGGAACAGTCCAGCCCGAACTGCCAGGCCAGGTCCTCACTGGACTGGAAACAAGCATCCTAGGACCGGTTTCGGGCTTTCAGCCCTCATCAGCCAGGATAGCTTGACTCCAGTGGCATGGAGAGCACGGGACCCACGTCTGGGCATACCCGTCCAACTCGGGGTGACAAATGCAAAAAGAACAATTGATGGACAGAATGCAGAACAATGTCATACATTCACCCCAGTACAGAGATCTGGGCCTAAATCCATCGTTTTTTTTGTTTGTTTTTTTTTTGCTCACCATGCCATTCCAGTTTGGACCCAGCCATATGCAAATCAGTCTTGACCCTGCGCCCAATGGGAACAGTCCAGCCCGAACTGCCAGGCCAGGTCCTCACTGGACTGGAAACAAGCATCCTAGGACAGGTTTCGGGCTTTCAGCCCTCATCAGCCAGGATAGCTTGACTCCAGTGGCATGGAGAGCACGGGACCCACGTCTGGGCATACCCGTCCCACTCGGGGTGACAAATGCAAAAAGAACAATTGATGGACAGAATGCAGAACAATGTCATACATTCACCCCAGTACAGAGATCTGGGCCTAAATCCATCGGTTTTTTTTGCTCACCATGCCATTCCAGTTTGGACCCAGCCATATGCAAATCAGTCTTGACCCTGCGCCCAATGGGAACAGTCCAGCCCGAACTGCCAGGCCAGGTCCTCACTGGACTGGAAACAAGCATCCTAGGAACGGTTTCGGGCTTTCAGCCCTCATCAGCCAGGATAGCTTGAATCCAGTGGCATGGAGAGCACGGGACCCACGTCTGGGCATACCCGTCCCACTCGGGGTGACAAATGCAAAAAGAACAATGTCATACATTCACCCCAGTACAGAGATCTGGGCCTAAATCCATCGTTTGTTTTGCTCACCATGCCATACCAGTTTGGACCCAGACATATGCAAATCAGTCTTGACCCTGCGCCCAATGGGAACAGTCCAGCCCGAACTGCCAGGCCAGGTCCTCACTGGACTGGAAACAAGCATCCTAGGACCGGTTTCGGGCTTTCAGCCCTCATCAGCCAGGATAGCTTGACTCCAGTGGCATGGAGAGCACGGGACCCACGTCTGGGCATACCCGTCCCACTCGGGGTGACAAATGCAAAAAGAACAATTGATGGACAGCATTGAAAAGCATTGGGGGGCGGGCCTATGGAAACACTTTGAGGCTTCGGGGAGTGACGTTCTATCACCTTTAGAGAGGACGGGAACCCGGACCTACGCCAACATGAGGGAGGCTTTATGCCTCCGGTATGGGCTCACTCCTGAACAATACCGGCAGAAGTCCAAGAAACTAGAATCCCGTACTTGGGTAGAATGTGTGAATGAGTACACACGGGCACTGGATGGTTGGATGCTGGGCAGCAAGGGCAATGATTTTAAGGGCTTATGCAATTTAATCAGTTGAGAGCACTTGAGTAGTCTGTGTGTTCCAGAGCTGTACCAGCATCTATTGGATAGTAAGCTGACTGATCCCAGTAAGCTTGCTGAGGAGGCGGACCGCTGGACTAGTACCCGGGTCCACAAGGGGATTGGGAGTACCACTGCCAAGAGTATGCAGGGTCCCCCGCCGAAGGTGGGGGGAGGACAAGAGTAACCACAAGGAGTCCTCTAAAGGCCCCAAGGTAGTTCCCCCAAGAAAGGGTCCCAGTCCCCCAAGGCCAAGAGGGCCTGGGCCTTCAAGGGCAAGAAGGAGCCCCGAGGTCCTCCTACGTGTTACTTCTGTAAAGAAGTGGGTCATATTTCCCCTAAATGCCCCAAAAAGTCATCTGCACCCACTGGTGCTCCAACACCTGGTTTAGTGAGTGTAGCGTTGGGGGAGGAATTGAGTCCTTGGAATGGGGAGGAGCAAGCAGTTATGACCCTCGTCTCCTTAGGAGATCGAGAGATGGTCCAGGAAATCTCTCTGCCTGAGAACACTAAAAAGTACAGGCAGTGGGTGACCATCAATAGACGGAGGGTGGAGGCTCTGAGGGACACCGGAGCCAGTTTGACATCTGTCAGGTGTCAGTGGGTGTCTGAAGAGCAAGTAATTCCCGATGTGCTTCACCCTGTAATGTCAGCAGACAATTCAGTGCGCCTCTGCAAGGTGGCGCTGGTTCCCTTTGAATGGGGAGGGGTCTCAGGTTCCTTGAAGGTTGTTGTAAGTCTGTCCATGCCTGTAGACTGTCTGCTAGGGAATGACCTGGAGAGTTCTCCTTGGAAGGAGGTGGAGCGCCAGGCGCATTTGGAGATGTAGGGTCTACCTGAGTGGGCGTGTGTGACCACTCGGTCTATGGTAGCCAGTAAAGGTATTCAAGAGAACCTGGGGCCTGAAACAGTGGCCCAGGTGCCTGCCAGTAAGAGAAGGGGCAGGGGGTGCGGGAAACCCGCCCCCACAGTTCCCACGGTCCAGGAGGAGGCACCCTTTGAGGGGGATGCCTTGGAGCCTACGGGGTAACAAGTGTCTGAACTGGGGGACCTACCCGGGCTGACCGAATGGCGGCAGGAAGGGGGGCCCTCCAGGGAGGAATTCTGTGAGGAACAGAAGAAGTGCCCTTCTCTTGTAGGTTTGCGGCAGCAGGCAGCAAACCAGGCAGCAGGTGATCAGTCGGGATCACACTTGATTTACTGGGAGAACGATCTCCTGTATAGTGAGCCAAGGGTGGCTGAGCCTGGGTCAGCCCGGGCGCTGGTGGTACCCCAGCGCTTCAGAGCCTTCCTATTGGGGTTGTCTCATGATGTACCTTTGGCGGGACATTTGGGGCTGGACAAGACCTTTGAGCGGCTTGTCACCCACTTCTACTGGCCCTAGATGCGCAAGAGTTCTGATACTCATTGCAGGACCTGTCAGACTTGTCAGGCGAGTGGAAGGAAGGTAAAGGCTCCCCTCCAACCTTTCCCTGTAGTCAGCACACCCTTTGAGAGGGTGGGCATTGACATTGTGGGGCCTCTGGATCCCAAGACGGCCATGGGCAACAGGTTCATCCTGGTCTTGGTGGACCATGCCACCTGGTACCCGGAAGCCATCCCTCTCTGGACGGTGACAGCCCCCGTGGTGGGTCGTGCACTGATGGGGATTTTCTCCCGTGTGGGGTTCCCCAGAGAGGTGGTGTCCGACAGGGGTACTAATTTCATATCGAGGTATATGAAATCTCTGTGGAAGGAGTGCGGTGTAACTTATAAGTTCACCACACCTTACCACCCCCAGGGTAATGGTCTGGTTGAAAGGTTTAATGGGACCTTGAAGGGCATGATTATGGGTCTGGAGGAACCCATGAGGCGTAAGTGGGACGTCCTCTTGCCATGCCTGCTGTTTGCATATAGAGAGGTGCCACAGAAGTCATTGGGGTTCAGTCCCTTTGAGCTCCTGTATGGGCACCCGGTCAGAGGACCCTTGAGTTTAGTGAAGGAGGGCTGGGAGAAGGCTCCTAGTAAACCCCCCCTAGGATGTATACAGCTACATGCTGGCCTTCAGGAACCAAACTAGGCATTTCAGGCAGCTCGCTCAGGCGACCCTGGAAGCCAGCCAGGAGGATATGAAACAGTGGTACAGCCAGAATGCCACTCTGGTCGAGTTTCAACCTGGGCAGAAAGTGTGGGTGATGGCGCCAGTGGAGCCTTGTGTGCTCCAGGAGAAGTGGACTGGGCCTTATGAGGTGGTGGAGCGCAGGAGCGAAGTGACCTACCTGGTGGACTTACGGTCTCCTAGGAATCCTTTGAGGGTTCTCCATGTGAACCGCCTCAAACCACACTTTGAGAGGTCTGAGGTGATCATGCTCTTGGCTACAGATGACGGGGTGGAAGAGGAGAGTGAATCTCTTCCTGACCTCCTGTCAGCCAAGGAGAAGGATGGGTCAGTGGATGGGGTGTACCTCTCGCCTACCCTGACCCCGGAACAGCGGAGGGACTGTCGCCAGGTATTGGGTCAGTTCGCCTCCCTGTTCTCCCTGACCCCAGGAGTCACCCGTTGGTGCATCCATGATGTGGACACTGGAGACAGTCTGCCTGTAAAACAAAAATGACAGGGTAGCTGATAAGGTCAGGGCCAGCATCAAGGAGGAGGTTTCCAAGATGCTGGCGCTAGGGGTGATTGAGCCATCCAGCAGCACCTGGGCCAGCCCAGTGGTCCTTGTGCCAAAAGCTGCTGCGCCGGGTGCCACTCCCGAACTTCGGTTCTGTGTGGATTACCGTGGACTCAATGCGGTCACTAAGACTGACGCGCACCCCATCCCCAGAGCTGATGAGCTTGTGGATCGGCTGGGAGCTGCCCGGTACCTCAGTACATTTGATTTGATATCTGGGTACTGGCAGATTGCCTTGACCGAGGGGGCCAAAGAGAGGTCAGCGTTCTCAATGCCAGAGGGGCACTACCAGTTCAGGGTTATGCCCTTTGGGTTGAAGAATGCCCCTGCCACCTTCCAGAGACTGGTTAACCAGGTGCTGAGTGGGCTGGAGGAATTCAGCGCCGCTTACCTGGACGACATTGCAGTGTTCAGCTCCGGTTGGGAGGAACATTTGCAACACCTCTGTGAAGTATTGAAGGCCTTGCAGAGGGCGGGCCTAACTATCAAGGCAAGTAAGTGCCAGATAGGGCAGGGTTCCGTGGTGTACTTGGGACACCTGGTGGGGAGCGGCCAGGTGGCGCCCCTACAGGCAAAGATTGATACCATCCTGGCTTGGGAACCCCCAAGACCCAGACAGGAGTGAGGGCCTTTCTAGGACTCACTGGGTATTACAGACGGTTCGTGAAGGGGCATGGCACCCTCGTTGCCCCCTTGACAGAACTGACATCCAAGAAACAGCCGAAGAAGGTGGTCTGGACTGACGCCTGGCAGACCGCCTTTGATGCCCTGAAAACTGCCATGTGCACCGCACCCGTGTTACGGGCGCCGGATTTCTCCAGAAAGTTTATAGTGCAGACAGACGCTTCAGAGCATGGGGTGGGAGCAGTACTCTCACAATTGAACAACGAGGGCTTGGACCAACCCGTAGCTTTCATTAGCAGAAGGCTACTTCCCAGGGAACAGAGGTGGAGTGCAATTGAAATGGAGGCTTTTGCTGTGGTCTGGGCGCTGAAGAAGCTGAGGCCCTACTTGTTTGGGACCCACTTCTTGGTTCAGACCGACCACCGGCCCCTCAGATGGTTGATGCAGATGAGGGGTGAGAACCCAAAGCTGTTGAGGTGGTCCATCTCCCTACAGGGGATGGACTTCACGGTGGAACACCGTCCGGGAACAGAACACGCCAATGCTGATGGTCTGTCCAGATTTTTCCACCTTAGTGATGAGAACTCCCATGAGGGTGGGTAGTTCCCCCCACTTTTCGGCTGGAGGGGACGCGTGTCAGACCTGGCATATCTTGGCGTAATTACCCCTGACTTTTTGCCTCTACCTCCTTTGCTTTTAGATGCTTTGGGTACTTTGCCACTACTGATCAGTGTCAAAGTACAAGGGTTCCCTGTGTAAAGTGTAATGGTAATTGGTTGGCCGTGATTGGTATGTTTGAATTACTAGTAAAGTCCCTAGTGATGTGCACTGTGTGTTCCAGGGCTAGTAATGCAAAGGTGCGCGGAGAAGCGAGCTCAGGCCTGCAGTGTAGGGCCTGCGCGCAGTTTGCTAAGTTAGCATGTTGTCCTGACAAGTGCAACCACTTGTCAGGCCTTACTTTCCCTTTTGCATACACAGTGGGCACCCCTGTGGTAGGTCCCGGGTAACCCCTGGGCACGGTGCAGTGTAAGTAAAAGGCAGGACATATACTGAGGTGTGTGTTATGTCCTGACAGTGAAACACACTCCATTTCGTTTTTCACTGGTGAAAGGCCATCCTGCCCATAGGACAGAATGGGGGAGGCTGGGTATTGTGTTTGTTAGCCTAGTTTCCCATAAGTTTAAAATGGAGAGGTGAAGTTTAGAATGTATGAACTCACAGTGTCATAACACATCTTTCTATGAAAGTGGTTTTGTCACTGTGTGTTCAGAAATCACTCTTTTAGAAAGTGGCTGAGTATTGTGCTTTAAGCATTTCTGTGTGTCTCTGCTGAATGTGGATTGACTGTCTGGATCTGAGAGGGGAGAGGAGCTGGGGGAGGTCTTGACCCAGGGAGGGGTTGAGATGGCACCAGGCTGACCTGCATCTGGAGAGTAGGCGGAGGAGAAGCCCCGGGAG
Source organism: Calotriton arnoldi (assembly GCA_963921515.1). Lineage (NCBI taxonomy): Eukaryota > Metazoa > Chordata > Amphibia > Caudata > Salamandridae > Calotriton > Calotriton arnoldi. Next base: position 459,716 of record CAWUFW010012487.1, on the reverse strand, counting down.
GTGAAGAGGCCTGGGTTGCAGCTTTAAACAATTGACCCATCTCCGGCTGAGTGATTAAGGATCCAGACGCCCAGTATCAAAGGGAGAAAGGTGACACTGGGAGGGAGACACCCAGAACTGATTTAGGCAGGGGTCAGGGACCCTTGAGCACAACGAACTTCAAAGACATTTAGGGGTATAACTATGAGAGCTGAGACCCCTGAACGTTGGAATAGAAATGGATTGAGACTGAAAAGGCTTGGACCCATTTCGTGGTCAAGAGGATCCTCTGCTAAGGAAGGAACAACTGAAGAGACTGCTGGGAAGGACCGACCCTTGCTTCGTGATCTGGGGCTGGTCTGCAGTTTGCTGTTTTAACCAAGGAAGAGGCTGTTGGGACTGTGCTTTGTGCGCTGGGTCCCCCTGCTTGAAGAAGACTGTGCTTTGTGCTGTGTCTTGTTACCCCAAGGGCCCGAGGTGAGCTGGCTCCCTGTTTGGAAACACAGGAACATAAAAGTTTCCGGAGAAGTTTCAAGTGACGCGGTGGGCTCGTGTTGTGGCAGCTTGAGACCCTCGGAAGGTGTGCCCTGTGATCTTGGTCACACGGAGGAGAAGAGAGACTCGGACGCGCTGGGTGCGTGTCGTGGTGCACAGGAGGCGTTGGTGAAGAGCGCCTGGTCAACGTGTGCATCGAAGGTGAAGTGAGTCTCGGACGCGCTGGGTGCATGTCGTGGTGCACTGCAGGCGTTGGTGAAGAGCGCCTGGTCAGCGTGTGCATCGGAGGTGACGTGAGACTCGGACGCACAGGGTGCGTGTCGTGGTGCACTGCAGGCGCTGGTGAAGAGCGCCTGGTCAGCGGGTGCATCGGAGGTGAAGGGAGTCTCGGACACGCAGGTTGCGTGTCGTGATGCACAGGAGGCGTTGGTGAGGAGCGCCTGGTCAACGTGTGCATCGGAAGTGGAGTGAGTCTCGGACGTGCAGGGTGCGTGTCGGGGTGCACCGGAGGCGCTGGTGTAGAGCGCCTGGTCATTGAGTGCACCGGAGGAGAAGTGAGGCTCGGACACGGTGAGCGTGTCGGGGTGCGGCCGAAGGCTTTGGTGAAGAGCGCCTGGATATCGGGGCACCGGAGTTGGAGTAAGTCTCAGTGAAGCAGTGTACGTGCTTTGGTGCAACCTGGGACTGTGGAGGTGATCGGCTGATCATCGTGTGCACCGGAAGAAAGTGAGTCTCTGCAGCGCGGTGTGCGTGTCTTGGTGCCAACTGAGACCGCCGGAAGGAGTGCCTGGTGAACGTGCACTCGGAGTCAACGTGAAGTCCCATCAGCGTTGTGTGTGTGGCTTCGTGCCAGAGGAGACCCGGAGGGTGCTGTGGTGAACGTGCACCCGGAGTAACGTAATCTCAGAGGCATGGGGTACATGTGCCCTGCGGCCGCCTGAGACCTTCCTAACAGTCGCGGCCCAGACCGCCAGCCCCGGAGGAGCTGAGCTGCCAGGCCGAGCCGTTGAGGCCCATTGAGAAAGTTCTGCACGGAAGGCCCATTTCGCTGAAGGAGGAGAGGAGAGTGGGGTCGCGCCCCCAGGTAACGTGGATCACTGCCTGGGCGGGGTGCGGGCTCGGAGGGACACTCTCTCGGCCTCTCAGTCCTTCTGGCGACGTGAGCCTTTGCTTCGGCTCAGATTGGGGCCCGTACTGACCAAAGGAGTGGCAGTACTGGGGCCAGAGTGAGAAGCTGTACTTTATGTCATCGTTGATACATGTGGGGGGCAACTGTTATCGAAGAGGCTGACTGTCGTAATACACATTGCCAATATTGCTGCTAACGAACTGCCGGACTGTCTTATGACACCTGACATTATTTCTGCATAACGAAGTACACGATTGTAGCGCTACGCATTGCATTATTTCTTCATTGCAAAGTACAGGATTGTAGCTACGCATTGCATTATTCCTTAATTGCCAAGTACATGATTGTAGCGGTGCGCATTGCATTATTTCTTCATTGCAAAGTATGTGATTGGGGTGTGACGCATTGCATTATTCCTTCATTGCGCAGTACATGTTTGTAGCGGTACGCATTGCATTATTTCTCCCATTGCAAGGTACCGGGGTGTATCGTTACGCATTGTATTATTTCTCCTTTGCCCAGCACAGGATTGTATCGTTACGCAGCGCACTATTGTTTGTCCATTGCAACGTGTGTGATTCTAGCATTGCGACCAGCATAGCATTTTGAAAGCGGTGGTTGGGATGTGAACCTACCAACCAGCCGGAACGAATATTACCCTTTATTATTTGTTGGTTTTTGTATCGTGTGATCTGATCGTATATCTTTTTATATAAAGTTTATACTCGTTTTATCAAACTCGTGTGGAGTCCATTTGTGGTGTCACCAGTGGGTTGCTATGAGTGTGGTTGCACATACTGTACACTCGTGCCTTGGAGATAGGCCTGGCTGTTCGTGCCAAGCTACTAAGGGGGTGATCAGGGCTATCTCAATCGGTGTCCTTACTTGGCCTAACGTTGAGTGAGGAGTCCCGGGTCTCGCATTTGGTGACAGTGGTGCGGGACTGGGACTCCGGCTTCCAACACATACTTTCTATGTTTTCTATCACTCAGGTCAAAAGCCAGACATCATATGGACTGCTCTATCTTCTGTTGGTTCTGCAGATAAGTGCCCGTTGGGCTCTAGGATTCCATATGCTAATTAGCAGATTTCAATATACAGCCTCCTTTGGCACCTCTCTTCGTCCCTTTCTATGTGTGATGTCATCAGTACATGATTCCGTATAAAAACACATATCCTTGTAAGCCCCATCTGGCTCCTCCCAAAATGAGTACATGTACCTGAATGCAAGCAGAGCAACCAAAGGAGTGCTATTCTAGAATATTACAAGAGTTCAATTTGCGCCTCCTTGTTCACACGGAGACGAGATGCCTACCTTGTAAATGGATACCTATCAGTCTGCCGACAAAATAGTGTACAATCTCAGCTATTCACTCAATAGCCGACAAAATAGTACATTAGCTCTGCTACTTAGAGTGATGCTGAATAAATGCCTGAAGCTTTGGACGCTGCGCGACTTCTAAATAAATTAGCACCAAAAGTTTAACATGCCTACCTTATTTAAAGATTAAGCGGACCTTTTTACAGATATAAGAAGCAATTTGGTTCAAATTAAGCAGTTGTTGAAAAACATATTGAGCAACGAGTATTGATATTCTATGAAAAATATCAACACCTTTTTGCTTATTGAATAATTACATTGATGTATAACCAATCTTCTTTTGACACAATTGATACAGCCTCCGTGGAGACTATCAAAAATTGCCTATATCAATTATTTTTCAAGTTGACATGGCTGGGTATTGGGTAAAGTTTTCGATAAGCAATAATCGCGCCTCAGATAAACCTCATTGGCTAAGATACTGCCACTGCACATAGATAACATCCAATAGGGGATATGAGCAGTCCCACAATGGTGACACTTTTGTCTCTTACAGGGAGACAAAGTTGTAACATATGCACTGATCAGAGAGATATGCAAGCATACTTTCTATGTTTTCTATCACTCAGGTCTAAAGCCAGACATCATATGGACTGCTCTATCTTCTGTTGGTTCTGCAGATAAGTGCCCGTTGGGCTCTGGGATTCCATATGATAATTAGCAGATTTCCCTATACAGCCTCCTTTGGCACCTCCCTTCATCCCTCTCTATGTGTGATGTCATCAGTACATGATTCTGTATGCAAACACATATCCTCCTAAGCCCCATCTGGCTCCTCCCAAAACTAGTTCTTGTACCTAAATGCAAGCAGAGCAACCAAAGGAGTACTATTCTAGAATATTACAAGAGTTCACTTTGGCACCTCCTTGTTCACCCGGATACGAGATGCCTACCTTGTAAATGGATACTTATCAGTCTGCCGACAAAGTAGTGTACAATCTCAGCTATTCACTCAATAGCCGACAAAATAGTACATTAGCTCTGCTACTTAGAGTGATGCTGAATAAATGTCTGAAGCTTTGAACACTGCGCAACTTCTAAGTCAATTAGCACACAAAGTTCAACATGCGTACCTTACCTAAAGATTAAGCGGACCTTTTTACAGATATAAGAAGCAATTAGGTTCAAATGAAGCAGTTGTTGAAAAACATTTTGAGCAATGAGTATACATATTCTATGAAAAAAATCTACACCTTTTTCATCATTGAAAAATTACATTGATGTATAACCAATCTCCTTTTGACACAATTGATGCAGCATCCGTGGATACTTTAAAAATTTACCAATATCAACTATTTTTCAAGTTGACATGACTGGGTATTTGGTAAAGTTTTCAATAAGCAATAATCACACCTCAGATAGACCTCAATGGCTACAATACTGCCACTGCACAAAGATAATGTCCTATAGGCGATATGAGCAGTCCCACAATGGTGACACTTTTGTCTCTTACAGGGAGACAACGTTGGAACATATGCGCTGATCAGAGAGATATGCAAGCATACTTTCTATGCTTTCTATCACTCAGGTCAAAAGCCAGACATCATATGGTCTACTCTGTCTTCTGTTGGTTCTGCAGATAAGTGCCCATTGGGCTCTGGGATTTCATATGCTAATTAGCAGATTTCAATATACAGCCTCCTTTGGCACCTCCCTTCATCCCTCTCTATGTGTGATGTCATCAGTACATGATTCTGTATGCAAACACATATCCTCCTAAGCCCCATCTGGCTCCTCCCAAAACTACTTCTTGAACCTAAATGCAAGCAGAGCAACCAAAGGAGTACTATTCTAGAATATTACAAGAGTTCACTTTTGCGCCTCCTCATTCACCCAGAGTCGAGATGCCTACCTTGGAAATGGATATTTATCAGTCTGCCAACAAAGTAGTGTACAATTTCAGCTATTGACTCAATAGCCGAAAAAATAGTACATTAGCTCTGCTACTTAGAGAGATGCTGAATAAATGTCTGAAGCTTTGGACACTGCACAACTTCTAAGTCAATTAGCACACAAAGTTTAACATGCGTACCTTACCTAAGGATTAAGCGGACCCTTTTTTACAGATATAAGAAGCAATTCGGTTCAAATGAAACGGTTGTTGATGAACATATTGAGCATCGATATTCTATGAAAAATATCTACACTTTTTTGCTTATTGAATAATTACATTGATGTATAATCAATCTTCTTTTGACACAATTGATGTAGCTTCCGTGGAAACTATCAAGTTGACATGGCGGCATATTGGGTAAAGTTTTCAATAAGCAATAATCGCGCCTCAGATACACCTCATTGGCTACAATACTGCCACTGCACAAAAATAATGTCATATTGGCGATATGAGCAGTCCCACAATGGTGACACTTTTGTCTCTTACAGGGAGACAAAGTTGGAACATATGCACTGATCAGAGAAATATGCAATCATAATTTTTACGTTTTCTATCACTCAGGTCAAAAGCCAGACATCATATGGACTACTTTATTTACTGTTGTTTCTGCAGATTAGTGCCTGTTGGGCTCTGGGATTCCATATGCTAATTAGTAGATTTCAACATACAGTCTACTTTGGCACCTCCCTTCATCCCTCTCTATGTGTGATGTCATCAGTACATGATTCTGTATAAAAACACATATCCTCCTAAGCCCCATCTGGCTCCTCCCAAAACTAGTTCTTGTTCCTAAATGCAAGCAGAGCAACCAAAGGATTACTATTCTAGAATATTACAAGAGTTCACTTTGACACCTCCTTGTTCACCCGGATACGAGATGCCTACCTTGTAAATGGATACTTATCAGTCTGCCGACAAAATAGTGTACAATCTCAGCTATTCACCCAATAGCCGACAAAATAGTACATTAGCTCTGCTACTTAGAGTGATGCTGAATAAATGCATGAAGCATTGGACGCTGCGCGTCTTCTAAGTAAATTAGCACCAAAAGTTTAACATTCGTACCTTACCTAAGGATTAAGCGGACCCTTTTTACAGATATAAGAAGCAATTCAGTTCAAATGAAACAGTTGTTAAAAAACATATTGAGCAGTGAGTATCGATATTCTATGAAAAATATCTACACTTTTTTGCTTATTGAATAATTTCATTGATGTATAATCAATCTTCTTTTGACACAATTGATGCAGCTTTCGTGGAAACTATCAAAATTGCCAATATCAACTTGTTTCAAGTTGACATGGCTGGGTATTGGATAAAGTTTTCAATAAGCAATAATCGCACCTCAGATACACCTCATTGGCTACGATACTGCCACTGCACAAAGATAATGTCCTATTGGCGATATGAGCAGTCCCACAATGAACTTTTGTCTCTTACAGGGAGACAAAGTTGGAACATATGCACTGATCAGAGAAATATGCAAGCATACTTTTTAAGTTTTCTATCACTCAGGTCAAAAGCCAGACATCATATGGACTACTTTATTTACTGTTGGTTCTGCAGCTAAGTGCCTGTTGGGCTCTGGGATTCCATATGCGAATTAGTAGATTTCAATATACAGCCTCCTTTGGCACCTCCCTTCATCATTCTCTATGTGTGATGTCATCAGTACATGATTCTGTATAAAAACACATATCCTCCTAAGCCCCATCTGGCTCCTCCCAAAACTAGTTCTTGTTCCTAAATGCAAGCAGAGCAACCAAAGGATTACTATTCTAGAATATTACAAGAGTTCACTTTGACACCTCCTTGTTCACCCGGAGACGAGATGCCTACCTTGTAAATGGATACTTATCAGTCTGCCGACAAAATAGTGTACAATCTCAGCTATTCACCCAATAGCCGACAAAATAGTACATTAGCTCTGCTACTTAGAGTGATGCTGAATAAATGCATGAAGCATTGGACGCTGCGCGTCTTCTAAGTAAATTAGCACCAAAAGTTTAACATTCGTACCTTACCTAAGGATTAAGCGGACCCTTTTTTACAGATATAAGAAGCAATTCAGTTCAAATGAAACAGTTGTTAAAAAACATATTGAGCAGTGAGTATCGATATTCTATGAAAAATATCTACACTTTTTTGCTTATTGAATAATTTCATTGATGTATAATCAATCTTCTTTTGACACAATTGATGCAGCTTTCGTGGAAACTATCAAAAATTGCCAATATCAACTTGTTTCAAGTTGACATGGCTGGGTATTGGATAAAGTTTTCAATAAGCAATAATCGCACCTCAGATACACCTCATTGGCTACGATACTGCCACTGCACAAAGATAATGTCCTATTGGCGATATGAGCAGTCCCACAATGAACTTTTGTCTCTTACAGGGAGACAAAGTTGGAACATATGCACTGATCAGAGAAATATGCAAGCATACTTTTACGTTTTCTATCACTCAGGACAAAAGCCAGACATCATATGGACTGCTTTATTTACTGTTGGTTCTGCAGATAAGTGCCTGTTGGGCTCTGGGATTCCATATGCTAATTAGTAGATTTCAATATACAGCCTCCTTTGGAACCTCCCTTCATCCCTCTCTATGTGTGATGCCATCAGTATATGATTCTGTATGCAAACACATATCCTCCTAAGCCCCATCTGGCTCCTCCCAAAATGAGTACATGTACGTGAATGCAAGCAGAGCAACCAAAGGAGTACTATTCTAGAATATTACAAGAGTTCACTATTGCGCCTCCTTGTTCACCCGGAGACGAGATGCCTACCTTGTAAATGGATACTTATCAGTCTGCCGACAAAGTAGAATACAATCTCAGCTATTCACTAAATAGCCGACAAAATAGTACATTATCTCTGCTACTTAGAGAGATGCTGAATAAATGTCTGAAGCTTTGGACACTGCGCAACTACTAAGTCAATTAGCACACAAAGTTCAACATGCGTACCTTACCTAAAGATTAAGCGGACCTTTTTTACAAATATAAGAAGTAATTTGGTTCAAATTAAGCAGTTGTTGAAAAACATATTGAGCAATGATTATGATATTCTATGAAAAATATCAACACCTTTTTGCTTGTTGAATAATTACATTGATGTATAATCAATCTTCTTTTGACACAATTGATCCAGCTTCCTTGAATATTATCAAAAATTGCCTATATCAATTATTTTTCAAGTTGACATGGCGGGGTATTGGGTAAAGTTTCAATAAGCAATAATCGCGCCTCAGATAGACCTCATTGGTTACGATATTGCCACTACACAAAGATAAAGTCCTATAGGCTATATGAGCAGTCCCACAATGGTGACACTTTTGTCTTTTACAGGGAGACAAAGTTGGAACATATGCACTGATCAAAGAGATATGCACGCATACTTTCTATGTTTTCTATCACTCAGGTCAAAAGCCAGACATCATATGGACTACTTTATTTACTGTTGGTTCTGCAGATAAGTGCCCGTTGGGCTCTGGGATTCCATATGCTAATTAGCAGATGTCAATATACAGCCTCCTTTGGCACCTCCCTTCATCCCTCTCTATGGGGTATATTCACAAGAACATGCGATAAACATCGCCAGAATAGCTTACCGCAACTTCTCACATCTCAGCCCATCGCGTGAAAATAACACTGTGTCAACGTGGCATTCTCAACATGGCGATACCGTGCGATATTCGCACGCGAACGTGGAAAATGTCCGCGAAACAACTAGCGCGACGGCGATAAAATTCAAACCCTAACGCGAAAAAAGTTGCAATGGGCCCAATTGCGATAAGGCGCGCAAGGCCTGCAATACACACACGTGAGGCGGGAAAAATCACTACAAAAACAGATAAAAAAAACACCAAACAAAAAAACACCAACAGCGAAGCATGACGGAGTCAGGCAGAGCAGGCACAGGGGACGATCGGAACCCCACAAGCCCCCCGGAGCCCCAGCTAGGGCCCTCGGGGACAGGGAAGGACAAGAAGAAGAGGAAGCCGCGGTTCAGTCTGCAGGAGAATCAAATCCTGGTCAAGGAGGTGATAGGACACCATCAACAACTGTTCATCACCTCCACCGTGTCACTGGGCACAAGAAATGGAATATGGCAGTCCATCTTGGACAAGGTGAATGCTGTCGGAGTGCAGAGGAGGTCAATGGACGAGGTCAAGAGACGATGGACTGATATCAAGTGCAAAACCAAGAGCAAACTCGCCAACAACCTCAAAGCAGCAATGCAGACTGGAGGTGGGAGTCCTGCGCCGCAGGAGGAGCTGGATGAGATGGAGGAGATGGTGTTGACAGTCATCAGTGTGGATACGGTGGCAGGAGTTGGGGGCCCGGACACTCCTCTACAGGACCGGACACAACAGCAACCAGGTGAGTAGCGACCAGGGACTGGGGGGACGGGGGGAGATGGGCACAATTGCACACATGCACAAATAAGCAGACCACACTGCACACCCACAATGACTACGGATCATGTCCCTGATCCCCTTGCCATACTGCAGCACACATAGGAACACCAAGTACGTCACCCTCGACCATCTGCCCAGAGTGGGCCCACCCCACACATCACACAGCTCACATACAACCCATGCACATGTGCTGAACCCAGCCAAGCTGCTGGTCCGTGAGCCACACTGACAACGTAAGTGACACTGCATGACGAATACCATGCCTGTAGTCCGATTACCATGACATGGTGCACACAACGACACTGAGGTGGCTGAGTGTGGACCACATCCGTAAAGGAGCAGGTCACACTCTGACACATCCACGTGCACAATCAACCCCTGACGTCAACAACACAGTTGCGGACAAAGCATGCCCCAGAGTCCCCACTCCCACCAAGACACACATCCACCCAAGACTGGTAACGTCTCAACACTGCATGGACACAGAAGTCAAAGGCACACTGCCTGCAAGGGACAAGAGGCAGCAGACTCAGAGCTGCAGGAGCGACTCTCACAAAACTGCAGCACACACAGATGAAAGTCAGAGCACAGCAGCATAGACAACAATGTGGGACAAACTGCAACACGTGAACAACAGGACAGAGGGTGAAACTGCTGCCGCTTGTGTGAAGATACTGGCCAATTACATTTGGCATAGCAGGGGATGTGAGATGAAACTGCACAAGTACAACCTCACATCCCTGATGGTGTTGAAATGTCAACTGTCCCGCATCCAACAGGCATCTCCTCCTACACAGTCACAATGTACCTCGTCATGCAGTCTGTATGTGAACTTGTACAATGCCTGGACAAACATGTCAACACGATGTAATGCAGCATCTCCCCTTAACATTGCAGAGGGACCATCAATACCACCTGCAGAGCAGACCCAACAACTCTACACTGATGACGAGGATGACAACCCCATCATCGACACCGAAGCCCTCAGAGAGCTCATCGGCCGCATCAGCTCCCCACCTCCAGGATCAGGGCAGCCCAGCTGCATCGAGGAGACCCCACCCCCTGCACAGACCACACAGCAGGCAGCACCTGCCACACCGGCTGTCTCCCAAGACCCCCACGGAACACACCTGGCCTTCCAAACCCGTGTGTTTGAGGCCCAGGAGAAGCTGGCTGATCAGGTGCGGGTGGGGTTTGACCTCCTGGCAGCCAAACTTGATGCCATCCATGGGTGTCTACGTCCCTTCGGGGACCACTTACAGTCCCTGACGGACACCCACAGTCCGCTCCATGGCCTCCAACGAGCCCTGGCCGACATCGCTGGAGTCCTGACTCAGAGACAAGAACACCTGTCAAGTCAGAGTGGCACCAGCAATCTCAGCAGTGACTTGGCACAAATGCGGAGGCTCATGGAGGACATGGTGCGGATGGAGGCGGAAAGGTTGGCTGTCACTGCTGCACATCAGCAAAATGTAGCTGGGATAAACCATGCCCTCCAGATCCTCGTCATGGCATTGCTGCCACAAGGCCTGGCGCAGATGGATGCTGCTGCTCCTACACCATCCCCATCTGCGCCCCCTGGTGTGTCAGTGCCTCACAGTGAGGCAGACATTTCTACTCCTGCACCTGATATGTCACTGCCACACGGTGCGTCCGACAATCCACTTCCGGCCCCTGATGTGTCAGTGGCACACAGTGCTGCAGCCAGAACTGCAGCACCCACAGGTGAGGCAGAGCACACATCAGAGGACGAGGATGTGGATGATCCAGACTTCTTGATCATGAGGCGGCAGTAGCATTCCTCCCAACCATTTGGCCTGTTTCATCTTGGTTCTGCCCTTGGCATCATGACCTTCCACTGCCCCCCCGATGCACTCATTGACTCTCACCTTGGACCTCGACATGGACTGTTATATTCTGTCAGATGACCGATGACACAGCAATCAGACTGCGGTCTGGACTCTTCCTCTTCCGATGTACTTGTCATGCCCTGAAGGACTCTGGCTAGCCCGCCACGTGCCAATGATGTGAAGTGGGGTCTGCATGGACCTGTACTGCTCCAGCTGCAACACTCCACTGGATGACAATAAATCATTCACTATTGCACAGTTGTATCATGTCTTCGATCATTCAAGTATGTGAGTGTGGATGTGTGTTGGGTCAGTAATTCCCCCTGACGTCCATGTTGCACACGTCGTGGGACATGAGTCACAGGGTGCTACATTGCTGATTGCGTTCCGTGCGGCGTAGTCCCGACATCAGGGACACACGCATTCATCACTTCCTTGTCCGGACAAGGACTGAACCAGCGCACACAGCCCCGGGATCATTCTTGCACGCCTGACGCAGGTCCGGCGTACGCCAGGCCAGACCACTACGCTTACGCTCCGAGGGGGGACGACATAGCTACATGTCCCAGGATTCCACGCTTGGTATCTGCTGGTCACTGTTCTAGTTGCCAGCATGCCACAGCCACTCCCTGAGGGCAGGTTTGCACACACACCACACCCATCCAGCAGATGCATCACGGGCCATGTGACACCGCCAATAAAAGGGGTCTGCAACGTCACATTCCCCACTGCCGGAGGTGACCTGACGACGTACGTGCAACGTGGCTCAATCATGGAGGGTCCATGACTTGTGGCGCACAGGGTTAGTCGCCCCCGACATCCAGCGGCCGCCACGGGCCTACCACCATGTGGCGCTGGCTTGAGTTGCACAGGGTTAGTCGCACCTATGAAGCTGAGCGGGTGTGCAGCCTGCGATGATGACGTGTGCACTGATATGGTCTCTGCCATTTCTGAGTCAAGACCCAGTATCAAGTGTGGGACCTGCTGGACTGCGGGGGGTGCCGCATGATGTGGGGACTGCCAAGGCTGCGGGCCCCGGCCTTGGAGTTGGCACCGGCACGTGGTGTGCCCTGTTGGGGACACACCGGTGGCAGCAGGTGAGCAGTGGGGCCTGGGTGCGCAGGGGCGGGAATTCACCGCTGGGTGGCGGGAGGGGCTGGGGTGCAGCAGCATGTGTGCGCAGGGGCAGACAGGCGATGATGCCGTGTGCAATGATTTGGACTCTGCAATTATTTGTTGTGTACTCGTTTCAGATAGGGGATCTGGTGGACTGCAGTGTTGGCCGGAGCCTGCGTGCGATGCGGGCCTACCGCCACGTGGCACCTATGGAGCTGAGCGGGTGTGCAGCCTGTGATGATGACGTGGGCACTGTAATGGACTCTCCCATTCCGAACTCAAGGCCCAGATTCAGGTGTGTGACCTAGTGGGCCACGGGGCGGGTCCGCGTGATGTGGAGGCTGCCAAGGTCGCGTGGCCCGGGCTCGGAGCGTGCACCGGCACGTGGTTGGAGACACACCGGTGGCGGAAGGTGAGCAGTGGGGCCGGGGTGCGCATGGGCAGCGGTCTCTCACCCTCTCTCCCTTTCTTTCTGTCTCTCCCTTTCCTTCTCTCTCTCCCTTTCTTTCCGTCTCTCCCTTTCTTTCTCTCTCTCCCTTTCTTTCTGTCTCTCTCTCCCTCTCTTTCTGTCTCTCCCTTTCTTTCTTTCTCTCTCTCCCTTTCTTTCTGTCTCTCAATTTCTTTCTCTCTCTCTCTCCCTTTCTTTCTTTCTCTCTCTCTCTGTCCTTTGATGAGCGCATGACACACGTTCTTATCTCGGATTTTTTCTTGCAGGCTCTGACTTCCAGATTGTCTGGACTGGATCCACATGGACTCTTCAGAATTGTTGTTTTGTGTTGTGTATTAATAAAGTTATGTTGTGTGATTTCTAAGTTGAATGTTTGTTTCTCCTTATTCTGACCACACATGTAGGTTTGTTGTTGTATTTGTGCGACATCAGGCTCTTGTTTTTCTCGTGATTTCGTAAGGTTGCTGTGGCACATCTTTGTCCGGGGTGGGTGGGCAAGGGGTGGGGGGGAGTCCTGGGGGGTGGTGGCGTTTGGTGTTGTGGGCCTCTAGAGTCTCCGAGCTGCATGGGCAGTGGCTCCATGGCATCTGTTCGTCTTCAGGTGTGGCTCTGGTCTAGGCTCCCTTTCATACTGTAGGTGGTCGTCCGGCTTAGCACCAGCAAAAGGCAGGTGTTAAATCCCTGCTGCTACCGAGGCTTAGCGCCTGTTTTTGACTCGCATCGCAGATCTGGCTGTCTGTTGAGAATCGCGCGGTGTTGTCTTTTCGTGTGTTTTTGCACGGACACGCCTATTCTGCATCTCATTAGCGTTAGTTGGCGGTGTCAACCGTGGCGATGTTTTTTGCGGCAGCTATCGCGGGTTATGTGGTGATGTAGGCAGTTAGCACCAGCTTGCGAAAGGGGCGGTAATCCTATCGCCACATTTGCTGCGCTAAAGTGCAGATAACTCGGCGATAAGTCCTTGTGAATATGACCCTATGTGTGATGTCACCAGTACATGATTCTGTATGCAAACACATATCCTCCTAAGCCCCATCTGGCTCCTCCCAAAACTAGTTCTTGTTCCTAAATGCAAGCAGAGCAACCAAAGGAGTACTATTCTAGAATATTACAAGAGTTCACTTTGGCACCTCCTTGTTCACCCGGATACGAGATGCCTACCTTGTAAATGGATACTTATCAGTCTGCCGACAAAGTAGTGTACAATCTCAGCTATTCACTCAATAGCCGACAAAATAGTACATTAGCTCTGCTACTTAGAGAGATGCTGAATAAATGTCTGAAGCTTTGGACCCTGTGCAACTTCTAAGTCAATTAGCACACAAAGTTTAACATGCGTACCTTACCTAAATATTAAGCGGACTTTTTTTACAGATATAAGAAGCAATTTGGTTCAAATGAAGCAGTTGTTGAAAAACATATTGAGCAATAAGTATCAATATTCTATGAAAAATATCTACACCTTTTTGCTCATTGAATAATTACATTGATGTATAATAAATCTTCTTTTGACACAATTGGAACCTCCCTTCATCCCTCTCTATGTGTGATGTCATCAGTACATGATTCTGTATGCAAACACATATCCTCCTAAGCCCCATCTGGCTCCTCCTAAAATGAGTACATGTACCTGAATGCAAGCAGAGCAACCAAAGGAGTGCTATTCTAGAATATTACAAGAGTTCACTTTTGCTCCTCCTTGTTCACCCGGAGACGAGATGCCTACCTTGTAAATGGATACTTATCAGTCTGCCAACAAAGTAGTGTACAATCTCAGCTAATCACTCAATAGCCAACAAAATAGCACATTAGCTCTGCTACTTAGAGAGATGCTGAATAAATGTCTGAAGCTTTGGACACTGCACAACTTCTAAGTCAATTAGCACACAAAGGTTAACATGCGTACCTTACCTAAGGATTAAGAGGACCCTTTTTTACAGACATAAGAAGCAATTCGGTTCAAATGAAACAGTTATTGAAAAACATATTGAGCATCGGTATTCTATGAAAAATATCTACACTTTTTTGCTGATTGAATAATTACATTGATATATAATCAATCTTCTTTAGACACAATTGATGCAGCCTCCATAGAGACTATAAAAAATTGCCAATATCAACTTTTTTTCAAGTTCACATGGCGGGGTATTGGGTAAAGTTTTCAATAAGCAATAATCGCGCCTCGGATACACCTCATTGGCTACGATACTGCCACTGCACAAAGATAATGTCCTATTGGCGATATGAGCAGTCCCACAATGGTGACACTTTTGTCTCTTACAGGGAGACAAAGTTGGAACATATACACTGATCAGAGAAATATGCAAGCATACTTTTTAAGTTTTCTATCACTCAGGTCAAAAGCCAGACATCATATGGACTACTTTATTTACTGTTGGTTCTGCAGCTAAGTGCCTGTTGGGCTCTGGGATTCCATATGCGAATTAGTATATTTCAATATACAGCCTCTTTTGGCACCTCCCTTCGTCCCTTTCTATGTGTGATGTCATCAGTACATGATTACGTATAAAAACACATACCCTCCTAAGCCCCATCTAGCTCCTCCCAAAATGAGTACATGTACCTGAATGCAAGCAGAGCAACCAAAGGAGTACTATTCTAGAATATTACAAGAGTTCACTTTTGCGCCTCCTTGTTCACCCGGAGACGAGATGCCTACCTTGTAAATGGATACCTATCAGTCTGCCGACAAAATAGTGTACAATCTCAGCTATTCACTCAATAGCCGACAAAATAGTACATTAGCTCTGTTACTTAGAGAGATGCTGAATAAATGTCTGAAGCTTTGGACACTGCACAACTTCTAAGTAAATTAGCACCAAAAGTTTAACATTCGTACCTTACTTAAAGGTTAAGCGGACCTTTTTTTTACAGATATAAGGAGTAATTTGGCTCAAATTAAGCAGTTGTTGAAAAACATATTGAGCAATGAGTATTGATATTCTATGAAAAAAATTTACACCTTTTTGCTTATTGAATAAATACATCGATGTATAATCAATCTTCTTTTGACGCAATTGATCCAGCCTCCTTGGAGACTATCAAAAATTGCCTATATCAACAATTTTTTAAGTTGACATGGCGGAGTATTGGGTAAAGTTTTCAATAAGCAATAATCGCGCCTCGGATAAACCTCATTGACTACGATACTGCCACTACACAAAAATGACATCCTATAGGGGGATATGAGCAGTCCCACAATGGTGACACTTTTGTCTCTTACAGGGAGACAAAGTTGTAACATATGCACTGATCAGAGAGATATGCAAGCATACTTTCTATGTTTTCTATCACTCAGGTCAAAAGCCAGACATCATATGGACTGCTCTATCTTCTGTTGGTTCTGCAGATAAGTGCCCGTTGGGCTCTAGGATTCCATATGCTAATTAGCAGATTTCAATATACAGCCGCCTTTGGCACCTCCCTTCGTCCCTTTCTATGTGTGATGTCATCAGTACATGATTCCGTATAAAAACACATACCCTCCTAAGCCCCATCTGGCTCCTCCCAAAATTAGTACATGTACCTGAATGCAAGCAGAGCAACCAAAGGAGTACTATTCTAGAATATTACAAGAGTTCACTTTTGCGCCTCCTTGTTCACCCGGAGACGAGATGCCTACCTTGTAAATGGATACTATTCAGTCTGCTGACAAAATAGTGTACAATCTCAGCTATTCACCCAATAGCCGACAAAATAGTACATTAGCTCTGCTACTTAGAGTGATGCTGAATAAATGTCTGAAGCTTTGGACACTGCACAACTTCTAAGTAAATTAGCACCAAAAGTTTAACATGCGTACCTTACCTAAAGATTAAGCGGACCTTTTTTACAGATATAAGAAGCAATTTGGTTCAAATGAAGCAGTTGTTGAAATACATATTGAGCAATGAGTATCGATATTCTATGAAACATATCTACACCTTTTTGCTCATTGAATAATTACATTGATGTATAATCAATCTTCTTTTGACACAATTGATGCAGCCTCCGTGGAGACTATCAAAAATTGCTAATATTAACTATTTTTCAAGTTGACATGGCTGGGTATTGGGTAAAGTTTTCAATAAGCAATAATCCCGCCTCAGATAGACCTCATTGGCTACGTTACTGCCACTGCACAAAGATAATGCCCTATAGGCGATATGAGCAGTCCCACAATGGTGACACTTTTTTCTCTTACAGGTAGACAAAGTTGGAACATATGCACTGATCAGAGAGATATGCAAGCATACTTTCTATGTTTTCTATCACTCAGGTCAAAAGCCAGACATCATATGGACTACTCTATCTTCTGTTGGTTCTGCAGATAAGTGCCCATTGGGCTCTGGGATTCCATATGCTAATTAGCAGATTTCAATATACAGCCTCCTCTGGCACCTCCCTTCATCCCTCTCTATGTGTGATGTCATCAGTACATGATTCTGTATGCAAACACATATCCTCCTAAGCCCCATCTGGCTCCTCCCAAAACTACTTCTTGTACCTAAATGCAAGCAGAGCAACCAAAGGAGTACTATTTTAGAATATTACAAGCGTTCACTTTGGCGCCTCCTCATTCACCCAGAGTCGAGATGCCTACCTTGGAAATGGATATTTATCAGTCTGCCAACAAAGTAGTGTACAATCTCAGCTATTGACTCAATAGCCGACGATATAGTACATTAGCTCTGCTACTTAGAGAGATGCTGAATATATGTCTGAAGCTTTGGACACTGCGCAACTTCTAAGTCAATTAGCACACAAAGTTTAACATGCGTACCTTACCTAAAGATTAAGCGGACTCTTTTTTATAGATATAAGAAGCAATTTGGTTCAAATGAAGCAGTTGTTGAAAAACATGTTGAGCAATGAGTATTGATATTCTATGAAAAATATCTACACCTTTTTGCTTATTGAATAATTACATCGATGTATAATCAATCTTCTTCTGACGCAATTGATCCAGCCTCCTTGGAGACTATCAAAAATTGCCTATATCGGGGCGTGGCTTCGGAGCCGAAGCAAATGGCGGCGTGTTGAGGGAGCTCCGTCCTTCGGGTCCCTAACATCCGATAAATCCGATGATTCCAGCCGTTCAAGAGCAACCAAATTTCAGGAACTGACAAGCGGAAAGGCAAAGAAATTAATATACCGAGGAAAAAGCTGTTAATGAACGATTGTCGGGCTGCTGGCCGGTGTGACGCAGTTGTGAGTGCTGCACCAACGAGGACTGCAGACTCGGGAGGCGGCCCGACTGCATTGCGATACGGCGAAAGGAAATCTAATCGGCGGCCGAGGAAGTAGCGACGCGGTCCGGAGACGAAAGGAGTGACCGTGGTGGAGCGGCATAACCGAATGAAGAGGCCCCGGGAGAAGAAGTGCAGAGCGGCTGCGGCCGCGAACGATCGCCGGAACTGTGGCACACCCCTGGGCCCTGTTGCTGATTAACTCTCCCAGGGAACAGAACTGGCGGCCCGGGGGTCCCGGGAATATCGGAGTTACTGAGGTGAGCTGCTCTGGTGCAGAGAAATAGCCGCAAGAAGCTGCCGGGGCGCAGATCTGCCCCTGGGCCCCCCTGCGCCTAAAGATAATCGGGGACTGGACTGGTGACGACGAGGTCCCGTGAGTGTACATACAGGGGCAGTGGAGTGCTGTGACATAGAGAACATTACTGCAGTCTGGGAGCTGCGGGGGGGGGTGGCACGGTCGGTGTCTAGTTGGCCCTTCTACAATCCATGGAGTGAGCAGGCACCGGGCCCTGTGCCTGAGGTGGAGACGTGGCTGGAACAGAATAGGGGGTTCCCCGCCAGACCAAGGGGCGCTCATATATATTGGCAGCAAAAGGAGGGTGTGCAGGTGCCCCGAGGAGGAGGTACCAGAGGCGATTGGAGGCGCCTGGTGCAGATAATATATGGACTACCAATGAAGAGCGTGGCGATCGCTGTGTAGTACATGGTGGATACCGGGTCATCACTGAGTGTGACAGAGGTGAGACACTCAGCTGCAGTGGCGAGTGTGCAGACCCTCTTTACAAGGAGCGCTGGCTGGGTGGTGTGCTCCCACAAATGAACAGTCGTAGCGCTGCTGGTGGGTTGCCCAGCACTTGTGGGGAGAGGGAGTAGGAAACCCAGCCGGACCTTTGGCGTTGCGGCAATGCAGGACTTAGTGGGGACGGTCACCAGTGGCGCACCCAAACAAGATGAGACCGCCGCGGAGTCCACACGCCTAACCAAATGAAGCCCAAGGGCCAGGCCGGAGCACAGTCGAACAAGATGGATAAATATGCGGTGCCACTCCCCGCGACGGCGCCACAGTCTGAGGTGCCAGAGGAGCAGGCGGAACCCTCACTGAGCGCCAATATGGCGGCCATTGCGGACCTCAAGGGGACAATAGACCCTAAAATTGACGCGGTAACGCTGGATGTCAACCTCCTGCGCGCAGACTTTCGGAAAATGTCGGAAAAAGTTGCGGCCACCGAAACTCAGGTAACGCAACTGGAATCTAGTACAAAGAGTCTGGAAGAGAGAGTCCAGGCCCTCATGAAGCAGCAAGAACTTATGGCGGCCAGGTTGGAGGATCAGGAAGGGCGGGCAAGAAGGAACAACATCCGCGTGGTGGGAGTGCCGGAGGGAATGGAGGGACCTAATATGGACCTATTCCTTCAGGACTTGATCCTGAAACACCTCAAGCCAAAACGTCTCTCTGTACATTTCACTATCAAGCGAGCGCACAGAGCTCCCATTCCCAAACCCAAGCCAGGAGCTTTGCCGCGCACGATTATTGCTCGGATTCTTAACTACTGAGATAGAGACGCCATATTGCAAACAGCGCGTCAGCATGGTGACTTGTTACACGAGAATGCTGTGATCAGATTCTTCCCGGATTTCACACTTAACGTACAGCTTCAGAGGCGCGCTTTCGACGCTGTGAAAAAGGAGTTGCGGGCCAAGGAACTCAAATACTCTATGATGTACCCAGCCAAATTGAGAGTGGAAGCGGATGGTAAAGTGTGGTTCTTCGGAACTCCGGAGGAAGCCATGGACTGGCTGGAAGGATGGCGTACCGTTGGACCCAACTCGCAAAAAGGAAAACGAAGAGAGAGACGCAGGACAGTAGGAGAGGAATCAGACTGATTCGCGCACTAGAGTTGGGACGAATGGAGGGTCTGGAATTTGTGGAGGCAGCCCCAGAATGAACCACGAACAGTAAAGTTGGGGTCACATGGGGGGTGAACATTGAATGGGGCGGCTAATGTATGTGGGCACAAGTTCATAAGACCAGAACGGCCTGTTATTGTCATAAATTGCCATTATGTTCAGTATAGGACTGAAGCATCTGTTGCTCATAGAATGGGGGTGGGGAACCGGGGTGGGGGTCATAGGAGCTCGGCACCGACCAACCCCACTGTTGTCGGGTTTGTTTGGGGCGACAGGCACTCTGCGAGTTGGGGCGGTGGGAGTTGTAGTACTCACCAGCAGGGCAGCAGGGAGGGGGCGGGGACAGGGGGGGGATTGTTGAGTTTTGTAGAAGTTATTTATAGTAAAGTCAGCTATTTTGTGATGTATGTGTGTGTTCATGGGTTGCTACAAGCCGAGAGCTACACGATGAGACAACGACGGCATGGATGGCATCGCAGAAGCGGGTAGTTAGACAGGGGACAGCTCAGACAACTCCTGGAGGGCAGCGGGTGGGCACGCAGGGTATAACCAGCCTAAGTATTTTATCCTGGAATGTAAACAGGCTGGGGAATAGTATCAAGCGGAGTATCGTGCTTCAATACTTGCACCGGCACTCCCCGAATATTGTATTGCTTCAGGAGACGCATCTCAAGGGTCAGAGGTACCGAGCACTAGATAGATATGGTTATAGATTAGTAGGTCACACGGGTTATACCTCAGGATCCCGTGAAGTAGGAATCTTGGTTAAGGCTGGGACCCCGCTAGTGGTTGATAAAGTGTGGCACGATTCCTTGGGTAGATTTGTGGCTCTTGCTGGGAGTTGGGAGGGAAGGGCTCTTAATCTAGTTTCCTGTTACATTCCGCCAATGGCGCGCTCCGAGGCGTTTGCAGCGCTAGGAGCCTTACTGGTGGGCCTCCCCTCGGGTGTATTGGTACTGGGAGGGGATATGAACTCTACTATGCACCCGGGACAGGACAGAGATACTGAGGCTGCTAGAGTTAGGGGGGTGGAGCCACTTCCCGCATTTACGGCGGCGTTTGGGCTGATCGATCTTTGAAGGTTATATAACCCGGGTGTCTGGCAGTACACCTTTTATTCCGCTGCCCATGCCAGTTATTCACGTCTAGATCATATATTGACACATCGAGGTGGTGAGGGGTGGTTTATTAATGCTAGAATTGGACCCCGGGGTATATCAGACCACTCTCCGGTGGAAATAACGATGAGAGGCCCGACCCGCCAATATACCTTACCACCCAGACTGAATGCACGGTTTTTCCAGAATAAAGAGAACGCCCAGAAAGTTAAGGAAAGAGCGCAACTTTACTTCCAGGAGAATGAAGGGTCTGTTGAGGAGGCGGGTACTCTTTGGGAAGCGTTTAAGCCGGTAATGAGAGGATATGTCCAAGCATGTAGTGGGATAGAAAATAAGGAAAAGAAGACGCGTTGGGACAAGTTAGAGACGGCACTGCTTGAGCTGGAGACACTTTATTTGGAGGGTGTGAAGAAAGACAGGGAGTTGGCACATCAAATAGACCTTAAGAGACGCGAATTGCAAGACATGGCAACTGACGCAGCTAGGTCGATGGCCTTGGCCACCCAAAAAAGAGTATATGACCTGGGGGATAAAGCCAATAAAATGAATGTATGGCTAGAAAAACGCGATAGAGAGAGGAACTGGTTGGCGGAAATAAAGGACAGGGATGGGAACACACACTCGGAGGGAGAGGCCATAGCACAGGTTTTCGCTGACTATTATGAGGAACTTTATGACTCGACGCCGGTTCGATCGGCCCAAGATTGTTCTGAACTTTTGGAGGAGATGCGCCTCCCAGTACTAGCGGAGGACGATAGGGAATCGATAGATAGGGACATAACGGAGGAAGAAATAGTGGGCGCCATACAGGATCTGCAGGTGGTGAAGGCACCGGGACGCAATGGGCTTCCGGTGGAACTTTTCAAATGTACAGCCTCCACATTGGCCCCATACCTTCTAGCCATGTTTGAGGAGGCGAGGGACCGTGGTTCACTGCCGATTGACCAGCAAACAGCGACGATAGTAGTGATCCCCAAGGCCGGTAAGCCGGCAGATCAGTGCGGCTCGTATCGGCCGATCTCGTTGTTGAATTTAGAAGTTAAAATGTTGGCTAAGGTTTGGGTGAATCAACTTTTAGTGCCAATTCTTACTCTGATACACCAAGACCAGTCGGGTTTCATGCCTAACCGTAGTACCAGACTCAATTTGTGACGACTGTATGGGGTAATGCACCTGGTAAGGACCAGTCCGGGGGTGGAGGCGGCCTTGTTGTCTCTTGACGCCCGCATGGCGTTTGACAGTATTGAATGGAATTATCTATTTGAAGTCTTGAAGAGGTTCGGCTTTGGGCCCCGGTTTATCTCCTGGATTCAGTTGCTATATACGCAACCCATGGCAAGGGTCCGCGTTAATGGCTCGGTGTCGCGCCCTTTTGTTTTGCGGAAGGGCACAAGGCAGGGGTGCCCCATCTCACCGATCCTGTTTGCTCTGGCGCTTGAGCCCTTGGCGGCCTGGGTCAGAGGGGATCCGATAATATCGGGTATCCATGGGGGCGACCAGTGGGAGGAAAGGATATTGTTGTACGCCAATGATGTCCTCTTATACGCAACGAGACCTCGGTTTACAATAAACAGGTTGCTCCAGATTTTCAGACTTTTTGAGGGCTACTCAGGTTATCAGATCAATTGGGATAAGTCCCTTCTATATATGTTGTCAGATGGGCCATCCCCGTACCTGGGGGCTGACTCCAAACTTCAGATTAAAACGAGTTTTAAATATCTGGGCATACAGATAGAAAAATCTGATGTAGCGTTACTGGAGAGTAATCTGACACCGCAGTTGAATCGCCTGAAGAGTGATGCTGCACATTGGAGGAAGCTACCAATCTCCCTGATGGGAAGAGCTGTTCTCTTCATAATGATGTCTCTGCCGCAGATACTATACGTTATTCAAAATACCCCCTGTCAAATACCAGAAAAATTCTTCAGGGACATAGACAGTGAATTGAGAACATTGCTGTGGGCGCACGGATAGCACTGGCCAAACTGCAAAAGGGGGTGTACGAGGGAGGGTTAGCTATTCCAGATATTCAAAAGTACTATTGGGCGTCACAACTGATGGTCATAAATGACTGGGTCTTTGCAGATAGGAATGATCCAGCATATAGAGTCGATCACTGGGCGATGGGGGCAGAAGGTTACCTGCGGGCACTATATGGTCGGGCGAGACAGGACGGTATGCCCCCACATACTCAATTAGTACGGACGGCATGGACTAGGGCCACTCGATTCCTGGGTTGGGCGGGAAGGCTGACGGAGCAGACCCCCTTGTGGACCAGTGAGATGCTCCGGGAGGTGGGTCGACTACAGGGCTTTGCGAAATGGAAACTAATTGACATTGTTCGTTTGGGGGATGTGAGGCGGAGACAGGCTGTGTTGCCGTTTGCAGAACTTCAATCAGAATTCCAGTTGGCACCCAAGGAACACTATAAATATTTGCAATTGAAGCATGCACTGGGCAGTTATCTTAAGGATGGGGACCAGATCCCCGAGTATAGTCCATTAGAAGACAGATTATTGTTGGACCCAATCCCGGAGAAGGCATTGTCCTGTACATATAAAAAAATTGTAAACAACTCACCGGATTTATTAATCAAGGTGCGAGATGCGTGGGAGTCTGATGTGGGATTATTAAAGGATGATGATTGGGTGGAGGCACTGCAGAGTCCCAGGGAGGTAGCAATCTGGGCACGCTTTAGATTGGTCCAACGCAAAAACAACAATTGATGGACAGAATGCAGAACAATGTCATACATTCACCCCAGTACAGAGATCTGGGCCTAAATCCATCGTTTTTTTGCTCACCATGCCATTCCAGTTTGAACCTAGCCATATGCAAATCAGTCTTGACCCTGTTCCCAATGGGAACAGTCCAGCCCGAACTGCCAGGCCAGGTCCTCCTTGGACTGGAAACAAGCATCCTAGGACCGGTTTCGGGGTTTCACCCCTCTTCAGCCAGGATAGCTTGACTCCAGTGGCATGGAGAGCACGGAACCCACGTCTGGGCATACCCGTCCCACTCGGGGTGACAAATGCAAAAACAACAATTGATGGACAGAGTGAAGAACAATGTCATGCATTCACCCCAGTACAGAGATCCGGGCCTAAATCCATTGTTTTTTTGCTCACCCAGCCATATGCAAATCAGTCTTGACCCTGTTCCCAATGGGAACAGTCCAGCCTGAACTGCCAGGCCAGGCCAGGTCCTCCTTGGACTGGAAACAAGCATCCTAGAACCGGTTTCGGGGTTTCACCCCTCTTCAGCCAGGATAGCTTGACTCCAGTGGCATGGAGAGCACGGGACCCACGTCTGGGCATACCCGTCCCACTCGGGGTGACAAATGCAAAAACAACAATTGATGGACAGGGAGGATCTGGCTTGGCAGTTCGGGTTGGACTGTTCCCATGAGGCACAGGGTCAAGACTGATTTGCATATGGCCAGGTCTAAACTGGGGTGGCATGGTGAGCAAAAGAATGATGGATTTAACCCAGATCTCTTGACTGGGGGTGAATGTTTTGATTTGTTCTGCATTTCGTCCATCAATTGTGTGTCTTTTGCTTTCTCGCCCTAAGTGCGCCAGGTATGCCCAGACGTGGGTCCTGGGCTCACTGTGCCACTGGAATCAAGCTATCCTAGCTGAAGAGGGGTGAAACCCGAAACCGGTCCTAGGATGCTTGTTTCTGGTCCAGGGAGGACCTGGCTTGGCAGTTTGGGCTGGACTGTTCCCATGAGGCACAGGGTCAAGACTGATTTGCATATGGCCAGGTCTAAACTGGGGTGGCATGGTGAGCAAAAGAATGATGGATTTAACCCAGATCTCTTGACTGGGGGTGAATGTTTTGATTTGTTCTGCATTCCGTCCATCAATTGTGTGTCTTTTGCTTTCTCGCCCTAAGTGCGCCAGGTATGCCCAGACGTGGGTCCTGGGCTCACTGTGCCACTGGAATCAAGCTATCCTGGCTGAAGAGGGGTGAAGCCCTGAAACCGGTCCTAGGATGCTTGTTTCCGGTCCAGGGAGGACCTGGCTTGGCAGTTCGGGCTGGACTGTTCCCATGAGGCACAGGGTCAAGACTGATTTGCATATGGCCAGGTCTAAACTGTGGTGGCATGGTGAGCAAAAGAATGATGGATTTAACCCAGATCTCTTGACTGGGGGTGAATGTTTTGATTTGTTCTGCATTCCGTCCATCAATTGTGTGTCTTTTGCGTTCTCGCCCTAGGTGCGCCAGGTATGCCCACACGTGGGTCCTGGGCTCACTGTGCCACTGGAATCAAGCTATCCTGGCTGAAGAGGGGTGAAACCCCGAAACCGGTCCTAGGATGCTTGTTTCTGGTCCAGGGAGGACCTGGCTTGGCAGTTCGGGCTGGACTATTCCCATGAGGCACAGGGTCAAAACTGATTTGCATATGGCCAGGTCTAAACTGGGGTGGCATGGTGAGCAAAAGAATGATGGATTTAATCCAGATCTCTTGACTGGGGGTGAATGTTTTGATTTGTTCTGCATTCCGTCCATCAATTGTGTGTCTTTAGATTGGTCCAACTGCGGATCCTGCACAGGTCCTATTGTACCAGTACACTTATGTTTAAATTAGGGCGCATCTCAACTGAGGAGTGTCAGAGGGGGTGTACGCAGAAGGGAACGTTTTTTCATATCCTATGGGACTGCCCGATTATACAGAAATACTGGCGGAAGGTGGTCCGGATTGTGTCAGAAGTGTTGGAGCAGGAAGTCCCCCTGCATGCCAGATGGCATATATTGTGTGTGACTGGGGAACTGAATTGGACCAAATATCAAAGAATCTGGCTACAGGTGGCGGCAATGGTTGCAAAGAGGAATATTGCGGGGGCATGGGGGGCAATTCCACCGCCTAAAGTCTCCCAGTGGAAAAAGGACTTAGACTGGTGCTGTGTGGCAGAAAAGACAATTTATGACAGCAGGGGATGCCCCAAGAAATGGGAGAAAATTTGGCAGCGATGGGAAGATTACAGGGGATTTGGGGGGGTTTCGACTAGTTAGGTGGGGAGGGCGCAGGGACCGAGTGAGTTGGTATGTGGGATTTCAAAGGGACTGTTACTACAACAATATGTCTTTGCATTGTAGTATGTGTATCTCATTGAACATGAATGTAACCCAATGTAAGTTTAAGATCATGTTTATGAATGCTGATTATTGTTTAATAAAAAGAAGTTTAAAAAAAAACCATTGCCTATATCAACTATTTTTTAAGTTGACATGGCGGGGTATTGGGTAAAGTTTTCAAGAAGCAATAATCGCGCCTTGGTTAAACCTCATTGGCTACGATACTGCCACTGCACAAAGATAACATCCTATAGGGGGGATATGAGCAGTCCCACAATGGTGACACTTTTGTCTCTTACAGGGAGACAACGTTGTAATATATGCACTGATCAGAGAGATATGCAAGCATACTTTCTATGTTTTCTATCACTCAGGTCTAAAGCCAGACATCATATGGAGTACTTTATTTTCTGTTGGTTCTGCAGATAAGTGCCCGTTGGGCTCTCGGATTCCATATGCTAATTAGCAGATTTAAATATACAGCCTCCTTCGGCACCTCCCTTCGCCCCTCTCTAAGTGTGATGTCATCAGTACATGATTCCGTATAAAAACACATATCCTCCAAAGCCCCAACTGGCTCCTCCCAAAATTAGTACATGTACCTGAATGCAAGCAGAGCAACCAAAGGAGTACTATTCTAGAATATTACAGGAGTTCACTTTTGCGCCTCCTTGTTCACCCGGAGACGAGATGCCTACCTTGTAAATGGATACTTATCAGTCTGCTGACAAAATAGTGTACAATCTCAGTTATTCACCCAATAGCCGAAAAATTGTACATTAGCTCTGCTACTTAGAGTGATGCTGAATAAATGCCTGAAGCTTTGGACGCTGCATGACTTCTAAGTAAATTAGCACCAAAAGTTTAACATGCGTACCTTATTTAAAGATTAAGCGGACCTTTTTTATAAATATAAGAAGTAATTTGGTTCAAAAGAAGCAGTTGTTGGAAAACATATTGAGCAATGAGTATCAATAATACATGAACATTTCTACACCTTTATGCTTATTGAATAATTACAATTGATGCAGCCTCCGTGGAGACTATCAAAATTTGTTAATATCAACTATTTTTCTAGTTGACATGGCAGGGTACTGGGTAAAGTTTTCAATAAGCAATAATCACGCCTAGAATAGACCTCATTGGCTATGATACTGCCACTGCACAAAGATAGTGTCCTATAGGGGCATATGAGCAGTCCCACAATGGTGAAACTTTTGTCTCTTACAGGGAGACAAATTTGGAACATATGCACTGATCAGAGAGACATGCAAGCATACTTTCTATGTTTTCTATCACTCTGATCAAAAGCCAGACATCATATGGACTGCTCTATCTTCTGTTGGTTCTGCAGATAAGTGCCCGTTGGGCTCTGGGATTCCATATGCTAATTAGCAGATTTCAATATACAGCCTCCTTTGGCACCTCCCTTCATCCCTCTCTATGTGTGATGTCATCAGTACATGATTCTGTATGCAAACACATATCCTCCTAAGCCCCATCTGGCTCCTCCCAAAACTAGTTCTTGTACCTAAATGCAAGCAGAGCAACCAAAGGAGTACTATTCTAGAATATTACAAGAGTTCACTTTGGCGCTTCCTTGTTCACCCGGATACGAGATGCCTACCTTGTAAATGGATACTTATCAGTCTGCCGACAAAGTAGTGTACAATCTTAGATATTCACTCAATAGCCGACAAAATAGTACATTAGCTCTGCTACTTAGAGAGATGCTGAATAAATGTCTGAAGCTTTGGACGCTGCGCGACTTCTAAGTAAATTAGCACCAAAAGTTTAACATTCGTACCTTACTTAAAGATTAAGCAGACCTTTTTTTACAGATATAAGAAGTAATTTGGTTCAAATTAAGCAGTTGTTGAAAAACATATTGAGCAATGAGTATTGATATTCTATGAAAAATATTTACACCTTTTTGCTTATTGAATAATTACATCGATGTATAATCAATCTTCTTTTGACGCAATTGATCCAGCCTCCTTGGAGACTATCAAAAATTGCCTATATCAACTATTTTTTAAGTTGACATGGCGGGGTATTGGGTAAAGTTTTCAATAAGCAATAATCGCGCCTCGGATAAACCTCATTGGCTACGATACTGCCACTGCACAATGATAACATCCTATAGGGGGATATGAGCAGTCCCACAATGGTGACACTTTTGTCTCTTACAGGGAGACAAAGTTGTAACATATGCACTGATCAGAGAGATATGCAAGCATACTGTTAGACCTGGCATATCTTGGCGTGATTACCCCTGACTTTTTGCCTCTAACTCCTTTGCTTTTAGATGCTTTGGGTACTTTGCCACTGCTGATCAGTGTCAAAGTACAAGGGTTCCCTGTGTAAAGTGTAATGGTAATTGGCTGGCCATGATTGGTATGTTTGCCTTACTAGTCCCTAGTGATGTGCAGTGTTTGTGCCAGGGCTAGTAATGCAAAGGTGCGTGGAGAAGGGAACTCAGGCCTGCAGTGTAGGGCTTGCGCGCAGCAGTTTGCCTCGTTAGCATGTTGTCCTGACAAGTGCAACCACTTGTCAGGCCTTACTTTCCCTTTTGCGTACACAGTGGGCACCCCTGTGGTAGGTCCCGGGTAACCCCTGGGCAGGGTGCAGTGTAAGTAAAAGGCAGGACATATACTGAGGTGTGTGTTATGTCCTGACAGTGAAAAACACTCCATTTTGTTTTTCACTGGTGAAAGGCCATCCTGCCCATAGGACAGAATGGGGGAGGCTGGGTATTGTTTGTTAGCCTAGTTTCCCATAAGTTTAAAATGGAGAGGTGAAGTTTAGTATGTATGAACTCACAGTGTCATAACACATCTTTCTATGAAAGTGGTTTTGTCACTGTGTGTTCTGAAACCACTCTTTTAGAAAGTGGCTCAGTTTTGTGCTTTAAGCAATCCTGTGTGTCTCTGCTGAATGTGGATTGACTGATCTGAGAGGGGAGAGGAGCTGGGGGAGGTCTTGACCCAGGGAGGGGTTGAGATTGCACAAGGCTGACCTGCATCTGGAGAGTAGGCGGAGGAGAAGCCCCGGGAGGTGAAGAGGCCTGGGTTGCGGCTATAAAACAATTGACCCATCTCCGGCTGAGTGATTAAGGATCCAGACCCCCAGTATCAAAGGGAGAAAGGTGACACTGGGAGGGAGACACCCAGAACTGATTTAGGCAGGGGTCAGGGACCCCTGAGCACAACGAACTTCAAAGACATTTAGGGGTATAACTATGAGAGCTGAGACCCCTGAACGTTGGAATAGAAATGGATTGAGACTGAAAAGGCTTGGACCCATTTCGTGTTCAAGAGGAACCTCTGCTAAGGAAGGAACAACTGAAGAGACTTCTGGGAAGGACCGACCCTTGCTTCGTTATCTGGGGCTGGTCTGCAGTTTGCTGTTTTACCAAGGAAGAGGCTGTTGGGACTGTGCTTTGTGTGCTGGGTCCCCCTGCTTGAAGAAGACTGTGCTTTGTGCTGTGCCTTGTTACCCCAAGGGCCCGAGGTGAGCTGGCTCCCTGTTTAGAAACACAGGAACATAAAAAAATCTGGAGAAGTTTCAAGCGACGTGGTGGGTGCGTGTTGTGGCAGCTTGAGACCCTCGGAAGGTGTGCCCTGTGATCTTGGACACACGGAGGAGAAGTGAGACTCAGACGAGCTGGGTGCATGTCGTGGTGCACAGGAGGCGTTGGTGAAGAGCGCCTGGTCAACGTGTGCATCGAAGGTGAAGTGAGTCTCGGACGTGCTGGGTGCGTGTCGTGGTGCACCACAGGCGCTGGTGAAGAGCGCCTGGTCAGCGGGTTCATCGGAGGTGAAGGGTGTCTCGGACGCGCAGGGTGTGTGTCGTGGTGCACAGGAGGCGTTGGTGAGGAGCGCCTGGTCAACGTGTGCATCGGTAGTGGAGTGAGTCTTGGACGCGCAGGGTGCGTGTCGGGGTGCACCGGAGGCGCTGGTGAAGAGCGCCTGGTCATCGAGTGCACCGGAGGAGAAGTGAGGCTCGGACACGGTGAGCGTGTCGGGGTGCGGCCGCAGGAGTTGGTGAAGAGCGCCTGGAAATCGGGGCACCGGAGTTGGAGTAAGTCTCAGTGAAGTAGTGTACGTGCTTTGGTGCAACCTGGGACTGTGGAGGTGATTGGCTGATCGTGTGCACCGGACAAAAGTGAGTCTCTGCAGCGCGGTGTGCATGTCTTGGTGCCAACTGGGACCGCCGGAAGGAGTGCCTGGTGAACGTGCACTCGGAGTCGACGTGAAGTCCCATCAGTGTTGTGTGTGTGGCTTCGTGCCAGAGGAGACCCGGAGGGTGCTGTGGTGAACGTGCACCCGGAGTAACGTAATCTCAGAGGCGTGGGGTACGTGTGCCCTGCGGCCGCCTGAGACCTTCCTAACAGTCGCGGCCCGGACCGGCAGCCCCGGAGGAGCCGAGCTGCCAGGCCGAGCTGCTGAGGCCCATTGAGAAAGTTCTGCAGTTCGCTGAAGGAGGAGAGGAGAGTGGGGTCGCGCCCCCAGGTAACGTGGATCACTGCCTGGGCGGGGTGCGGGCTCGGAGGGACACTCTCTCGGCCTCTCAGTCTTTCTGGCGACGTGAGCCTTTGCTTCGGCTCAGATTGGGGCCCGTACTGGTCAAAGGAGTGGCAGTACTGGGGCCAGAGTGAGAAGCTGTACTTTATGTCATCGTTGATACGTGTGGGGGGCAACTGTTATCGAAGAGGCTGACTGTCGTAATACACATTGCCAATATTGCTGCTAACAAACTGCCGGACTGTCTTATGACACCTGACATTATTTCTGCATAACGAAGTACACGATTGTAGCGCTACGCATTGCATTATTTCTCCATTGCAAAGTACAGGATTGTAGCGGCCCGCATTGCATTATTTCTTCATTGCAAAGTACAGGATTGTAGCTACGCATTGCATTATTCCTTAATTCCAAAGTACATGATTGTAGCGGTGCGCATTGCATTATTTCTTCATTGCAAAGTACGTGATTGGGGTGTGACGCATTGCATTATTCCTTCATTGCGCAGTACATGATTGTAGCGGTACGCATTGCATTATTTCTCCCATTGCAAGGTACAGGGTGTATCATTACGCATTGTATTATTTCTCCTTTGCCCAGCACAGGATTGTATCGTTACGCAGCGCACTATTGTTTGTCCATTGCAACGTGTGTGATTCTAGCATTGCGACCAGCATAGCATTTTGAAAGCGGTGGTTGGGATTTGAACCTACCAACCAGCCGGAATGAATATTACCCGTTATTATATGTTGGCTTTTGTATCGTGTGGTCTGATCGTATATCTTTTTATATAAAGTTTATACTCGTTTTATCAAACTCGTGTGGAGTCCATTTGTGGTGTCACCAGTGGGTTGCTGTGAGTGTGGTTGCACATACTGTACACTCGTGCCTTGGAGATAGGCCTGGCTGCTCGTGCCAAGCTACTAAGGGGGTGAGCAGGGCTATCTCAAACAGTGTCCTTACTTGGCCTAACGTTGAGTGAGGAGTCCCGGGTCTCGCATTTGGTGACAGTGGTGCGGGACTGGGACTCCGGCTTCGAACATTTGGTGGCAGAGCGGTGGGATACGATCCTAACGTAATTGAAACGCGTGTGTGCAAAACCACTCACAGTAATTGGTGTACATCATAAATTGATCGCAGACCACGATGCAACAACATATTGTTTTGAATTGTTGGTTCTATTGTTGAGTAACCTTTAAACCACACATCATGTCTCAGGAGGGGAGCCAGATAGCCGGTGAGGCTGCGGCTGCAGAATTTGAGTTTAACATTGAGGCATTGTTTACCTACAAGGTTGATCAGTTGAGGAAATTCTGCAGAGCTTTGGGATGTCCCATGAAGGGTAGCGCAAAGAAGGAGGAGCTGCAAGTGGCCTTGAGGGCCTGGTAGGAAGCCAAAGAGGCTCAGGAGACGGGTGATGTTGAGGTGGATGAGGATGACCCAGGGAATGGATTTGGTCCACAGAATTTGCCAGTGGAGGGACCAGCTGCAGGGGCTGGTAATAGCCATTCAGGGAGGAGTTTTTCCCCAGAGGAGTAGGAGGAAAACCAAAGAGTCAGACTGCATGAGTTGGAGGTGTTAAAACTTAAAACTCAAGCAGAGGAGAGCAGGAACGCTCTCGCGTTGGAAGAGAAACGGATTCTCTTCGCTCATGAGTTAAGCATGAGGGAACTGGACATTAAGGGTAGACAAGCCGAGCCCAGTTCGAATGGTGGCACCGCACCACCAGTGCCAGTGGGGAAGGTGTACATTCCCAAGGATTTAGTGCAAGATTACCAGAGGGGTTATGACATTTATGCGTGGTTCACGGCATATGAGATCGCACTAAGGATGAATGAGGTGCCTGAAAAGCATTGGGGGGCGGGCCTATGGAAACACTTTGAGGCTTCGGGGAGTGACGTTCTATCACCTTTAGAGAGGGCAGGAACCCTGACCTACGCCAACATGAGGGAGGCTTTATGCCTCCGGTATGGGCTCACTCCTGAACAATACCAGCAGAGGTTCAGGACCTCCAAGAAACTAGAATCCCGTACTTGGGTAGAATGTGTGAATGAGTACACACGGGCACTGGATGGTTGGATGCTGGGCAGCAAGGGCAATGATTTTAAGGGCTTATGCAATTTAATCAGTTGAGAGCACTTGAGTAGTCTGTGTGTTCCAGAGCTGCACCAGCATCTATTGGATAGTAAGCTGACTGATCCCAGTAAGCTTGCTGAGGAGGCGGACCGCTGGACTAGTACCCGGGTCCACAAGGGGATTGGGAGTACCACTGCCAAGAGTATGCAGCGTCCCCCGCCGAAGGTGGGGAGGACAAGAGTAACCACAAGGAGTCCTCTAAAGGCCCCAAGGTAGTTCCCCCAAGAAAGGGTCCCAGTCCCCCAAGGCCAAGAGGGCCTGGGCCTTCAAGGGCAAGAAGGAGCCCTGAGGTCCTCCTACGTGTTACTTCTGTAAAGAAGTGGGTCATATTTCCCCTAAATGCCCCAAAAAGTCATCTGCACCCACTGGTGCTCCAACACCTGGTTTAGTGAGTGTAGCGTTGGGGGAGGAATTGAGGCCTTGGAATGGGGAGGAGCAAGCAGTTATGACCCTGGTCTCCTTAGGAGATCGAGAGATGGTCCAGGAAATCTCTCTGCCTGAGAACACTAAAATGTACAGGCAGTGGGTGACCATCAATGGACGGAGGGTGGAGGCTCTGAGGGACACCGGAGCCAGTTTGACATCTGTCAGGTGTCAGTGGGTGTCTGAAGAGCAAGTAATTCCCGATGTGCTTCACCCTGTAATGTCAGCAGACAATTCAGTGCGCCTCTGCAAGGTGGCGCTGGTTCCCTTTGAATGGGGAGGGGTCTCAGGTTCCTTGAAGGTTGTTGTAAGTCCGTCCATGCCTGTAGACTGTCTGCTAGGGAATGACCTGGAGAGTTCTCCCTGGAAGGAGGTGGAGCGCCAGGCGCATTTGGAGATGTTGGGTCTACCTGAGTGGGCGCGTGTGACCACTCGGTCTATGGTAGCCAGTAAAGGTATTCAAGAGAACCTGGGGCCTGAAACAGTGGCCCAGGTGCCTGCCAGTAAGAGAAGAGGCAGGGGGCGCGGGAAACCGGCCCCCACAGTTCCCATGGTCCAGGAGGAGACACCCTTTGAGGGGGATGCCCTGGAGCCTACGGGGGAACAAGTGGCTGAACTGGGGGACCTACCCGGGCTGACCGAATGGCGGCAGGAATGGGGGCCCTCCAGGGAGGAATTCTGTGAGGAACAGAAGAAGTGCCCTTCTCTTGTAGGTTTGCGGCAGCAGGCAGCAAACCAGGCAGCAGGTGATCAGTCGGGATCACACTTGATTTACTGGGAGAACGATCTCCTGTATAGTGAGCCAAGGGTGGCTGAGCCTGGGTCAGCCCGGGCGCTGGTGGTACCCCAGCACTTCAGAGCCTTCCTATTGGGGTTGTCTCATGATGTACCTTTGGCGGGACATTTGGGGCAGGACAAGACCTTTGAGCGGCTTGTCACCCACTTCTACTGGCCCCAGATGCGCAAGAGTTCTGATACTCATTGCAGGACCTGTCAGACTTGTCAGGCGAGTGGTAAGAGTGGAAGGAAGGTAAAGGCTCCCCTCCAACCTTTCCCTGTAGTCAGCACACCCTTTGAGAGGGTGGGCATTGACATTGTGGGGCCTCTGGATCCCAAGACGGCCATGGGCAACAGGTTCATCCTGGTCTTGGTGGACCATGCCACCTGGTACCCGGAAGCCATCCCTCTCTGGACGGTGATAGCCCCCGTGGTGGGCCGTGCACTGATGGGGATTTTCTCCCATGTGGGGTTCCCCAGAGAGGTGGTGTCCGACAGGGGTACTAATTTCATATCGAGGTATATGAAATCTCTGTGGAAGGAGTGCGGTGTAACTTATAAGTTCACCACACCTTACCACCCCCAGGGTAATGGTCTGGTTGAAAGGTTTAATGGGACCTTGAAGGGCATGATTATGGGTCTGGAGGAACCCATGAGGCGTAAGTGGGACGTCCTCTTGCCATGCCTGCTGTTTGCATATAGAGAGGTGCCACAGAAGTCATTGGGGTTCAGTCCCTTTGAGCTCCTGTATGGGCACCCGGTCAGAGGACCCTTGAGTTTGGTGAAGGAGGGCTGGGAGAAGGCTCCTAGTAAACCCCCCCTAGGATGTATACAGCTACATGCTGGCCTTCAGGAACCAAACTAGGCATTTCAGGCAGCTCGCTCAGGCGACCCTGGAAGCCAGCCAGGAGGATATGAAACAGTGGTACGACCAGAATGCCACTCTGGTCGAGTTTCAACCTGGGCAGAAAGTGTGGGTGTGCGCTCCAGGACAAGTGGACTGGGCCTTAAGAGGTGGTGGAGCGCAGGAGCGAAGTGACCTACCTGGTGGACTTACGGTCTCCTAGGAATCCTTTGAGGGTTCTCCATGTGAACCGCCTCAAACCACACTTTGAGAGGTCTGCGGTGACCATGCTCTTGGCTACAGATGACGGGGTGGAAGAGGAGAGTGAACCTCTTCCTGACCTCCTGTCAGCCAAGGAGAAGGATGGGTCAGTGGATGGGGTGTACCTCTCGCCTACCCTGACCCCGGAACAGCGGAGGGACTGTCGCCAGGTATTGGGTCAGTTCGCCTCCCTGTTCTCCCTGACCCCAGGAGTCACCGTTGGTGCGTCCATGATGTGGACACTGGAGACAGTCTGCCTGTAAAACAAACATTTTACAGGGTAGCTGATAAGGGCAGGGTCAGCATCAAGGAGGAGGTTTCCAAGATGCTGGCGCTAGGGGTGATTGAGCCATCCAGCAGCCCCTGGGCCAGCCCAGTGGTCCTTGTGCCAAAAGCTGCTGCGCCGGGTGCCACTCCCGAACTTCGGTTCTGTGTGGATTACCGTGGACTCAATGCGGTCACTAAGACTGACGCGCACCCCATCCCCAGAGCTGATGAGCTTGTGGATCGGCTGGGAGCTGCCCGGTACCTCAGTACATTTGATTTGACATCTGGGTACTGGCAGATTGCCTTGACCGAGGGGGCCAAGGAGAGGTCAGCGTTCTCAATGCCAGAGGGGCACTACCAGTTCAGGGTTATGCCCTTTGGGTTGAAGAACGACCCTGCCACCTTCCAGAGACTGGTTAACCAGGTGCTGAGTGGGCTGGAGGAATTCAGCGCCGCTTACCTGGACGACATTGCAGTGTTCAGCTCTGGTTGGGAGGAACATTTGCAACACCTCTGTGAAGTATTGAAGGCCTTGCAGAGGGCGGGCCTAACTATCAAGGCAAGTAAGTGCCAGATAGGGCAGGGTTCCGTGGTGTACTTGGGACACCTGGTGGGGAGCGGACAGGTGGCGCCCCTACAGGCAAAGATTGATACCATCCTGGCTTGGGAACCCCCAAGACCCAGACAGGAGTGAGGGCCTTTCTAGGACTCACTGGGTATTACAGATGGTTCGTGAAGGGGTATGGCACCCTCGTTGCCCCCTTGACAGAACTGACGTCCAAGAAACAGCCCAAGAAGGTGGTCTGGACTGATGCCTGCCAGACAGCCTTTGATGCCCTGAAAACTGCCATGTGCACCGCACCCGTGTTACGGGCGCCGGATTTCTCCAGAGAGTTTATAGTGCAGACAGATGCTTCAGAGCATGGGGTGGGAGCAGTACTCTCACAATTGAACAACGAGGGCTTGGACCAACCCGTAGCTTTCATTAGCAGAAGGCTACTTCCCAGGGAACAGAGGTGGAGTGCAATTGAAATGGAGGCTTTTGCTGTGGTCTGGGCGCTGAAGAAGCTGAGGCCCTACTTGTTTGGGACCCACTTCTTGGTTCAGACCGACCACCGGCCCCTCAGATGGTTGATGCAGATGAGGGGTGAGAACCCAAAGCTGTTGAGGTGGTCCATCTCCCTACAGGGGATGGACTTCACGGTGGAACACCGTCCGGGAACAGAACACGCCAATGCTGATGGTCTGTCCAGATTTTTCCGCCTTAGTGATGAGAACTCCCATGAGGGTGGGCAGTTCCCCCCACTTTTCGGCTGGAGGGGACGCATGTTAGACCTGGCATATCTTGGCGTAATTACCCCTGACTTTTTGCCTCTACCTCCTTTGCTTTTAGATGCTTTGGGTACTTTGCCACTGCTGATCAGTGTCAAAGTACAAGGGTTCCCTGTGTAAAATGTAATGGTAATTGGTTGGCCATGATTGGTATGTTTGCCTTACTAGTAAAGTCCCTAGTGATGTGCACTGTGTGTGCCAGGGCTAGTAATGCAAAGGTGCGCGGAGAAGGGAACTCAGGCCTGCAGTGTAGGGCCTGCGCGCAGTTTGCTAAGTTAGCATGTTGTCCTGACAAGTGCAACCACTTGTCAGGCCTTACTTTCCCTTTTGCGTACACAGTGGGCACCCCTGTGGTAGGTCCCGGGTAACCCTTGGGCAGGGTGCAGTGTAAGTAAAAGGCAGGACATATACTGAGGTGTGTGTTATGTCCTGACAGTGAAAAACACTCCATTTCGTTTTTCACTGGTGAAAGGCCATCCTGCCCATAGGACAGAATGGGGGAGGCTGGGTATTGTGTTTGTTAGCCTAGTTTCCCATAAGTTTAAAATGGAGAGGTGAAGTTTAGTATGTATGAACTCACAGTGTCATAACACAGCTTTCTATGAAAGTGGTTTTGTCACTGTGTGTTCAGAAACCACTCTTTTAGAAAGTGGCTGAGTTTTGTGCTTTAAGCATTTCTGTGTGTCTCTGCTGAATGTGTATTGACTGTCTGGATCTGAGAGGGCAAAGGAGCTGGGGGAGGTCTTGACCCAGGGAGGGGTTGAGATGGCACCAGGCTGACCTGCATCTGGAGAGTAGGCGGAGGAGAAGCCCCGGGAGGTGAAGAGGCCTGGGTTGCGGCTATAAAACAATTGACCCATCTCCGGCTGAGTGATTAAGGATCCAGCCCCCAGTATCAAAGGGAGAAAGGTGAAACTGGGAGGGAGACACCCAGAACTGATTTAGGCAGGGGTCAGGGACCCCTGAGCACAACGAACTTCAAAGACATTTAGGGGTATAACTATGAGAGCTGAGACCCCTGAACGTTGGAATAGAAATGGATTGAGAATGGTTTGGACCCATTTCGTGGTCAAGAGGAACCTCTACTAAGGAAGGAACAACTGAAGAGACTGCTGGGAAGGACCGACCCTTGCTTCGTGATCTGGGGCTGGTCTGCAGTTTGCTGTTTTAACCAAGGAAGAGGCTGTTGGGACTGTGCTTTGTGCGCTGGGTACCCCTGCTTGAAGAAGACCATGCTTTGTGCTGTGTCTTGTTACCCCAAGGGCCCGAGGTGAGCTGGCTCCCTGTTTGGAAACACAGGAACATAAAAGTTTCCGGAGAAGTTTCAAGTGACGCGGTGGGCTCGTGTTGTGTCAGCTTGAGACCCTCGGAAGGTGTGCCCTGTGATCTTGGACACACGGAGGAGAAGTGAGACTCGGACGCGCTGGGTGCGTGTCGTGGTGCACAGGAGGCGTTGGTGAAGAGCGCCTGGTCAACGTGTGCATCGAAGGTGAAGTGAGTCATGGTCGCGCAGGGTGCGTGTCGTGGTGCACCGCAGGCGCTGGTGAAGAGCGCCTGGTCAGCGGGTGCATCGGAGGTGAAGGGAGTCTCAGACGTGCAGGGTGCGTGTCGTGGTGCACAGGAGGCGTTGGTGAGGAGCGCCTGGTCAACGTGTGCATCGGAAGTGGAGTGATCCTCGGACGCGCAGGGTGCGTGTCGGGGTGCACCCGAGGCACTGGTGAAGAGCGCCTGGTCATCGAGTGCACCGGAGGAGAAGTGAGGCTCGGACACGGTGAGCGTGTCGGGGTGCGGCTGAAGGCGATGGTGAAGAGCGCCTGGATATCGGGGCACCGGAGTTGGAGTAAGTCTCAGTGAAGCAGTGTACGTGCTTTGGTGCAACCTGGGACTGTGGAGGTGATCGGCTGATCATCGTGTGCACCGGAAGAAAGTGAGTCTCTGCAGCGCGGTGTGCGTGTCTTGGTGCCAACTGAGACCGCCGGAAGGAGTGCCTGGTGAACGTGCACTCGGAGTCGACGTGAAGTCCTATCAGCATTGTGTGTGTGGCTTCGTGCCAGAGGAGACCCGGCGGGTGCTGTGGTGAACGTGCACCCGGAGTAAAGTAATCTCAGAGGCGTGGGGTACGTGTGCCCTGCGGCCGCCTCAGACCTTCCTAACAGTTGCGGCCCGGACCGGCAGCCCCGGAGGAGCTGAGCTGCCAGGCCGAGCTGCTGAGGCCCATTGAGAAAGTTCTGCAGTTTGCTGAAGGAGGAGAGGAGAGTGGGGTCGCGCCCCCAGGTAACGTGGATCACTGCCTGGG
The DNA here is from genome assembly GCA_963921515.1 of Calotriton arnoldi. NCBI lineage: Eukaryota > Metazoa > Chordata > Amphibia > Caudata > Salamandridae > Calotriton > Calotriton arnoldi. The sequence continues at coordinate 420,774 of CAWUFW010012487.1, read as the reverse complement.
CGGGGTGCGGGCTCGGTGGGACACTCTCTCGGCCTCTTAGTCCTTCTGGCGACGTGAGCCTTTGCTTCGGCTCAGATTGGGGCCCGTACTGACCAAAGGAGTGGCAGTACTGGGGCCAGAGTGAGAAGCTGTACTTTATGTCATCGTTGATACGTGTGGGGGGCAACTGTTATCGAAGAGGCTGACTGTCGTAATACACATTGCCAATATTGCTGCTAACGAACTGCCGGACTGTCTTATGACACCTGACATTATTTCTGCATACCGAAGTACACGATTGTAGCGCTACGCATTGCATTATTTCTCCATTGCAAAGTACAGGATTGTACCGGCCCGCATTGCATTATTTCTTCATTGCAAAGTACAGGATTGTAGCTACGCATTGCATTATTCCTTAATTGCAAAGTACATGATTGTAGCGGTGCGCATTGTATTATTTCTTCATTGCAAAGTACGTGATTGGGATGTGACACATTGCATTATCCCTTCATTGCGCAGTACATGATTGTAGCGGTACGCATTGCATTATTTCTCCCATTGCAAGGTACCGGGGTGTATCGTTACGCAGCGCACTATTGTTTGTCCATTGCAACGTGTGTGATTCTAGCATTGCGACCAGCATAGCATTTTGAAAGCGGTGGTTGGGATTTGATCCTACCAACCAGCCGGAACGAATATTACTCTTTATTATATGTTGGCTTTTGTATCGTGTGGTCTGATCGTATATCTTTTCATATAAAGTTTATACTCGTTTTATCAAACTCGTGTGGAGTCCATTTGTTGTGTCACCAGTGGGTTGCTGTGAGTGTGGTTGCACATACTGTACACTCGTGCCTTGGAGATAGGCCTGGCTGCTCGTGCCAAGCTACTAAGGGGGTGAGCAGTGCTATCTCAAACGGTGTCCTTACTTGGCCTAACGTTGAGTGAGGAGTCCCGGGTCTCGCATTTGGTGACAGTGGTGCGGGACTGGGACTCTGGCTTCCAACACATACTTTCTATGTTTTCTATCACTCAGGTCAAAAGCCAGACATCATATGGACTGCTCTATCTTCTGTTGGTTCTGCAGATAAGTGCCCGTTGGGCTCTGGGATTCAATATGCTAATTAGCAGATTTCAATATACAGCCTCCTTTGGCACCTCTCTTCGTCCCTTTCTATGTGTGATGTCATCAGTTCATGATTCCGTATAAAAACACATATCCTCCTAAGCCCCATCTGGCTCCTCCCAAAATGAGTACATGTACCTGAATGCAAGCAGAGCAACCAAAGGAGTACTATTCTAGAATATTACAAGAGTTCACTTTTGCGCCTCCTTGTTCACCCGGAGACGAGATGCCTACCTTGTAAATGGATACCTATCAGTCTGCCGACAAAATAGTGTACAATCTCAGCTATTCACTCAATAGCCGACAAAATAGTACATTAGCTCTGCTACTTAGAGAGATTCTGTACAAATGTCTGAAGCTTTGGACACTGCGCAACTTCTATGTCAATTAGCACACAAAGTTCAACATGCGTACCTTACCTAAAGATTAAGCGGACCTTTTTACAGATATAAGTATGCAATTTGGTTCAAATGAAGCAGTTGTTGAAAAACATATTGAGCAATGAGTATCGATATTCTATGAAAAATATCTACACCTTTTACCTCATTGAATAATTACATTGATGTATAATCAATCTTCTTTTGACACAATTGATGCAGCCTCCGTGGAAACTATCAAAAATTGCCAATATCAACTATTTTTCAAGTTGACATGGCTGGGTATTGGGTAAAGTTTTCAATAAGCAATAATCACGCCTCAGATAAACCTCATTGGCTACGATACTGCCACTGCACAAAGATAATGTCCTATAGGCGATATGAGCAGTCCCACAATGGTGACACTTTTGTCTCTTACAGGGAGACAAAGTTGGAACATATGCACTGATCAGAGAGATATGCAAGCATATTTTCTATGTTTTCTATCACTCAGGTCAAAAGCCAGACATCATATGGACTACTCTATCTTCTGTTGGTTCTGCAGATAAGTGCCCTTTGTGCTCTGGGATTCCATATGCTAATTAGCAGATTTCAATATACAGCCTCCTTTGGCACCTCTCTTCATCCCTCTCTATGTGTGATGTCATCAGTACATGATTCTGTATGCAAACACATATCCTCCTAAGCCCCATCTGGCTCCTCCCAAAACTAGTTCTTGTACCTGAATGCAAGCAGAGCAACTAAAGGAGTGCTATTCTAGAATATTACAAGTGTTCACTTTTGCGCCTCCTTGTTCACCCGGAGACGAGATGCCTACCTTGTAAATGGATACTTATCAGTCTGCTGACAAAATAGTGTACAATCTCAGCTATTCACCCAATATCCGACAAAATAGTACATTAGCTCTGCTACTTAGAGTGATGCTGAATAAATGCCTGAAGCTTTGGACGCTGCACGACTTCTAAGTAAATTAGCACCAAAAGTTTAACATGCGTACCTTACTTAAAGATTAAGCTGACCTGTTTTTACAGATATAAGAAGTAATTTGGTTCAAATTAAGCAGTTGTTGAAAAACATATTGAGCAACGAGTATTGATATTCTATGAAAAATATTTACACCTTTTTGCTTATTGAATAATTACATCGATGTATAATCAATCTTCTTTTGACACAATTGATCCAGCCTCCATGGAAACTAAAAATTGCCTATATCAAGTATTTTTCAAGTAGACATGGCGGGGTATTGGGAAAAGTTTTCAATAAGGAATAATCGCGCCTCGGATAAACCTCATTGACTACGATACTGCCACTGCACAAAGATAACATCCTATAGGGGGATATGAGCAGTCCCACAATGGTGACACTTTTGTTTCTTACAGGGAGACAAAGTTGTAATATATGCACTGATCAGAGAGATACGCAAGCATACTTTCTATGTTTTCTATCACTCAGGTCAAAAGCCAGACATCATATGGACTGCTCTATCTTCTGTTGGTTCTGCAGATAAGTGCCCGTTGGGCTCTAGGATTCCATATGCTAATTAGCAGATTTCAATATGCAGCCTCCTATGGCACCTCCCATCGTCCCTTTCTATGTGTGATGTCATCAGTACATGATTCCGTATAAAAACACATATCCTCCTAAGCCCCATCTGGCTCCTCCCAAAATGAGTACATGTACCTGAATGCAAGCAGAGCAACCAAAGGAGTACTATTCTAGAATATTACAAGAGTTCACTTTCGCGCCTCCTTGTTCACCCGGAGACGAGATGCCTACCTTGTTAATGGATACCTATCAGTCTGCCGACAAAATAGTGTACAATCTCAGCTATTCACTCAATAGCCGACAAAATAGTACATTAGCTCTGCCACTTAGAGTGATGCTGAATAAATGCCTTAAGCTTTGGACGATGCGCGACTTCTAAGTAAATTAGCACCAAAAGTTTAACATGCGTACCTTACTTTAAGATTAAGCGGACCTTTTTTACAGATATAAGTAGTAATTTGGTTCAAATTAAGCAGTTGTTGGAAAACATATTGAGCAATGAGTATTTATATTCTATGAAAAATATTTACACCTTTTTCCTTAATGAATAATTACATTGATGTATAATCAATCTTCTTTTGACACAATTGATCCAGACTCCGTGAAGACTATCAAAAGTTGCCAATATCAACTATTTTTCAAATTGACATAGCGGGGTATTGGGTAAAGTTTTCAATAAGCAATAATCGCGCCTCGGATAGACCTCATTGGCTACGATACTGCCACTGCACAAAGATAACGTCCTATAGGCGATATGTGCAGTCCCACAATGGTGACACTTTTGTCTCTTACAGGGAGACAAAGTTGGAACATATGCACTGATCAGAGAGATATGCAAGCATACTTTCTATGTTTTCTATCACTCAGGTCTAAAGCCAGACATCATATGGAGTACTTTATTTTCTGTTGGTTCTGCAGATAAGTGCCCGTTGGGCTCTGGGATTCCATATGCTAATTAGCAGATTTCAATATACAGCCTCCTTCTGCACCTCTCTTCGTCCCTCTCTATGGGGGATATTCACAAGAACGTGCACTAAACATCTCCAAAAAATCTTAACCCAACTTCACACATCGCAGTCTATCGCGGGAAAATAACCCCGTGTTAACGTGGAATTCACAACACGGCGGTACCATGCGATAGTCTCCCGAAAACACGGACAATGTCCGCGATACAACAATCGCAACGGTGATAAAAACCCAAACCTCAACGCAAAAAAACATGAGATGGGCCAAACCGCGATGAGGAAATCAGCGATAAGCAGCGACAGGCCTGCAATACACACACGGCAGGCGGGAAAATCACTACAAAAGTAGAAAAAACACACAAACACAAAATAACCAACACCGAAGCACCATGGAGGCATCCGGAGCAGGCGCAGAGGACGAGTGGAACCCCACAAGCACCCCGGACGACCAGCCTGGGACCTCGGGGACAGGGAAGGGCAAGGACAAGAAGAAGAGGAAGACGAAGTTCAGTCCGCAGGAGAATAGGATCCTGGTCACGGAGGTGATGGAACGCCATCAAGAACTGTTCGTCACCTCCAATGTGTCATTGGGCACCAAAAATGGAATATGGCGGTCCATCGTGGACAACAGGGTGAGTAACCACCAGGTACTGGGGGGACGGGGGGAGATGGCCACAATGGCACACATGCACAATCAAGCAGAGCACAGTGCACACCCACAATGACTCTGGATCATGGCCCTGATCTACAGACTGACACAATGTACATTGCCATGCTGTCTGAATGTGAAGATGTACCATGCGGCTACATACATGTGGACACATTGTAATACAGCATCTCCCCTTCACATTGCAGGGGCACCGTCAACACCTCCTGCAGAGCAGTCCCAGCCACTCTTCACTGATGACGAGGAGGACACCCCCAGCATCGACACCCAAGCCCTCCAAGACATCATTGACATCATCCGCCAATCACCTCCAGGACCAGGGCAGCCCAGCTGCATCGAGGAGACCCCACCCACTCCACAAACCACCCAGCAGGAGGCACCCACAACCCCGGCAGTCTCCCAAGACCCCCCCGAACAACACATGGCCTTCCAACGCCGTGTGTTGGAGGGCCAGAGGGAGATGGCTGAGCAGGTGCGGGTGGGGTTCGACCTCATAGCTACCAAACTTGACGCCATCCATGGGTGTCTAAGTCCCATCAGGGACCACCTCCAGTCCCTAACCGACACCCACAGGCCACTCCATGGTCTCCAACGAGCCCTGGCTGACATCGCTGGAGTCATGACTCAGAGACAAGAACACCTGTCCGCTCAGAGTGGCTCCAGCGATCTCAGCCGTGAGCTGGCACACATGCGGAGGCTCATGGAGGACATGGTGCGGATGGAGGCGGAAAGGATGGCAGCCACCGCTGCACATCAGCAAAATGTAGCTGGGATCTACCATGCCCTGTATATCCTCATCATGGCATTGCTGCCACAAGGCATGGCGCAGATGAATGCTGCTGCTCCTACACCATCCACATCTCCGCCCCCTGGTGTGTCAGTGCCTCACAGTGCAGCAGGCATTTCCACTCCGGCACCTGATGTGTCACTGCCACACAGTGCAGCCGACAATCCACCTCCGGCCCCTGATGTGTCAGTGGCACACAGTGCCGCAGCCGGAACTGCACCACCCACAGGTGGGGCAGAGCACACATCCGAGGACGAGGACATGGATGGGATTGAGATCAGAAGGAGGCACTAGCATTCATGTCTGCCACCTGGCCTGTTGCTGCTTGGTGCCGCACATGGCCCCATGACCTTCCACTGACCCCCAATACACTCTGCTGCACTCACCTTGGACCGCAACATGGACTGCCATATCCTGTTTGGTGACCAATGACACGGCGACCAGACTGCGGACTGTACCCTTCCTCTTCACTGTACTTGTCATTCCCCGATGGACTCTGGCTGGCCCTCCACGGGCCCATATTGTGAAGTGGGGTTGGCATGGCCCTGTACTGCTCCAGCTGCAAAACTCCACTGGATGTGCATTAAACATTCAGAAACGCACTGCTGTGTCGTGTCTTTCATCAGTCATGTATGAATGTGTGGATGAATGTAGGGTCAGTGATTCCCCCTAACATCAACGATGCTCATCTAGTGGGATTCCAGTCACAGTGTGCTACATTGCCGATTGCGTTCCGGGTGCCGTAGACACTACAACAGGGACACACGCATTAGTCACTTCCTTGTCCGGACATGGACTGAACCACGCCCAGAGCCCCAGAGTCATTGTTGCAAGCCCTGCGCTGGTCCGGCGTACGCCAGGCCAGACCACTCCGCTTACGCTCCGAGGGGGGCCACATAGCTACATATCGCAGGTTTACACGCTAGTGGTCTGCAGGTCACTGGTCTAGTTGTCAGCATGTCACGGCCACTCCCTGAGGGCAGGTTTGCACACACACCACACCCATCCGGCACAGGAGTCACAGGCCATGTGACCCCGCCAATATAAGGGGCCGACAACGTCACATTCCCCACTGCCGGTGGTGACTGGATGACGGACGTTCCACGATTCTCAATCATAAAGGGCCCCTGAGTTGTTGCGCACAGGGTTAGTCGCACCAGAAGCCATGCAGCCGTCACGGGCCCACCACCACGTGGCGCTGACTGGGGTTGCACAGGGTTAGTGGCACACGAAGCCTTGCGGCCGTCACGGGCCTACCACCACGTGGCGCTGACTGGGGTTGCACAGGGTTAATGGCACCGAAATTGCTGAGCGGGTGTGCAGCCTTCGATGATGACGTGTGCACTGATGTGGTCTCTGCCATTGATGCCTCAGGACTCAGCATCATGTGTGGGACCTGCTGGGCCACAGTGCGGGTCCGCATGATGTGGAGCATGCCATGGTGGCGGGACCGGGGCCTGGCGCTTGCACGGGCACGTTGGCGGCAGGTGAGCAGTGGGGCCTGGGTGCGCAAGTGCGGACAGCCAGCACTGGCCGGCGGGAGGGGGTAGGTTGCGGCTGCATGTGTGCGCAGGGACGGACAGGCGTTGTTGCCGTGTGCAGTGAGATGGACTCTGCCATGATTGACTCTGGCCTCGATTACAGATTGCAGACCTGGTGGCTTGCAGTGTATACCGGCACGTGGTTGGAGACACACCGGTGGCAGCAGGTGAGCAGTAGTGCCTGGGTGCACGGGGCGGCAGTGTCCCTCCCTCTCTCTCTCTCTCTCCCTTCCTTTCCTTCTCTCTCTTTCTCTCTCTGCCGTTCTTTCATTCTCTGTTTCTCTGTGTCTCGCTCCTTTGATGTGCGCATGACACACGTTCTGATTTGGTGCTTTTTTTCCCAGGCTGTGACATCAAGATTGTCCCGGACGGACCCGACAGGAGTCTTCCGCATTGGTGTTTTGTGTTGTATTTCAATAAAGTTTTTAGTTGTTACTTCAATGATGAGTGACTGTTTCTCGTTCTTCTGACCACACATGTGTTTCTTTTTGTCATTGTGCGACATCATGCGCTTTTTGTGGCTCTTGTGTCGTGCACGGTATGTGTTTGTCCGGGGGGGGCCTGGGAGTGGTGGCGGTGGGTGTTGTGGCCCTCATGGGTCTCCGAGCTGCATGATCATTGTCTCCATGGCATCTGTGGGTCTTCAGATGTGGCTCTTGGCTGGGCTCCCTTTCATGCTGCAGGTAGTCGTCCTGCTTAACACCAGCAAAAGGCAGGTGTTAATTCCCTGCTGCTACCGCGGCTTATCGCCTGTTTTTGGTTCGCATCGCAGATCTGGCAGTTCGTTGTGAAAGTGGTGTAGTGGTGTTTTTGTGTGTTTTTGCACGGGAATGCCTACTCTGCATCTCATTAGGGTTAGTTGGTGGTGCCACCCGTGGGGGTAAAATTTGCGGCAGTTTTCGCGGGAATACTGGCGATGTCTGCAGTTTGCACCCGATTGTGAATGGGGCGTTAAATCTATCTCCACTTTTGATGCGTTAAGGTGGCGATAACTCGGCGATAAGTCCTTGTGAATATGCCCCTATGTGTGATGTCATCAGTACATGATTCCGTATAAAAACACATATCCTCCTAAGCCCCATCTGGCTCCTCCCAAAATTAGTACATGTACCTGAATGCAAGCAGAGCAACCAAAGGAGTACTATTCTAGAATATTAAAAGAGTTCACTTTTGCGCCTCCTTGTTCACCCGGAGACGAGATGCCTACCTTGTAAATGGATGCTTTTTAAAAAAAATCTGTTTATTGGCATTTCAAGTAATGTACATAGTTCCCCTGTCATGTGTGACAGTATAGTAGCGACAGATCATAAAACAACATTGCGATTGACCACGTATCAAATGTCGGGACGTCCACCCATCCTTCTGTAGCAGTATGTACAGTTGCATTAGCAGGTATCTAGGATCATACCTAACATCATTATTAATCAGTGTCTGAATCATTAACAGTCAGTCGAATCAGATATTTTCGCAAAGGTTCCCAAATGTCTCTGGGCCTTGATGTCACCGGTAGTTCTTCCGCATATAGTGCTAGGTTCTCCGTACAGTAGACCATGTCTTTCAACCAATGATCGGGTTTTGGAGCTAGTTTACTCTCCCAATGTAAAGCCACTCGGCGTTTGGCCAGCAGCAGTGCGATGCGTACAAGCTTACCAGTTGCCCATTTTAAATGCGGTACATGACATAGTAAGCAAATTGGTGGAGTACAGTGCAGCATAGTCTCCGTCATTTCATGGATGTGCTTCAGTACAGCGTCCCAGAATGATCTCACTCTAGCACATCCCCATGCAAGATGTAGAAAGTCCGCATCGAGGTGACCGCACCGTTTACAAGCGCTGGTCTCCCGTAAACCGCACTTATGTAATTTAACGGGGGTGTGATAAGTCTGATGAATGAATTTGAAATGAATAATGCGTAGGTTTCCATTAGGTGTAAGGGCTCCAGTCAGTTTGCAAATGTGTTCCCAGTCCAATTCTGACAGTGGTGAATCTAGGCTGTTATTCCAACGAGCCAAGCTCCTGTCCGAGTTGGGGACCCTGTCACTTCGTATGTCTTTATACAGTTTTGTGACTAGTTTACGCCGTGAAGGCGCAACCAATATCATCTGTAAGGCCCGTGATATAGGCGGTTCAGCCGGGTATGTGACGTAGTGGGCCTTAGCCGCCTGTCTCAGTCTGTGTACAGTAAAGTTGAACAATAGTGAAGGGTTGGAAATGTGGGCTAAGTCGTCCACCGTGAGAAAATGTCCGTCAGGAAATATATCTTGCATAGTTACCATACCCACTTCCCTCAGCGCCCTGAGTGAGCTCTCCTCCTGTGTTACTGACAATGCCGCATGATGTGCAATAGGCATTGCTGGTGCATATAATGGAAGTTTATCCGTAATGTTGCCAATAGTTTGCCATGCAGCAATAGTCGTGTCTATGGAGTTAATTTCCGTTTTCGGCGTGCCTCTGCGTGTGTGTGTGATCACACCCGATAGTGGGACAGGGTGGGCATCGCCATCCTCTACTGCAACATGCGGAGTGTACGCATGCGGTCGGAACCAATAGTATGCATACTGTGCTTGTGCACATAAGTAATATATAAAAAGGTCCGGAGCGTTGAAACCCCCCTGGGCGTAGTCTAGCGTCAGCGTGGTCCAGCTCACCCTGGCCTGTTTACCCCCCCATATCAATCGGAGTAGTGAGGATCGTATCCCCTTGAAGAAATGTTGTGTCAGTTTAATCGGGATAATACTGAATAAGTATAAAAAACGCGGTAGGATAACCATTTTAATAACGGCAATGCGGTCAGCTAGAGAGAGTGGCAGACGGTTCCATCTGTCTATTTGTTGATCTAGGGTGGCACAGGCTCTGCCATAGTTTTCTCTTATTACTACTTCTGGGTCTCGGTGTACCCAGATGCCCAGATATTTCACCGGGTCTGTGGTCCACACTAAAAGGTATTCCACGCTCGGTGATGGTGTAATAGCTGTAAGGGGAATCATTATCGATTTATTCCAGTTGATTTGCAAGCCGGAGAAAAGCCCAAATCGGATGTATTCCCTCAACACTTTCGCTAAATGTTGTGCTGGATCACGTATGAACAGGACCATATCATCAGCGTTAAGTGATATGCCCTCCGGTCTATGGAGGAAATTAAGTGCCGTTTCTCTATGGCGCTGCCGGATTATGCAAGCCGGCGGCTCCAATGCTAAAGCAAACAGCAAGGGCGACAGCGGGCACCCCTGTCGCGTGCCTCTGTGTATCTTAAATGGTTTAGACATTAGGCCCCCGACGCGTACCAGTGCAGCTGTGTCTGTGTACAATAGACTAACCCAGCCGAAAATAACAACGGAAACCCCATGCGTCTAAGTATGTGAAACATGTAATCCCATTCTATGGAGTCAAACGCCTTTGCTGCGTCCAACATCACCGCAACAGCAGGCAGAGCAGGATCCAAAACATGAAACATGGCAAAAATTGTCCTCAAATTGTGTGATGTAGAACGTTCTGGTATGAAGCCCGATTGATCCGGGAGGACCAAGTTGGGCATAAGGGGTTGCAGCCGTGTAGCTAATATTTTTGCTAAAAATTTTGCATCTAACTTTATCAAGGACAGTGGGCGATAAGATTCGCAAGCGTCTGGGGCCTTGTCTTTCTTTAACAGAGTGATGATTAGCGCCTCGCGCAAGGACGGTGGCAGTAACCCAGTCTTGTGTGCCTCTGCGTACATTTCCAGTAGGGGAGGTGTAACCAGATCAATATACTCCTTATAAAACTCAGCTGTGAGCCCATCTGGTCCTGGAGCTTTTTGGTTGGGCAGTGTGCGAATCACAGCTTTCATATCCGTTTCGTCTATCGGTAGGTCTAGGTATTCCCGGTGGTTGTCCGACAACCAAGCGCATGCTATATCTGAGAGGTACTCTGCCAAGTCTTGGTCAGATGTGTCGCCCCGGGAGGCATATAATGTCGAGTAGAAACTGCGGAACTGATCTAGTATAGCCGTAGGGGTATAATGTTCCACTCCCTGGGAATCTGTAATCTTGGTTATATGATGGTGGTCTTCCTGAGTTTTGATTTTAAAGGCTAGGGTGCGGCCCGGACGGCCACCCTCGCCATATGCTCGCGCTGTGTGTTTATGACTTCTGTATCGGATCTCCGATTCCGCCAGAGAGTCGTATTCAGTCAGTAAGTCGTGAATACGAGTGAGTGTTTCGGGGCAAGGCGCGGTCGTATATTGGCATTCTAACTCACCGAGTTTGTGTTCGGTCTGTTCAAGTTGACCCCGGATATCTTTTAAAATGCCAGCTGTAGTACTGATGCATTCCCCACGTATGTTTACATTAAAAGCCTCCCATAATGTAGCTGCACTCTCGACAGTGCCCGTGTTAATGGTAAAATATTGTTCTATGGCTCGTCTGATAGTGTCATTGTAAACGGGGTCTAGTAGAGCCTGGGCCCTGAAGCGCCAAGTGTAGGGACGATGGGCGATGCCCTCGATTTGAAGTGCGAGCCGTACCGGGTTGTGATCTGACAGTGTGCGCGGTAGTATAGTGACTTCCCTGACCCAGTCGTTCGCCCCATCACTTAGTAACCAATAGTCTAGTCTGGACCAGCTGCCATAATTAGGTGTAGCGTGTGTACCTTCCCTGGTTGAGCTGTGACGCAGTCGCCAGACATCAAGGAGACCAAACTCAATCATTGCATCGTTGACACTTTGGGCTATCTTGGGTGTGCACAGGCCATGTGGGGTCGATTTATCGAGGTGTGGGTCTAAGTAAGTATTAAAATCACCCCCCAGAGAACAGCCGCCTCGGGCCACTCTCGTAAAACTGTGTAGATATGTGCAAAGGTTTCCGGCTCATCTGTTATGGGCCCATATACATTAATCAGAGTGACCAGGGAGTTACCCAACTTACCATGTACCATGGCACAACGCCCTTCTTTGTCCGTGTGTGTGTTAATAGGTGTAAAAGAAACGCCCCTCTTAATTAAAATGAGGACCCCTCTGGCATACGAGGAATACGATGCAGCTAATTTATAACCAGCCCATTTAAGAGCAATCTTGGCCTCAGAGGAGGTAGTCAAATGCGTCTCCTGCAGGAGTGCGATCTGAATATTGTGTCGGTCTAAGTAGGCAAATACTTGTCTGATTTTTTTGGGAGTGTTTAAACCTCTGACGTTCCACGTCAGACAGTTATATTTCTGACCAGTCTTGAGATACCCTGAATAGATCTGCAGGTCCCAGTACGTGGTTACAACTGTCAAAGGTAGTGATAGACATGAGTTTTGCTTGGCTTGTCGGTGCAATCACATTAACATTCCCCAACTCGGAACTTCCCCAGCCCCCCTCCCCCACCCACTTCAGCAGACCCCAACCGCCAAAGCCATCCCAAATTGTTTCTAACAGTCCCTCCATCCCACCCCCCAAACAAACCCACAATAAAACAAAAGTTAGTTGTGGTTCACACAGAGTGGCGGGAGCCGCCAGCCGGATACCCCAGTGACACCGTCACCTGGGGGGTCGCTGCAAAGAGCAGATCTTATGCAACACAGTCCGCCACTTGTAGCGACGAGTCGGTGCCCTGTCCATAGTACAGGTGTCCACATGTTTAGCAAAGCTGCCCCTCATATGTACGTATTTTGCACCCAAACATAGTCAATAGGAGGAGAACAAACCAGGAGGTCATGAGATGCACTCCGCCATGTCCATACCAGCCGTAGACGAGGGCAACTCATGGGAAACGCATCAGAAGCGTGCAGATAACGGTAGAGTCTCGTATTATTCAACATCCAAGGCGTTCCCCTGGTCGTCCTGTTCCCCTCTGGGTGATCTCCTGCGCGGTGCCTGAGAGATTTTGTGTTGTATGAACTTGAGCACTTCTTTAGGATCGGCAAAGATCACAGTTTCCCCCCATCTGTGACACGGAGACGGGCCGGGTAAATCATTGCATATGGAATTTGTTGGTCACGTAGTTTCTTCTTGACTGCCACAAATTTTTTCCGTGCTTCCTGTACTTGTTGCCTGAAATCCGGGTAAATGGATATGTTCAACCCATTGTGTGTGAGGTTCCCCAGTTCTCTGGCTTTCCTGAGGGCCGCGTCTTGGTCTCTGTAGTTCAATAGTTTAGCTATGATCGGGCGCGGCTTTGCTCCAGGAGGTGGTGGTGGAGCAAGGGATCTGTGTGCCCGTTCGATGATGAAGACCTATGAGAAAGTCTCCCGCCCAAATAGTGTCACCAGCAGGGTCTCAATGTAGCGCTCCATATTGCCCGTGTTCGACGATTCTGCCACTCCCAGAATGCGCAGATTGTTGCGGCGGGACCTCGCTTCTAAATCATCGGATCTCGCCATAAGAGCTGTTAGCGTCTTGTCAAACTTTTCCTGTTTCGTCTCTGTTTGGCGGTGCGCGTCCTCCGCGTCCGAAATTCGCCTTTCTGCCATATCGATCCACTCCGTATGTCTGTCCAGTCTTTCGGACATAGGGTCAACTCTGTAGGTCAAAGAGTCGATTTTCCCATCGATGTTTGTCAGGGTAGTTTGGATTGTTGTGAACATGGACTGAAAATCCACAACGGCAGGGGAGCCCGTATCCGATACAGGAGGTTGGGCTGACGCCTGATCTGTTCCGCTGCTATCTGCCACCTTCTTCGCCTGGTCAAAATGGATTTTAGGCTGATTCCTGTCGAGCTTCCCCATTATTACAGCGTCGTGGGCAGTCAATCGTTCCGACAGCCACGTCTTCACATGGGCCAGGTATCGTCACCACTCGATGCGGTGCGGACAGCGACACTCCACAGCAGTGACCAGGTGTTTCCAGGGTCGCAATGGTAGAAGAGCGGTGAAGGACAATAATGGTCTGGCCAGGTGTTGAGCGGCGAATGCACTACTTCACCCCTTGTCGAGTGACGGCCCCTCTCCGTGTCCCAGAACAGCGTCACGGCCGCCCCCAGTAGCACCGCAGCCGCGTGTGTAGGCAGTCAGCTCAGTCACCGGTGGCCCAAGCAGTGTAGGCAATGTGAGGCCCACTGGCGTAGGATTAGGCCCAGATCAGGAGGGAGAGGCGCCAATGTTCAGTTGCGCAGTTTCTTTTCGCACGGTCGCCACCCACGCCTTGTGTGTACTGCCTCACAGCACAGACTTACCTCGGCAGTCCCCGGCAGCCCCGCTCAGTAATGAAGAAAGGTTGCCATACCTGGGTGAGGGATCTGCAACAGCGCGCCATCAAGCACCCAACTCAAGAGGCTTCTAGTTGGTAAGAGGCCGTCACAGGCGTCCTCGCATCGCCCGCCGACGGGTCCGAGTGCACAGCAGGATTAGTGGCTGCCGCAGGCGCAGCAAGTCGCAGCGGGGTCCTCAGCCGCACACCCCCACAGCCGCGACACCAGGAGTTCGTATGCAGCGATCTGGGGGCGTACGTCAGGCAGCTCCCGCCCCCCGACCGGGAGCGAGGAGCAAAGACCTCCTCAGGCTGGCGTGTAGAACAGGATGCACCATAGGACGGGCCGGAGGGCTAAGTCCGCCCAACGTCCAGCACCCCCAGGACTGATGACGGCGTCTCCGCTCACTCGATCGCCGCACCGGCCAGGAGCACAGTACCGGGGCCGCGGGCCACGCGCATGCGCACCCCCCGGCCGCTCTCCTCTGCAGATTCAATGGCCGTTTACCGTCTTTTCGGGGGCATTTAGGATCGCGCTAACCAGGACACCATGTCGTCGCTATCTTCCGACAAAGGATTCCGTCGAGTTAGTGACAAATAGCAGGCTGTATGTTCAGGATAATTGCAGGATTGCACAGCGACCGCGGGAGCTCGCTCACAGAGCGGCCATCTGCAGGCTCGGCTAGCTCCGCCCCCTTGTAAATGGATACTTATCAGTCTGCCGACAAAGTAGTGTACAATCTCAGATATTCACTCAATAGCCAACAAAATAGCACATTAGGTCTGCTACTTAGAGAGATGCTGAATAAATGTCTGAAGCTTTGGACACTGCACAACTTCTAAGTCAATTAGCACACAAAGTTTAACATGCGTACCTTACCTAAGGATTAAGCGGACCCTTTTTTACAGATATAAGAAGCAATTCGGTTCAAATAAAACAGTTGTTGAAAAACATATTGAGCAGTGAGTATCGATATTCTATGAAAAATATCTACACCTTTTTGCTCATTGAATAATTACATTGACATACAATCAATCTTCTTTTGACACAATTGATGCAGCCTCCGTGGAGACTATCACAAATTATCAATATCATTTCTTTTTCAAGTTGACATGGCTGGGTATTGGGTAAAGTTTTCAATAAGCAATAATCACGCCTCAGATAGACCTCATTGACCACGATACTGCCACTGCACAAAGATAATGTCCGATAGGCGATATGATCAGTCCCACAATGGTGACACTTTTGTCTCTTACAGGGAGACAAAGTTGGAACATATGCACTGATCAGAGAGATATGCAAGCATGCTTTCTATGTTTTCTATCACTCAGGTCAAAAGCTAGACATCATATGGACTACTCTATCTTCTGTTGGTTCTGCAGATAAGTACCCATTGGGCTCTGGGATTCCATATGCTAATTAGCAGATTTCAATATACAGCCTCCTTTGGCACCTCCCTTCATCCCTTTCTATGTGTGATGTCATCAGTACATGATTCTGTATGCAAACACATATCCTGCTAAGCCCCATCTGGCTCCTCCCAAAACTACTTCTTGTACCTAAATGCAAGCAGAGCAACTAAAGGAGTACTATTCTAGAATATTACAAGTTCACTTTGGCGCCTCCTCATTCACCCAGAGTCGAGATGCCTACCTTGGAAATGGATATTTATCAGTCTGCCAACAAAGTAGTGTACAATCTCAGCTATTGACTCAATAGCCGACGAAATAGTACATTAGCTCTGCTACTTAGAGAGATGCTGAATATATGTCTGAAGCTTTGGACACTCCGCGACTTCTAAGTCAATTAACACACAAAGTTTAACATGCGTACCTTATTTAAAGATTAAGCGGACCCATTTTTACAAATATAAGAAGTAATTTGGTTCAAATGAAGCAGTTGTTGAAAAACATATTGAGCATCGATATATTATGAAAAATATCAACACCTTTTTGCTTATTGAATAATTACATTGACGTATAATCAATCTTCTTTTGACACAATTGATCCAGCCTCCGTGAAGACTATCAAAAATTGCCTATATCAATTATTTTTCAAGTTGACATGGCGGGGTATTGGGTAAAGTTTTCACTAAGCAATAATCACGCCTCGGATAGATCTCATTGGCTACGATACTGCCACAACACAAAGATAAAGTCCTGTAGGCGATATGAGCAGTCCCACAATGGTGACACTTTTGTCTCTTACAGGGAGACAAAGTTGGAACATATGCACTGATCAAAGAGATATGCACGCATACTTTCTATGTTTTCTATCACTCAGGTCAAAAGCCAGACATCATATGGACTACTTTATTTACGGTTGGTTCTGCAGATAAGTGTCCGTTGGGCTCTGGGATTCCATATGCTAATTAGCAGATGTCAATATACAGCCTCCTTTGGCACCTCCCTTCATCCCTCTCTATGGGGTATATTCACAAGAATGTGCGATAAACATCGCCAGAATAGCTTACCGCAACTTCTCACATCGCAGCCCATCGCGTGAAAATAACGCTGTGTCAACGTGGCATTCTCAACACGGCGATACCGTGCGATATTCGCACGCGAACGCGGAAAATGTCCGCGAAACAGCTAGCGCGATGGCGATAAAAATTCAAACCCTAGCGCGAAAAAAGTTGCAATGGGCCCAATCGCGATAAGGCGGGCAAGGCCTGCAATACACACACGTCAGGCGGGAAAAATCACTACAAGAACAGATAAAAAAAACACCAAACAAAAAAATACCAACAGCGAAGCATGAAGGAGTCAGGCAGAGCAGGCACAGGGGACGATCGGAACCCCACAAGCCCCCCAGAGCCCCAGCCAGGGCCCTCGGGGACAGGGAAGGACAAGAAGAAGCGGAAGCTGCGGTTCAGTCCGCAGGAGAATCAGATCCTGGTCACGGAGGTGATAGGACACCATCAACAACTGTTCATCATCTCCACTGATCTCCAGACTGATTTGCATATGGCCATGTCTGAACTGGGGTGGTGGAGTGAGCTAAAGAATGATGATGGATTAAACCCAGATCACTTGACTGGGGGTGAGTGTTTGATTTGCTCAAACGCACCGTCCATCATCCCCTTTGGTATCGCTTTGTTTGCCCTAAGTTGGCAGGGTATGCCCAGACGTGGGTCCCTTGCTCACTTTGCCACTGGATTCAAGCTAGCCTGGCTGATGACAGCTGAATAGCCAGAAACCGGTCCCAGGATACTTGTTTCTGGTCCAGGGAAGACATGGCTTGGCAGTTCGGGCTGGACTGTTCCCATGAGGCACAGGGTCGGACTGATTTGCATATGGCCATGTCTGAACTGGCGTGGTGGAGTGATCTAAAGAATGATGATGGATTAAACCCAGATCACTTGACTGGGGGTGAGTGTTTGATTTGCTCAAACGCTCCGTCCATTTTCCCCTTTGGTATCGCTTTGTTCGCCCTAAGTTGGCAGGGTATGCCCAGACGTGGGTCCCTTGCTCACTTTGAAACTGGATTCAAGCTAGCCTGGCTGATGACAGCTGAATAGCCAGAAACCGGTCCCAGGATGCTTGTTTCCGGTCCAGGGAAGACATGGCTTGGCAGTTCGGGCTGGACTGTTCCCATGAGGCACAGGGTCAGACTGATTTGCATATGGCCATGTCTGAACTGGGGTGGTGGAGTGAGCTAAAGAATGATGATGGATTAAACCCAGATCACTTGACTGGGGGTGAGTGTTTGATTTGCTCAAACGCTCCGTCCATCATCCCCTTTGGTATCGCTTTGTTCGCCCTAAGTTGGCAGGGTATGCCCAGACGTGGGTCCCTTGCTCACTTTGCCACTGGATTCAAGCTAGCCTGGCTGATGACAGCTGAATAGCCAGAAACCGGTCCCAGGATGCTTGTTTCCGGTCCAGGGAAGACATGGCTTGGCAGTTCGGGCTGGACTGTTCCCATGAGGCACAGGGTCAGACTGATTTGCATATGGCCATGTCTGAACTGGGGTGGTGGAGTGAGCTAAAGAATGATGATGGATTAAACCCAGATCACTTGACTGGGGGTGAGTGTTTGATTTGCTCAAACGCTCCGTCCATCATCCCCTTTGGTATCGCTTTGTTCGCCCTAAGTTGGCAGGGTATGCCCAGACGTGGGTTCCTTGCTCACTTTGCCACTGGATTCAAGCTAGCCTGGCTGATGACAGCTGAATAGCCAGAAACCGGTCCTAGGATGCTTGTTTCCGGTCCAGGGAAGACATGGCTTGGCAGTTCGGGCTGGACTGTTCCCATGAGGCACAGGGTCAGACTGATTTGCATATGGCCATGTCTGAACTGGGGTGGTGGAGTGAGCTAAAGAATGATGATGGATTAAACCCAGATCACTTTACTGGGGGTGAGTGTTTGATTTGCTTAAACGCTCCGTCCATCATCCCCTTTGGTATCGCTTTGTTCGCCCTAAGTTGGCAGGGTAGGCCCAGACGTGGGTCCCTTGCTCACTTTGCCACTGGATTCAAGCTAGCCTGGCTGATGACAGCTGAATAGCCAGAAACCGGTCCCAGGATGCTTGTTTCCGGTCCAGGGAAGACATGGCTTGGCAGTTCGGGCTGGACTGTTCCCATGAGGCACAGGGTCAGACTGATTTGCATATGGCCATGTCTGAACTGGGGTGGTGGAGTGAGCTAAAGAATGATGATGGATTAAACCCAGATCACTTGACTGGGGGTGAGTGTTTGATTTGCTCAAACGCTCCGTCCATCATCCCCTTTGGTATCGCTTTGTTCGCCCTAAGTTGGCAGGGTATGCCCAGACGTGGGTCCCTTGCTCACTTTGCCACTGGATTCAAGCTAGCCTGGCTGATGACAGCTGAATAGCCAGAAACCGGTCCCAGGATGCTTGTTTCCGGTCCAGGGAAGACATGGCTTGGCAGTTCGGGCTGGACTGTTCCCATGAGGCACAGGGTCAGACTGATTGCATATGGCCATGTCTGAACTGGGGTGGTGGAGTGAGCTAAAGAATGATGATGGATTAAACCCAGATCACTTGACTGGGGGTGAGTGTTTGATTTGCTCAAACGCTCCGTCCATCATGTTATGTTTGTTATGTTAATTGATTTTGTAATGCGCGTAGCTACCCAAAAAGGGTTTCCCAGCGCAGACCGAGAGGAACCAACAAATAAAAAAGAGTAAGTACTATTGATTAAACAGCCAAGCTTTCACTAATTTACGAAATTTTAAGTGAAGTGTTTCTTTGCGGATCGCTATGGGAAGAGAGTTCCACAAGAGAGGACCAAGATAGGAAAAGAACGGCCACCCATTCTTGTGAGTTTGATCCTGGGAACCATGAATAATTCCTGTGTCGTAGAGCGTAACAGTCGAGAGGGCTGATAGTGGCGAACCAGATTTTGCAGGTATTGAGGGGCAGTCCCAATCTTAATCTTAAACATATAATCCAGGGCTTTAAACTTAGCCCGACTTTCCACTTTAAGCCAATGTAAATCTCTCAAAGCATTGGAGATTGAGGACATTCTAGGGATTTTATAAAGTAACCTAGCGGCAGAATTCTGCACCACTTGGAGCTTACGTAGCACATCTTTATTTGCTCCCAAAAGAAGAATATTCCCATAGTCCAGTCTAGATGTAACAAGTGCCTGGACTACCGTCCTTTGAGTAGCATTGGGGAGCATCCAAATGATTTTCTTCAACCATTTTAAAATGGTGAAGCAGGTGGCTGCAGTTTTTACCGCATGTTGTTTCATGGATAATTTATTATCCATAATGAATCCCAAATTACGGGCTTGAGCGGTGGGCGAGGTAAGGGTCCCATTTCGCTGGGCCAATGTTGGGGGCCCCAAAGGTCCTGATCTTTTCCAAAAATAAGGACCTCCGTTTTTTCACCATTGAGCTTGAGTAAATTGGCTCTCATCCAAGATGCAATGTTGCTCAAGCCCATTTGGAGAGTTGAGGGGCCCTGCACATTTCCCACAGATAGGGAAAAAATTATTTGGGTGTCGTCAGCGTAAGAAAAAGAGACAACCCAGCCTCCTCTGCAATCGCAGCCAAAGGTTGTAAATAGATATTGAACAGAAGGGGACTTAAAATTGATCCCTGAGGTACCCCATAAGGAGAAAAAAGAATTTTAGAAGAAGCTCTCGATGAAAAAACTTGGAAGGTCCGTTTAGATAAAAATGAAGTCAGCCAGCCAAGTGCTGTTCCGGTAATGCCAAGTGACTGCAAGGATTTGATTAGCACGGTATGAGAAACCGTGTCAAATGCGGCGCTCAAATCCAACAAAATAAGGGCCACCGTGTTACCAGTATCTAAATGTTGACGCAGCATTTCGGTAACGCCAAGGAGAGTTGTCTCAGTCGAAAAGCCCGCTCTGAAACCAGACTGGGAGTGGTGTAAAAAGTTCGAAGATTCAATAAATTTGGATAGTTGCAAATTTACATGTTTTTCCCAAATTTTGTAAAAATTCCCCTTTGGTATCGCTTTGTTCGCCCTAAGTTGGCAGGGTATGCCCAGACGTGGGTCCCTTGCTCACTTTGCCACTGGATTCAAGCTAGCCTGGCTGATGACAGCTGAATAGCCAGAAACCGGTCCCAGGATGCTTGTTTCCGGTCCAGGGAAGACATGGCTTGGCAGTTCGGGCT
Organism: Calotriton arnoldi; assembly: GCA_963921515.1. Classification (NCBI taxonomy): domain Eukaryota; kingdom Metazoa; phylum Chordata; class Amphibia; order Caudata; family Salamandridae; genus Calotriton; species Calotriton arnoldi. Next base: position 400,032 of record CAWUFW010012487.1, on the reverse strand, counting down.
GGAATGTTCCCATGAGGCACAGGGTCAGACTGATTTGCATATGGCCATGTCTGACCTAGGGTGGTGGAGTGAGCTAAAGAATGATGATGGATTAAACCCAGATCACTTGACTGGGGTGAGTGTTTGATTTGCTCAAACGCTCCGTCCATCATCCCCTTTGGTAACGCTTTGTTCGCCCTGAGTTGGCAGGGTATGCTCAGACGTGGGTCACTTGCTCACTTTGCCACTGGATTCAAGCTAGCCTGGCTGATGACAGCTGAATAGCCAGAAACCGGTCCCAGGATGCTTGTTTCCGGTCCAGGGAAGACATGGCTTGGCAGTTCGGGCTGGACTGTTCCCATGAGGCACAGGGTCAGACTGATTTGCATATGGCCATGTCTGAACTGGGGTGGTGGAGTGAGCTAAAGAATGATGATGGATTAAACCCAGATCACTTGACTGGGGGTGAGTGTTTGATTTGCTCAAACGCTCCGTCCATCATCCCCTTTGGTATCGCTTTGTTCGCCCTAAGTTGGCAGGGTATGCCCAGACGTGGGTCCCTTGCTCACTTTGCCACTGGATTCAAGCTAGCCTGGCAGATGATAGCTGAATAGCCAGAAACCGGTCCCAGGATGCTTGTTTCCGGTCCAGGGAAGACATGGCTTGGCAGTTCGGGCTGGACTGTTCCCATGAGGCACAGGGTCAGACTGATTTGCATATGGCCATGTCTGAACTGGGGTGGTGGAGTGAGCTAAAGAATGATGATGGATTAAACCCAGATCACTTGTCTGGGGGTGAGTGTTTGATTTGCTCAAACGCTCCGTCCATCATCCCCTTTGGTATCGCTTTGTTCGCCCTAAGTTGGCAGGGTATGCCCAGACGTGGGTCCCTTGCTCACTTTGCCACTGGATTCAAGCTAGCTTGGCTGATGACAGCTGAATAGCCAGAAACCGGTCCCAGGATGCTTGTTTCCGGTCCAGGGAAGACATGGCTTGGCAGTTCGGGCTGGACTGTTCCCATGAGGCACAGGGTCAGACTGATTTGCATATGGCCATGTCTGAACTGGGGTGGTGGAGTGAGCTAAAGAATGATGATGGATTAAACCCAGATCACTTGACTGGGGGTGAGTGTTTGATTTGCTCAAACGCTCCGTCCATCATCCCCTTTGGTATCGCTTTGTTCGCCCTAAGTTGGCAGGGTATGCCCAGACGTGGGTCCCTTGCTCACTTTGCCACTGGATTCAAGCTAGCCTGGCTGATGACAGCTGAATAGCCAGAAACCGGTCCCAGGATGCTTGTTTCCGGTCCAGGGAAGACATGGCTTGGCAGTTCGGGCTGGACTGTTCCCATGAGGCACAGGGTCAGACTGATTTGCATATGGCCATGTCTGAACTGGGGTGGTGGAGTGAGCTAAAGAATGATGATGGATTAAACCAGATCACTTGACTGGGGGTGAGTGTTTGATTTGCTCAAACGCTCCGTCCATCATCCCCTTTGGTATCACTTTGTTCGCCCTAAGTTGGCAGGGTATGCCCAGACGTGGGTCCCTTGCTCACTTTGCCACTGGATTCAAGCTAGCCTGGCTGATGACAGCTGAATAGCCAGAAACCGGTCCCAGGATGCTTGTTTCCGGTCCAGGGAAGACATGGCTTGGCAGTTCGGGCTGGACTGTTCCCATGAGGCACAGGGTCAGTCTGATTTGCATATGGCCATGTCTGAACTGGGGTGGTGGAGTGAGCTTAAGAATGATGATGGATTAAACCCAGATCACTTGACTCGGGTGAGTGTTTGATTTGCTCAAACGCTCCGTCCATCATCCCCTTTGGTATCGCTTTGTTCGCCCTAAGTTGGCAGGGTATGCCCAGACGTGGGTCCCTTGCTCACTTTGCCACTGGATTCAAGCTAGCCTGGCTGATGACAGCTGAATAGCCAGAAACCGATCCCAGGATGCTTGTTTCCGGTCCAGGGAAGACATGGCTTGGCAGTTCGGGCTGGACTGTTCCCATGAGGCACAGGGTCAGACTGATTTGCATATGGCCATGTCTGAACTGGGGTGGTGGAGTGAGCTAAAGAATGATGATGGATTAAACCCAGATCACTTGACTGGGGGTGAGTGTTTGATTTGCTCAAACGCTCCGTCCATCATCCCCTTTGGTATCGCTTTGTTCGCCCTAAGTTGGCAGGGTATGCCCAGACGTGGGTCCCTTGCTCACTTTGCCACTGGATTCAAGCTAGCCTGGCTGATGACAGCTGAATAGCCAGAAACCGGTCCCAGGATGCTTGTTTCCGGTCCAGGGAAGACATGGCTTGGCAGTTCGGGCTGGACTGTTCCCATGAGGCACAGGGTCAGACTGATTTGCATATGGCCATGTCTGAACTGGGGTGGTGGAGTGAGCTAAAGAATGATGATGGATTAAACCCAGATCACTTGACTGGGGGTGAGTGTTTGATTTGCTCAAACGCTCCGTCCATCATCCCCTTTGGTATCGCTTTGTTCGCCCTATGTTGGCAGGGTATGCCCAGACGTGGGTCCCTTGCTCACTTTGCCACTGGATTCAAGCTAGACTGGCTGATGACAGCTGAATAGCCAGAAACCGGTCCCAGGATACTTGTTTCCGGTCCAGGGAAGACATGGCTTGGCAGTTCGGGCTGGACTGTTCCCATGAGGCACAGGGTCAGACTGATTTGCATATGGCCATGTCTGAACTGGCGTGGTGGAGTGATCTAAAGAATGATGATGGATTAAACCCAGATCACTTGACTGGGGGTGAGTGTTTGATTTGCTCAAACGCTCCGTCCATCATCCCCTTTGGTATCGCTTTGTTCGCTCTAAGTTGGCAGGGTATGCCCAGACGTGGGTCCCTTGCTCACTTTGCCACTGGATTCAAGCTAGCCTGGCTGATGACAGCTGAATAGCCAGAAACCGGACCCAGGATGCTTGTTTCCGGTCCAGGGAAGACATGGCTTGGCAGTTCGGGCTGGACTGTTCCCATGAGGCTCAGGGTCAGACTGATTTGCATATGGCCATGTCTGAACTGGGGTGGTGGAGTGAGCTAAAGAATGATGATGGATTAAACCCAGATCACTTGACTGGGGGTGAGTGTTTGATTTGCTCAAACGCTCCGTCCATCATCCCCTTTGGTATCGCTTTGTTCGCCCTAAGTTGGCAGGGTATGCCCAGACGTGCGTCCCTTGCTCACTTTGCCACTGGATTCAAGCTAGCCTGGCTGATGACAGCTGAATAGCCAGAAACCGGTCCCAGGATGCTTGTTTCCGGTCCAGGGAAGACATGGCTTGGCAGTTCGGGCTGGACTGTTCCCATGAGGCACAGGGTCAGACTGATTTGCATATGGCCATGTCTGAACTGGGGTGGTGGAGTGAGCTAAAGAATGATGATGGATTAAACCCAGATCACTTGACTGGGGGTGAGTGTTTGATTTGCTCAAACGCTCCGTCCATCATCCCCTTTGGTATCGCTTTGTTCGCCCTAAGTTGGCAGGGTATGCCCAGACGTGGGTCCCTTGCTCACTTTGCCACTGGATTCAAGCTAGCCTGGCTGATGACAGCTGAATAGCCAGAAACCGGTCCCAGGATGCTTGTTTCCGGTCCAGGGAAGACATGGCTTGGCAGTTCGGGCTGGACTGTTCCCATGAGGCACAGGGTCAGACTGATTTGCATATGGCCATGTCTGAACTGGGGTGGTGGAGTGAGCTAAAGAATGAAGATGGATTAAACCCAGATCACTTGACTGGGGGTGAGTGTTTGATTTGCTCAAACGCTCCGTCCATCATCCCCTTTGGTATTGCATCATCTCCACTGTGTCACTGGGCACAAGAAATGGAATATGGCAGTCCATCTTGGACAAGGTGAATGCTGTCGGAGTGCAGAGGAGGTCAATGGACGAGGTCAAGAGACGATGGACTGATATCAAGTGCAAAACCAAGAGCAAACTCGCCAACAACCTCAAAGCAGCAATGCAGACTGGAGGTGGGAGTCCTGCGCCGCAGGAGGAGCTGGATGAGATGGAGGAGATGGTGTCGACAGTCATCAGTGTGGATACAGTGGCAGGAGTTGGGGGCCCGGACACTGCTCTACAGGACCGGACACAACAGCAACCGGGTGAGTTGCGACCAGGGACTGGGGGGACGGGGAGAGATGGGCACAATAAATCCAGTATTTGCAAAGCGCGAACAGCTACCCGAAGGCATTCCGGCGCTGGGGGCCGTTGGGAAGATTAAGCAAGCTATTGCCCAGAGTCACATGGTGCTGGGCTGACCTGCCGCCGGTGCCGGGGACCGAGCCGTGAGCCCCAGATTCCAGCGTCAGTCGCCCTGGCCGCGGCGCCACACCTCTTCCCTCAATGGCACACATGCACAAATAAGCAGACCACACTGCACACCCACAATGACTACGGATCATGTCCCTGATCCCCTTGCCATACTGCAGCACACATAGGAACACCAAGGGGGATATTCACAAGGACTTATCTCCGATTTATCTCCACCTTAACTCATCAAAAGTGGAGATAGATTTAACACTCCATTCACAAGCGGGTGCAAACTGCCGACATCGCCAGTTTTCCAGCGATAACTGCCCCAAAACTTAACACCACGGTGGACACCACCAACTAACCCTAATGAGATGCAGAGTAGGCGTTCCCGTGCAAAAACACACGAAAAACCCACAACACCACTTTCACAACGAACTGCCAGATCTGCGATGCGAACCAAAAACAGGCGATTAGCCGCGGTAGCACCAGGGAATTAACACCTGCCTTTTGCTGGTGTAAAGCAGGACGACTACCTGCAGCATGAAAGGGAGCCCAGCCAAGAGCCACATCTGAAGACCCACAGATGCCATGGAGACAATGATCATGCAGGTCTGATACCCATGAGGGCCACAACACCCACCACCACCACCCCCCCCAGCCCCCCCGACATACACATACCGTGCACGACACAAGAGCCACAAAAAGCGCCAGATGACGCACATTGATAAAAAATAACACACGTGTGGCCAGAAGAACGAGAAACAGTCACACAGCACTGAACTAACAACCAAAAACTTTATTGAAATACAACACAAAACACCAATGCGGAAGACTCCTGTCGGGTCCGTCCGGGACAATCTCGATGTCACAGCCTGGAAAATAAAGCACAAAATCAGGACGTGTGTCATGCGCACATCAAAGGAGCGAGACACAGAGAAACAGAGAAGGAAAGAAAGGCAGAGAGAGAAAGAGAGAGAAGGAAAGGAAGGGAGAGAGAGAGAGAGAGAGTGATAGAGGGAAGGAAGGGAGAGAGAGAGACACCGCCGCCCCTGCGCACCCAGGCCCCACTGTTCACCTGCTGCCACCGGTGTGTCTCCAACCACGTGACGGGATACACTGCAAGTCACCAGGTCTGCAACCTGCAATCGAGGCCAGAGTCAATCATGGCAGAGTCCATCACACAGCACACGGCAACAACGCCTGTCCGTCCCTGCGCACGCATGCAGCCGCACCCCACCCCCTCTTGCCGGCCAGCGCTGGCTGTCCGCAGTTGCGCACCCCAGGCCCACTGCTCACCTGCCGCCAACGGTGTGTACACCAGTGGGCACACCACGTGCCCGTGCAAGCTCCAGGCCCCGGTCCCGCCACCATGGCATGGTCCACATCATGCGGAGCCGCCCCGCGGCACAGCAGGTCCCACACATGACGCTGAGTCCTAAGGCATCAATGGCAGAGACCACATCAGTGCACACGTCATCATCGCAGGCTGCACACCCGCTCAGCTATTTCGGTGCCACTAACCCTGTGCAACCCCAGTCAGCGCCACGTGGTGGTAGGCCCGTGACGGCCGCAAGGCTTCGGGTGCCACTAACCCTGTGCAACCCCAGTCAGCGCCACATGGTGGTAGGCCCGTGACGGCCGCAAGGCTTCGGGTGCGACCAACCCTGTGCGCCACAACTCATGGGCCCTTTATGATTGAGAACCGTGGAGCGTCCGTCATCCAGTCACCACCGGCAGTGGGGAATGTGACGTTGCCGGCCCCTTATATTGGCGGGGTCACATGGCCTGTGACGCCTGTGCCGGATGGGTGTGGTGTGTGTGCAAACCTGCCCTCAGGGAGTGGCCGTGGCATGCTGACAACTAGACCAGTGACCTGCATACCACCAGCATGTACGCCTGCGACATGTAGCTATGTGGGCCCCACTCGGAGCATAAGCGGAGTGGTCTGGCCTGGCGTACGCAGGACCAGCGCAGGGCTTGCAACAATGACTCGGTGGCTCAGGGCGTGGTTCAGTCCATGTCCGGACAAGGAAGTGACAAATGCGTGTGTCCCTGTTGTAGTGTCCATGGCAAGCGGAACACAATAGGCAATGTGGCACACTATGACTAGCATCCCACTAGATGAGCATCATTGACGTGAGGGAAATCACTGTCCCTACATTCATCCACACATTCATACATGAATGATGAAGGACATGACACAGCAGTGCGTTTATGGATGTTTATTGCACATCCGGTGGAGTATTGCAGCTGGAGCAGTACAGGTCCATGCCAAGCACACTACATAATATGGGCCCATGGAGGGCCAGCCAGAGTACTGCGGAAGAGGAAGGGTACAGTCCGCAGTCTGGTCGCCGTGTCATTGGTCATCGAACAGGATATGGCAGTCCATGTCGCGGGCCAAGGTGAGTGCAGCGGAGTGTATCAGGGGTCAGTGGCAGGTCATGGGGCCATGTGCGGCACCAAGCAGAAACAGGCAAGGTGGCGGACATGAATGCTAGTGCCTCCTACTGAACTCAATCCCATCCACGTCCTCGTCCTCGGATGTGTGCTCTGCCCCACCTGTGGGTGTGTCAGTACCGGCTGCGGCACTGTGTGGCAGTGACACATCAGGTGCCGGAGTGGATACGCCTGCTGCACTGTGAGGCACTGACACACCAGGGGGCGGAGTTGTGGATGGTGAGGGGGCAGCAGCATTCATCATCACCACGCCTTGTGGCAGCAATGCCATGATGAGGACATGCAGGGCCTGGTAGATGCCAGCTACATTTCGCTGATGTGCAGCGGTGGCTGCCATCCTTTCCGCCTCCATCCGCACCATGTCCTCCATGAGCCTCCGCATGTGTGCCAGCTCATGGCTGGAATCGCTGGAGCAACTCTGAGCGGACAGGTGTTCTTGTCTCCGAATCAGGACTCCAGCGATGTCAGTCATGGCTCGTTGGAGACCATGGAGCGGGCCGTGGGTGTCTGTTAGGGACTGGAGCTGGTCCCTGATGGGACCTAGACACCCATGGATGGCGTCCAGTTTGGTAGCCATGAGGTCGAACCCCACCCGCACCTGCTCAGCCGTCTCCCTCTGGCCCTCCAGCACACGGCTTTGGAAGGCCATGTGTTGTTCCTGGGGGTCTTGGGAGACAGCCGGGGTTGTGGGTGCCTCCTGCTGGGTGGTTTGTGGAGTGGGTGGGGTCTCCTCGATGCAGCTGGGCTACCCTGGTCCTGGAGGTGAGTTGCGGATGATGTCAATGATGTCTTGGAGGGCTTGGGTGTCGATGCTGGGGGTGTCCTCCTCGTCATCAGTGAAGAGTGGCTGGGACTGCTCTGCAGGAGGTGTTGACGGTGCCCCTGCAATGTGAAGGGGAGATGGTGTATTACAATGTGTCCGCATGTATGTAGCCGCATGGTACAGGTTCACATTCAGACAGCATGGCATTGTACACTGTCGACACCAGCTCCTCCATGTCATCCAGCTCCTGCTGTGGCGCAGGCCTCCCACCTCCAGTCTGCATTGCTGCCTTCTGGTTGGCTGTGAGTTTCTCCTTGGTCGTGCGCTTGATGTCATTCCATCGCCTCTTGACCTCGTCCATTGACCTCCTGTACTCTCCGACGGCGTTCACCTTGTCCACGATGGCCCTCCATAATCCATTTCTGGTGCCCAATGACACATTGGAGGCGATGAACAGTTGTTGATGGTGTTCTATCACCTCCGTGACCAGGATTCGATTCTCCTGCGGACTGTACTTCGTCTTCCTCTTCTTCTTGTCCTTGCCCTTCCCTGTCACCGTGGTCCCGGGCTGGTCGTCCGGGGTACTTGTGGGGTTGCGCTCGTCCTCTGCAGCCTGCTCCGGCTGCCTCCATGGTGCTTGGGTGTTGGTCATTTTGTGTTTGTGTGTTTTTTCTCCTTTTGTAGTGATTTTCCCGCCTGCCGGGTGTGTATGGCAGGCCTGGCGCTGCTTATCGCTGATTTCCTCATCGTGAATGGGCTCATCGCACGTTTTTTGGTGTTGGGGTTTGTGTTTTTATCGCCGTCGAGGTGGTTGTATCGCGGACATTGTCCGCGGTTTCAGGAGACTATCGCATGGTACCGCCGTGTTGTGAATTCCACGTTAACACTGGGTTATTTTCCCGCGATGGACTGCGATGTGTAAAGTTGCGTTAACATTTTTTGGTGATATTTAGCACACGTTATTGTGAATATCCCCCCCAAGTACGTCACCCTCGACCATCTGCCCAGAGTGGGCCCACCCCACACATCACACAGCTCACATACAACCCATGCACATGTGCTGAACCCAGCCAAGCTGCTGGTCCGTGAGCCACACTGACAACGTAAGTGACACTGCATGACGAATACCATGCCTGCAGTCCGATTACCATGACATGGTGCACGCAACGACACTGAGGTGGCTGAGTGTGGACCACATCCATAAAGGAGCAACTCACACTCTGACACATCCACGTGCACAATCAACCCCTGACGTCAATAACACAGCTGCGGACAAACCATGCCCCAGAGTCCCCACTCCCACCAAGACACACATCCACCCAAGACTGGTAACGTCTCAACACTGCATGGACACAGAAGTCAAAGGCACACTGCCTGCAAGGGACAAGAGGCAGCAGACACAGATGACAGTCAGAGCACAGCAGCATAGACAACAATGTGGGACAAACTGCAACACGTGAACAACAGGACAGAGGGTGAAACTGCTGCCGCTTGTGTGAAGATACTGGCCAATTACATTTGGCATAGCAGGGGGATGTGAGATGAAACTGCACAAGTACAACCTCACATCCCTGATGGTGTTGAAATGTCAACTGCCCCGCATCCAACAGGCATCTCCTCCTACACAGTCACAATGTACCTCGTCATGCAGTCTGTATGTGAACTTGTACAATGCCTGGACAAACATGTCAACACGATGTAATGCAGCATCTCCCCTTAACATTGCAGAGGGACCATCAATACCACCTGCAGAGCAGACCCAACAACTCTACAATGATGATGAGGATGACAACCCCATCATCGACACCGAAGCCCTCAGAGAGCTCATCGGCCGCATCAGCTCCCCACCTCCAGGATCAGGGCAGCCCAGCTGCATCGAGGAGACCCCACCCCTGCACAGACCACACAGCAGGCAGCACCTGCCACACCGGCTGTCTCCCAAGACCCCCACGGAACACACCTGGCCTTCCAAACCCGTGTGTTAGAGGCCCAGGAGAAGCTGGCTGATCAGGTGCGGGTGGGGTTTGACCTCCTGGCAGCCAAACTTGATGCCATCCATGGGTGTCTACGTTCCTTCGGGGACCACTTACAGTCCCTGACGGACACCCACAGTCCGCTCCATGGCCTCCAATGAGCCCTGGCCGACATCGCTGGAGTCCTGACTCGGAGACAAGAACACCTGTCAAGTCAGAGTGGCTCCAGCGATCTCAGCAGTGACTTGGCACAAATGCGGAGGCTCATGGAGGACATGGTGCGGATGGAGGCAGAAAGGTTGGCTGTCACTGCTGCACATCAGCAAAATGTAGCTGGGATATACCATGCCCTGCAGATCCTCGTCATGGCATTGCTGCCACAAGGCCTGGCGCAGATGGATGCTGCTGCTCCTACACCATCCCCATCTGTGCCCCCTGGTGTGTCAGTGCCTCACAGAGCGGCAGACATTTCTACTCCTGCATCTGATGTGTCACTGCCACACGGTGCGTCCGACAATCCACCTCTGGCCCCTGATGTGTCAGTGGCACACAGTGCTGCAGCCGGAACTGCAGCACCCACAGGTGAGGGAGAGCACACATCAGAGGACGAGGATGTGGATGATCCAGACTTCTTGATCATGAGGCGGCAGTAGCATTCCTCCCAACCATTTGGCCTGTTTCATCTTGGTTCTGCCCTTGGCAGCATGACCTTCCACTGCCCCCGATGCACTCATTGACTCTCACCTTGGACCTCGACATGGACTGCCATATTCTGTCAGATGACCGATGACACAGCAATCAGACTGCGGTCTGGACTCTTCCTCTTCCGATGTACTTGTCATGCCCTGAAGGACTCTGGCTGGCCCGCCACGTGCCAATGATGTGAAGTGGGGTCTGCATGGACCTGTACTGCTCCAGCTGCAACACTCCACTGGATGACAATAAATCATTCACTATTGCACAGTTGTGTCATGTCTTCGATCATTCAAGTATGTGAGTGTGGATGTGTGTTGGGTCAGTAATTCCCCCTGACGTCCATGTTGCACACGTCGTGGGACATGAGTCACAGGGTGCTACATTGCCGATTGCGTTCCGTGCGGCGTAGTCCCGACATCAGGGACACACGCATTCATCACTTCCTTGTCCGGACAAGGACTGAACCAGCGCACACAGCCCCGGGATCATTCTTGCACGCCCGACGCAGGTCCGGCGTACGCCAGGCCAGACCACTATGCTTACGCTCCGAGGGGGGACGACATAGCTACATGTCCCAGGATTCCACGCTTGGGATCTGCTGGTCACTGTTCTAGTTGCCAGCATGCCACAGCCACTCCCTGAGGGCAGGTTTGCACACACACCACACCCATCCCGCAGATGCGTCACGGACCATGTGATATCGCCAATAAAAGGGGTCTGCAACGTCACATTCCCCACTGCCGGAGGTGACCTGATGACGTATGCGCAACGTGGCTCAATCATGGAGGGTCCATGACTTGTGGTGCACACGGTTAGTCGCCCCCGACGTCCGGCGGCCGCCACGGGCCTACCACCATGTGGTGCTGGCTTGAGTTGCACAGGGTTAGTCGCACCTATGAAGGTGAGCGGGTGTACAGCCTGCGATGATGACGTGTGCACTGATATGGTCTCTGCCATTTCTGACTCAAGACCCAGTATCAAGTGTGGGACCTGCTGGACCGCGGGGGGTGCCGCATGATGTGGGGACTGCCAAGGCTGCGGGCCCCGGCCTTGGAGTTGGCACCGGCACGTGGTGTGCCCTGTTGGGGACACACCGGTGGCAGCAGGTGAGCAGTGAGGCCTGGGTGCGCAGGGGCGGGCATTCACCGCTGGGCAGCGGGAGGGGCTGGCGTGCAGCAGCATGTGTGCGCAGGGCCGGACAGGTGATGATGCCGTGTGCAATGGCGCTTGGTGTTGTGGGCCTCTAGGGTCTCCGAGCTGCATGGGCAGTGGCTCCATGGCATCTGTTGGTCTTCAGGTGTGGCTCTGGTCTGGGCTCCCTTTCATACTGCAGGTGGTCGTCCTGCTTAGCACCAGCAAAAGGCAGGTGTTAAATCCCTGCTGCTACCGCGGCTTATCGCCTGTTTTTGACTCGCATTGCAGATCTGGCTGTCCGTTGAGAATCGTGCGGTGTTGTCTTTTCGTGTGTTTTTGCACGGACACGCCTATTCTGCATCTCATTAGCGTTAGTTGGCGGTGTCAACCATGGCAATGTTTTTTGCGGCAGCTATCGCGGGTTATGTTGTGATGTAGGCAGTTAGCACCAGCTTGCGAAAGGGGCGGTAAGTCTATCGCCACTTTTGCTGCGCTAAAGTGCAGATAACTCGGCGATAAGTCCTTGTGAATATGCCCCTATGTGTGATGTCATCAGTACATGATTCTGCATGCAAACACATATCCTCCTAAGCCCCATCTGGCTCCTCCCAAAACTACTTCTTGTACCTAAATGCAAGCAGAGCAACCAAAGGAGTACTATTCTAGAATATTACAAGAGTTCACTTTGGCGCCTCCTCATTCACCCAGAGTCGAGATGCCTACCTTGGAAATGGATATTTAGCAGTCTGACAACAAAGTAGTGTACAATCTCAGCTATTGACTCAATAGCCGAAGAAATAGTATATTAGCTCTGCTACTTAGAGAGATGCTGAATATATGTCTGAAGCTTTGGACACTCCGCGACTTCTAAGTCAATTAGCACACAAAGTTTAACATGCGTACCTTACCTAAAGATTAAGCGGACCCTTTTTTACAAATATAAGAAGCAATTTCATTTAAATGAAGCAGTTGTTGAAAAACATATTGAGCAGTGAGTATAAATATTCTATGAAAAATATTTACACCTTTTTGCTTATTGAATAATTACATCGATGTATAATCAATCTTCTTTTGACGCAATTGATCCAGCCTTCTTGGAGACTATCAAAAATTGCCTATATCAACTATTTTTTAAGTTAACATGGATATTGGGTAAAGTTTTCAATAAGCAATAATCGCGCCTCGGATAAACCTCATAGACTACGATACTGCCACTGCACAAAAATAACATCCTATAGGAGGATATGAGCAGTCCCGCAATGGTGACACTTTTGTCTCTTACAGGGAGACAAAAGTTGTAACATATGCACTGATCAGAGAGATACGCAAGCATACTTTCTATGTTTTCTATCACTCAGGTCAAAAGCCAGACATCATATGGACTGCTCTATCTTACTGTTGGTTCTGCAGATTTGTGCCTGTTGGGCTCTAGGATTCCATATGCTAATTAGCAGATTTCAATATACAGCCTCCTTTGACACCTCCCATCGTCACTTCTCTATGTGTGATGTCATCAGTACATGATTCTGTATAAAAACACATATCCTCCTAAGCACCATCTGGCTCCTCCCAAAACTGAGTACATGTACCTGAATGCAAGCAGAGCAACCAAAGGAGTACTATTCTAGAATATTACAAGAGTTCACTTTTGCGCCTCCTTGTTCACCCGGAGACGAGATGCCTACCTTGTAAATGGATACCTATCAGTCTGCTGACAAAATAGTGTACAATCTCAGCTATTCACTCAATAGCCGACAAAATAGTACATTAGCTCTGCTACTTAGAGTGATGCTGAATAAATGCCTGAAGCTTTGGATGCTGCGCAACTTCTAAGTCAATTATCACCAAAAGTTTAACATGCGTACCTTACTTAAAGATTAAGCTGACCTTTTTTACAGATATAAGTAGTAATTTGGTTCAAATTAAGCAGTTGTTGAAAAACATATTGAGCAATGAGTATTGATATTCTATGAAAAATATTTACACCTTTTTGCTTATTGAATAATTACATCGATGTATAATCAATCTTCTTTTGACGCAATTGATCCAGCCTCCTTGGAGACTATCACAAATTGCCTATATCGGGGGCGTGGCTTCGGAGCCGAAGAAAATGGCGGCGGGTTGAGGGAGCTCTGCCCTTCGGGTCCCTAACATCCCATAAATCCAATCATTCCAGCCGTTCAAGAGCAACCAAATTTCAGGAACTGACAAGCGGAAAGGCAAAGAAATTAATATTCCGAGGAAAAAGCTGTTAATGAACGCTTGTCGGGCTGCTGGCCGGTGTGACACAGTTGCGAGTGCTGCACCAACGAGGTCTGCGGACTCGGGAGGCGGCCCCGACTGCATTGCGATACGGCCGAAGGAAATCTAATCGGCGGCCGAGGAAGTAGCGACGCGGTCCGGAGACGACAGGAGTGACCGTGGTGGAGCGGCATAACCGAATGAAGAGGCCCCGGGAGAAGAAGTGCAGAGCGGCTGCGACCGAGAACGATCGCCGGAACTGTGGCGCACCCCTGGGCCCTGTTGCTGATTATCTCTCCCAGGGAACGGGACTGGTGGCCCAGGAGCCCCGGGAGTATCGGAGTTACTGAGGTGAGCTGCTCTGGTGCAGAGAAATAGCCGCAAGAAGCTGCCGGGCGCAGATCTGCCCCTGGGCCCCCTGCACCTAAAGATAATCGGGGACTGGACTGGTGACGATGAGGTCCCGTGAGTGTACATACAGGGGCAGTGGAGCGCTGTGACATAGAGAACATTACTGCAGTCTGGGAGCTACGGGGGGGTGTGGCACGGTCGGTGTCTAGTTGGCCCTTCTACAATCCGCGGAGTGAGCGGGCACCGGGCCCTGTGCCTGAGGTGGAGACGTGGCTGGAACAGAATAGGGGGGTCCCCGCCAGACCAAGGGGCGCTCATATATATTGGCAGCAAAAGGAGGGTGTGCAGGTGCCCCGAGGAGGAGGTACCAGAGGCGATTGGAGGCGCCTGGTGCAGATAATATATGGACTACCAATGAAGAGCGTGGCGATCGCTGTGTAGTACATGGTGGATACCGGGTCATCACTGTGTGTGACAGAGGTGAGAAACTCAGCTGCAGTGGCGAGTGCGCAGACCCTCTTTCCAAGGAGCGCTGGCTGGGTGGTGTGCTCCCACAAAGTGAACAGTCGTAGCGCCGCTGGTGGGTTGCCCAGCACTTGTGGGGAGAGGGAGTAGGAAACCCAGCCGGACCTTTGGTGTTGCGGTAACGCAGGACTTAGTGGGGACGGTCACCAGTGGCGCACCCAAACAAGACGAGACCGCCGCGGAGTCCACGCGCCTAACCAAATGAAGCCCAAGGGCCAGGCCGGAGCACAGTCGAACAAGATGGATAAATATGCGGTGCCACTCCCCGCGACGGCGCCACAGTCTGAGGTGCCAGAGGAGCAGGCGGAACCCTCACTGAGCACCATTATGGCGGCCATTGCAGACCTCAAGGGGACAATAGACCCTAAAATTGACGCAGTAACGCTGGATGTCAACCTCCTGCGCGCAGACTTTCGGAAAATGTCGGAAAAAGTTGCGGCCACCGAAACTCAGGTAACGCAACTGGAATCTAGTACAAAGAGTCTGGAAGAGAGGGTCCAGGCCCTCACGAAGCAGCAAGAACTTATGGCGGCCAGGTTGGAGGATCAGGAAGGGCGGGCAATAAGGAACAACATCCGCGTGGTGGGAGTGCCGGAGGGAATGGAGGTACCTAGCATGGACCTATTCCTTGAGGACTTGATCCTGAAACACCTCAAGCCAAAACGTCTCTCTGTACATTTCACTATCGAGAGAGCGCACAGAGCTCCCATTCCCAAACCCAAGCCAGGAGCTTTGCCGCGCACGATTATTGCTCAGATTCTTAACTACTGAGATACAGACGCCATCTTGCAAACAGCGCGTCAGAATGGTGACTTGTTACACGAGAATGCTGTGATCAGATTCTTCCCGGATTTCACACTTAACGTACAGCGTCAGAGGCGCTCTTTCGACGCTGTGAAAAAGGAGTTGCGGGCCAAGGAACTCAAATACTCTATGATGTACCCAGCCAAATTGAGAGTGGAAGCGGATTGTAAAGTGTGGTTCTTCGGAACTCCGGAGGAAGCCATGGACTGGCTGGAAGGATGGCGTACCGTTGGACCCAACTCGCAAAAAGGAAAACAAAGAGAGAGACGCAGGACAGTAGGAGAGGAATCAGACTGATTCGCGCACTGGAGTTGGGACGAATGGAGGGTCTGGAATTTGTGGAGGCAGCCCCAGGATGAACCATGAACAGTAAAGTCGGAGTCACATGGGGGGTGAACATTGAATGGGGGCGGCTGATGTATGTGGGCACAAGTTCATAAGACCAGAACGGCCTGTTATTGTTGTAAATTGCCATTATGTTCCGTATAGGACTGAAGCATCTGTTACTCATAGAATGGGGGTGGGGACCCGGGGTGGGGGTCATAGGAGCTCGGCACCGACCAACCCCACTGTTGTCGGGTTTGTTTGGGGCGACAGGCACTCTGCGAGTTGGGGCGGTGGGAGTTGTAGTACTCACCAGCAGGGCACCAGGGAGGGGGCGGGGACAGGGGGGATTGTTGAGTTTTGTAGAAGTTATTTATAGTAAAGTCAGCTATTTTGTGATGTATGTGTGTGTTCATGGGTTGCTACAAGCCGAGAGCTACACGATGAGACAACGACGGCATGGAAGGCATCGCAGAAGCGGGTAGTTAGACAGGGGACAGCTCAGACAACTCCTGGAGGGCAGCGGGTGGGCACGCAGGGTATAACCAGCCTAAGTATTTTATCCTGGAATGTAAACGGGCTGGGGAATCGTATCAAGCGGAGTATCGTGCTTCAATACTTGCACCGGCACTCCCCGAGTATTGTATTGCTTCAGGAGACGCATCTCAAGGGTCAGAGGTACCAAGCACTAGATAGATATGGTTATAGATTAGTAGCTCACGCGGGTTATACCTCAGGATCCCGTGGAGTAGGAATCTTGGTTAAGGCTGGGACCCCGCTAGTGGTTGATAAAGTGTGGCACGATTCCTTGGGTAGATTTGTGGCTCTTGCTGGGAGTTGGGAGGGAAGGGCTCTTAATCTAGTTTCCTGTTACATTCCGCCAATGGTGCGCTCTGAGGCGTTTGCAGCGCTAGGAGCCTTACTGGTGGGCCTCCCCTCGGGTGTATTGGTACTGGGAGGGGATATGAACTCTACTATGCACCCGGGACAGGACAGAGATACTGAGGCCGCTAGAGTTAGGGGGTGGAGCCACTTCCCGCATTTACGGCGGCGTTTGGGCTGATCGATCTTTGGAGGTTACATAACCCGGGTGTCCGGCAGTACACCTTTTATTCCGCTGCCCATACCAGTTATTCACGTCTAGATCATATATTGACACATCGAGGTGGTGAGGGGTGGTTTATTAATGCTAGAATCGAACCCCGGGGTATATCAGACCACTCTCCGGTGGAAATAACAATGAGAGGCCCGACCCGCCAATATACCTTACCACCCAGACTCAATACACGGTTTTTCCAGAATAAAGAGAACGCCCAGAAAGTTAAGGAAAGAGCGCAACTTTACTTCCAGGAGAATGAAGGGTCTGTTGAGGAGGCGGGTACTCTTTGGGAAGCATTTAAGCCGGTAATGAGAGGATATGTCCAAGCATGTAGTGGGATAGAAAATAAGGAAAAGAAGACGCGTTGGGACAAGTTAGAGATGGCACTGCTTGAGCTGGAGACACTTTATTTGGAGGGTGGGAAGAAAGACAGGGAGTTGGCACATCAAATAGACCTTAAGAGACACGAATTGCAAGACATGGCAACTGACGCAGCTAGGTCGATGGCCTTGGCCACCCAAAAAAGAGTATATGACCTGGGGGATAAAGCCAATAAAATGAATGCATGGCTAGAAAAACGCGATAGAGAGAGGAACTGGGTGACGGAAATAAAGGACAGGGATGGGAACACACACTCGGAGGGAGAGGCCATAGCACGGGTTTTCGCTGACTATTATGAGGAACTTTAAGACTCGACTCCGGTTAGATCGGCCCAAGATTGTTCTGAACTTTGGGAGGAGATGCGCCTCCCAGTACTAGGGGAGGACGATAGGGAATCGACAGATAGGGACATAACGGAGGAAGAAATAGTGGGCGCCATACAGGATCTGCAGGCGGGGAAGGCACCGGGACCCAATGGGCTTCCGGTGGAACTTTTCAAATGTTCAGCCTCCACATTGGCCCCATACCTTCTAGCCATGTTTGAGGAGGCGAGGAACCGTGGTTCACTGCCGATTGACCAGCGAACAGCGACGATAGTAGTGATCCCCAAGGCCGGTAAGCCGGCAGATCAGTGCGGCTCGTATCGGCCGATCTCGTTGTTGAATTTAGAAGTTAAAATTTTGGCTAAGGTTTTGGTGAATCAACTTTTAGTGCCAATTCTTACTCTGATACACCCAGACCAGTCGGGTTTCATGCCTAACCATAGTACCAGACTCAATTTGCGACAACTGTATGGGGTAATGCACCTGGTAAGGCCCAGTCCGGGGGTGGAGGCGGCCTTGTTGTCACTTGATGCCCGCTTGGCGTTTGACAGTATTGAATGGAATTATCTATTTGAAGTCTTGAAGAGGTTCGGCTTCGGGCCCCGGTTTATCTCCTGGATTCAGTTGCTATATACGCAACCCATGGCAAGGGTCCGCGTTAATAGCTCGGTGTCGCGCCCTTTTGTTTTGCGGAAGGGCACAAGGGTGTGGTGCCCCATCTCACCGATCCTGTTTGCTCTGGCGCTTGAGCCCTTGGCGGCCTGGGTCAGAGGGGATCCGATAATATCGGGTATCCATGGGGGCGACCAGTGGGAGGAAAGGATATCGTTGTACGCCGATGATGTCCTCTTATACGCAACGAGACCTCGGTTTACAATAAACAGGTTGCTCCAGATTTTCAGACTTTTTGAGGGCTACTCAGGCTATCAGATCAATTGGGATAAGTCCCTTCTATATATGTTGTCGGATGGGCCACCCCGTACCTGGGGGCAGACTCCAAACTTCAGATTAAAACGAGTTTTAAATATCTGGGCATACAGATAGAAAAATCTGATGTAGCGTTTCTGGAGAGTAATCTGACACCGCAGTTGAATCGCCTGAAGAGTGACGCTGCACACTAGAGGAAGATACCAATCTCCCTGATGGGAAGAGCTGTTCTCTTCAAAATGATGTCTCTGCCGCGGATACTATACGTTATACAAAATACCCCCTGTCAAATACCAGAAAAATTCTTCAGGGACATAGACAGTAAATTGAGAACATTGCTGTGGGACGGGCGGGGGGGGGGGGCGCACGGATAGCACTGGCCAAACTGCAAAAGGGGGTGTACGAGGGAGGGTTAGCTATTCCAGATATTCAAAAGTACTATTGGGCGTCACAACTGATGGTCATAAATGACTGGGTCTTTGCAGATAGGAATGATCCAGCATATAGAGTCGATCACTGGGCGATGGGGGCAGAAGATTACCTGCGGGCACTATATGGTCAGGCGAGACAGGACGGTATGCCCCCACATACTCAATTAGTACGGACGGCATGGACTAGGGCCACTCGATTCCTGGGTTGGGCGGGAAGGCTGACGGAGCAGACCCCCTTGTGGACCAGTGAGATGCTCCGGGAGGTGGGTCGACTACAGGGCTTTGCGAAATGGAAACTAATTGACATTGTTCGTTTGGGGGATGTGAGGCGGAGACAGGCTGTGTTGCCGTTTGCAGAGCTGCAATCAGAATTCCAGTTGGCACCCAAGGAACACTATAAATATTTGCAATTGAAGCATGCGCTGGGCAGTTATCTTAAGGATGGGGACCAGATCCCCGAGTATAATCCATTAGAAGACAGATTATTGTTGGACCCAATCCCGGAGAAGGCATTGTCCTGTACATATAAAACAATTGTAAACAACTCACCGGATTTATTAATCAAGGTGCGAGAGGCGTGGGAGTCTGATGTGGGATTATTAGAGGATGATGATTGCGCGGAGTCACTGCAGAGTCCCAGGGAGGTAGCAATCCGGGCACGCTTTAGATTGGTCCAACTGCGGATCCTGCACAGGTCCTATTGTACCAGTACACTTATGTTTAAATTAGGGCGCATCTCAACTGAGGAGTGTCAGAGGGGGTGTACGCAGAAGGGAACGTTTTTTCATATCCTATGGGACTGTCCGATTATACTGAAATACTGGCGGAAGGTGGTCCGGATTATGTCAGAAGTGTTGGATGGCATATATTGTGTGTGACTGGGGAACTGAATTGGCCCAAATATCAAAGAATCTGGCTACAGGTGGCGGCAATGGTTGCAAAGAGGAATATTGCGGGGGCATGGGGGGCAATTCCACCGCTTAAAGTCTCCCAGTGGAAAAAGGACTTAGACTGGTGCTGTGTGGCAGAAAAGACAATTTATGACAGCAGGGGATGCCCCAAGAACTAGTTAGGTGGGGAGGGCGCAGAGACCGAGTGAGTTGGTATGTGGGACTTCAAAGGGACTGTTAATACAACAATATGTCTTTGAATTGTAGTATGTGTATCTCATTGAACATGAATGTAACCCAATGTAAGTTTAAGATCATGTTTATGAATGTTGACTATTGTTTAATAAAAAGTAGTTTTAAAAAAACCACATTGCCTATATTAACTATTTTTTAAGTTGACATGGCGGAGTATTGGGTAAAGTTTTCAAGAAGCAATAACCGCGCCTCGGATAAACCTCATTGGCTACAATTCTGCCACTGCACAAAAATAACATCCTATAGGGGGATATGAGCAGTCCCACAATGGTGACACTTTTGTCTCTTACAGGGAGACAAAGTTGTAACATATGCACTGATCAGAGAGATATGCAAGCATACTTTCTATGCTTTCTATCACTCAGGTCTAAAGCCAGACATCATATGGAGTACTTTATTTTCTGTTGGTTCTGCAGATAAGTGCCCGTTGGGCTCTGGGATTCCATATGCTAATTAGCAGATTTCAATATACAGCCTCCTTCGGCACGTCCCTTCGTCCCTCTCTAAGTGTGATGTCATCAGTAAATGATTCCGTATAAAAACACATATCCTCCTAAGCCCCATCTGGCTCCTCCCAAAATTAGTACATGTACCTGAATGCAAGCAGAGCAACCAAAGGAGTACTATTATAGAATATTACAGGAGTTCACTTTTGCGCCTGAAGCTTTGGACGCTGCACGACTTCTGTGAGAAGTTGGCCTGGCATATGCTGTCCACTAATTATAGTGTGCACCTTGCACCAGTCCAAACAACCCCTTATTGGAGATAGGTTAAAGACAACCTTTATTGAAAGCTATCCTAGTGGTAGCTATGGAGAGCAGCCTTCAGGCTAAGTCTTGAAGTAATGTAAAGCAGCTTGTTTTACCAGTCTATAATCTCTTGAGTGACCAAATGAAAGAGGACCACACCAGGCATATATTCAAAATATATGTATTTATTGCTAAACACACCCCTCTAGTCTCTTTATGAGGCTAGAGTTCGAAGTACATAAGTTATAAGTTAGTTATCTACAGTAATAGCACAAATACACGTTTGAGCCCTAGGGGCGTACCAAACCATATACCAATAAAGTGGTATAAGAACCACGACTGAGCTAGACACAAGGCCTAGAGCCTGTAGAAGTGCTTGGACCACCAGGAACCACCCAAGGTAGTGACACAGGGGACCCACGGGGACGCGTGCAGTGTGAGAACACAGCCGCGAATCGCCGTTGACTTCTATGGGGAAAGTCGCGGTTGGAATTTTAAAGAAAAGGGACACTTAGAGGAGGACTTGGAGCAAACCCTTTTAGAACTAGGCTGTTCTAGTGTCAATACCCACGGGAGCACCGGAGTACTCGAGTTACCTCACCCAGGGGAGCCGGGTGCATAGGTGTCTTTCGGGGTCGGGTTTTGTCGTCGTTTTCAATGGCGATCTGCTGCAAAGTGCTGCTGGCGGCCAAGTCGAAAGTGTTCGGGTGGATCCAAAGGTGGATCGAAGATCTGAAGAACCTGAAAGCAGAGGGGACAGAGTCTGGGTCACTAGCCAGTGACCAGGAAGGCGATGAGCAGATGCCCACCGATGTCGAGTGCTTCAGGTAGGTTGACGGTCGTCTTGACTCTTCAGCCACGAGGTCCAGGAGGCGTCGACGACAACCAGGAGCTGGATTCGAGCTGTCTTATGACGTCTGTCGATTGCAGGGGTGTCGGCGACCGGATTGGACCCAACAAGCCTTAGCAACGGCAAGTCTCGTGGAAATGGAAGAAGGACGATGGTGCAGACCAGCAAGGTCTGTGGGACTCACGCAGTGACGGTAAGTCAGGGCACGCCTGGAGCAACCAGGGAGCCCAAGCAGAAGAAGATTGGCCTTCGGGAGGGCCTACTAGCCAACGGACTAGCGACCGCGAAGGAGCCTCGAGTGGACGCACTTGGAGCTGGCTCACAGGACACTCGTGGAGTGGAGGCCAGTGATCTTCGGTGCAGTCGGTGCTGGAGGCTGGGGCTACTCGGAGCCCAAAGCACAACTTCGTGGAAGACCCCAAAGAGGATGCACTTGCAAATGCGATCGGTGTCCAGGGGTCACGGTTCCACGTTACCCACGACAGCTACGGGCCTCAACTTTGCTGGAGACTCAGGGCAGCCTCGGGAAAGTCTGGAAATCCACCTCTGGTGATGCAAAGACTTCGGCGTCCGGCGGGAGCTTCAGCGATGCAGACCGGACAATTGCTTCTTTGGTGCCTGCCAAGCAGGGGAGTCACTCCTTGACCCCAAGGGAGATTCTTCAGTCCTCTAATCTTAAAGTAGAGCGTCGAAGGTCCAGGATTCTGTGTCAGAGTTTCGTCCAGGTAAATCTAAAGTCCTAAGGACTGGGGTCCCATACTTATACCAAGTTAGGGGTTGGACATACTCTGGGGACCCACCTATGGGAGGGTCAGGGCAGAGGGGTGGTTACACCCCTTTCCCTTTGTCCAGTTTCACGCCAGAGCAGGGGCTGGAAGCCCCTGAGCCGGTTTGAACTGGGGTATGCACAGGGACACCAAATGTGCCCCCAGTGCAGGACTTCATAGCACCAGAGAGTGCTCCCGCCCAGCCCCAATACACACTATCCTGTCTGGGGAGGTGGTTACACCTCCCTGGGACAGGAAACCTATTGTCCAGGCCTCCCCTGCCGGAGTTTCGGTCAGCAGCAGGAGGCCAGCCTCGTGTCTGTGGCAGCGGCATCCATTTTGTGATGCCATGGCTTGGAAAGAAGTTACCGGGCAGGCCGGTGTGTACATGTCTCTCCCTCTAGAAGGGTGGAATGCTACCCCCGCTGCCAGAACTGGCGGGGGGGGGGTAGTATTCCAAGATGTTCGACACCAAACACGACATGTTTCCGTGCAGCCATCCCAAAGTTAGCATTTAACGCGAGGTTATAATGCGCTTAAGAGTATATGGTCAGGCTGCACTACAAACAGCATCAGAGAAGGGTCTCCGAACGCTGCAGAGGGGCTCTGCTCATGCAGGGGCACCCTCTCACATAGGAACCAAGCACTCTGCCTTCAGGATTGATAAGGCCTGCCATAGGAGTGAGTTATAGGTTTATATGTGTGTATGTATGTAGTGATATAAGTAGCCTATATCACAGTAAGGGGTGCATGCACCACCTTACCCAGGCTGCAGTAGCAGACCTGTGGTGTCATTTTGGATGGCCTTCCAGGGGTGGCACAATACATGCTGCAGCCCCTGGTAGGCCTCTGAGGTACCTATGCCCTGGGTACATAGTATACCATATACTAGGGACTTATAAGGGCACTCCAGATTCCAATCAGAGATGTGCCTAAGGCACATGGAAACTATTTTAGAGAGGAAGCAGCTAGGCTGGGGTTCTGATTAGCAGGGCCCCAGCCAGACTAAAGTCGAAAAACAGTGAAGCATCAGCAAAAAGTGGGGGTACCCATGTGAAGCAGATCCTACTCTCCTACAACTTCTAAGTAAATTAGCACCAAAAGTTTAACATGTGTACCTTATTTAAAGATTAAGCGGACCTTTTTTACAAATATAAGAAGTAATTTGGTTCAAATTAAGAAGTTGTTGAAAAACATATTAAGCAACAAGTATTGATGTTCTATGAAAAATATCAACACCTTTTTGCTTATTGAATAATTACATTGATGTATAATAAATCTTCTTTTAACACAATTGATCCAGCCTCTGTAGAGACTATCAAAAATTGCCAATATCAACTATTTTTCAAGTTGACATGGCGGGGTATTGGGTAAAGTTTTCAATAAGCAATAATCGCGCCTCGGATAAACCTCATTGGCTACGATACTCCCACTGCACAAAGATAACGTCCTATAGGCGATATGAGCAGTCCCATAATGGTGACACTTTTGTCTCTTACAGGGAGACAAATTTGGAACATGCACTGATCAGAGAGATATGCACGCATACTTTCTATGTTTTCTATCACTCAGGTCAAAAGCCAGACATCATATGGACTACTCTATCTTCTGTTGGTTCTGCAGATAAGTGCCCGTTGGGCTCTGGGATTCCATATGCTAATTAGAAGATTTCAATATACAGCCTCCTTTGGCACCTCCCTTCATCCCTCTCTATGTGTGATGTCATCAGTACATGATTCTGTATGCAAACACATATCCTCCTAAGCCCCATCTGGCTCCTCTGAAAACTAGTTCTTGTACCTAAATGCAAGCAGAGCAACCAAAGGAGTACTATTCTAGAATATTACAAGAGTTCACTTTGGCGCCTCCTTGTTCACCCGGATAAGAGATGCCTACCTTGTAAATGGATACTTATCAGTCTGCCGACAAAGTAGTGTACAGTCTCAGCTATTCACCCAATAGCCGACAAAATAGTACATTAGCTCTGCTACTTAGAGAGATGCTGAATAAATGTCTGAAGCTTTGGACACTGCGCAACTTCTAAGTCAATTAGCACACAAAGTTTAACATGCGTACCTTACCTAAAGATTAAGCGGACCTTTTTACAGATATAAGAAGCAATTTGGTTCAAATGAAGCAGTTGTTGAAAAACATAGTGAGCAATGAGTATCGATATTCTATGAAAAATATCTACACCTTTTTGCTTATTGAATAATTACATTGATGTATAATCAATCTTTTTTTGACACAATTGATCCAGCCTCCATGGAGACTAACAAAAATTGCCAATATTAACTGTTTTTCAAGTTGACATGGCGGGAATTAGATAAAGTTTTCTATAAGCAATAATCGCGCCTCGGATAGACCTCATTGGCTACCATACTGCCACTGCACAAAGATAACGTCCTATAGGCGATATGAGCAGTACCGCAATGGTGACACTTTTGACTCTTGCAGGGAGACAAAGTTGGAACATATGCACTGATCAGAGAGATATGCAAGCATACTTTCTATGTTTTCTATCACTAAGGTCAAAAGCCAGACATCATATGGACTACTCTATCTTCTGTTGGTTCTGCAGATAAGTGCCCGTTGGGCTCTGGGATTCCATATTCTAATTAGCAGATGTCAATATACAGCCTCCTTTGGCACCTCCCTTCATCCCTCTCTATGTGTGATGTCATCAGTACATGATTCTGTATGCAAATACATATCCTCCTAAGCCCCATCTGGCTCCTCCCAAAACTCGTTCTTGTACCTAAATGCAATAAATACATAAATCGCCCCGCTCAGGGTAGTTACTATCCGGGAAAGGGCCACCCCTGCTCCTTGGTATTCAGAGAGCCTCAAGAAGGAAAAAGCTACTTGTAGAATCAGTGAAAGGAAATGGAGAAAAACAAAGTTGGAGAGGGATAAACTGGCATACAAAACATTACATAGAGCTTATCTAAATAGTTGTAACTTAGCCAGGAGATCGTATCTAGGCACACGAATCTCCGAAGCAAAGAGCTCTTCTAAAGAGCTCTTTAAGATTCTCAAGGAGTTCTCCAATCCTTGAGCTAACAACTCGTGCCTCCCGGCGACGCAAAGGCTATGTGACGACCTAGCCCATCATTTTAAACAAAAGATAGATAAAATCTATAATTCCTTCGGCTCGGAAGAGGCTCTTAGGGTGGTAGCACTGCCCCTGGAAGACCCCCTCTTGCCCAGCCTAAAATCTTTCGCGGCTATTACCTCTGAGCAAGTACTGTCTTTGTTAGTACACATTAAATCAGGCTCCCCGTTAGACTTGGCCCCTCCTTTCATTATTTCAGATCTTGCACCGGCCTTGTCTTACTCTGTTATGGAAGTCTGGAATATTTCTTTAGCTACGGCTACGTTTCCTTCTAAATGGAAGAAGGCGCAAATTAAGCCATTATTGAAGAAACCATCAGCCGATCCCTCAGATTTACAAAACTACAGACCTATGTCCCTTCTCCCGTACTGCTCAAAAATTATGGAGACTCTGATTAATAAACAACTTTCGGATTACTTGGAACAAAATAACCTACTTGATCCTTCCCAGTCAGGTTTTCGTGCTTGCTATAGCACCGAGTCCGCACTGACCGAAGTAACAGACTCAATAAGGATGTCACTGGACATGGGAATTCCCACGATCTTAGTTCTCCTTGACCTATCGGCAGCTTTTGACACCATCTCTCATAGAATCCTTCTGGATAAGCTACGAGAGATTGGTGTCAGAGGATTGGCCTTGAAATGGCTGCAAAGTTTCCTGACCGATAGAACACAATGTGTCCAATTGGACACTTTTGTGTCGCAGACCACAGTAGTGGACAAGGGGGTACCTCAGGGTTCCATCATGAGCCCCACCTTGTTCAATATCTATGTGTCCTCCTTGGCCACCATTATCAAATTGTGTGGGTTTGAGACGATCTCATATGCGGACGACACTCAGGTGATAGTCCCCATAGAGACGGATCCGGCTCTGACTAGAGACAAATTTAAGAGCTGTATGCTAAAAATAGCCACTTGGATGAGGAAGAATTTTCTACAACTGAACTCCAATAAAACGGAGATTCTGCTGTTTGGCAAAGCAGAGGAGTTATGGACCTCTGATTGGTGGCCTGTAGAACTAGGGGTAGCCCCTACACCAAAAAAGTGGGCGAAAAATCTGGGCATCGTAATTGATGACAGACTTTCCATGGAGGAGCATGTAAAAACTATCTCAGGCACTTGCTTCGGCATGATGCGAATGCTGAGAAAAATCTTCCTGTGGATTCCCCTCTTTGCTAGAAAGACCCTCATACAGGCACTTCTAGTCAGTAGACTAGATTATGGAAACTCGCTACTGGTAGGAATTATGGAAGATTTATTATCAAAGTTGCAAGTTGTCCAAAATACAGCAGCGCGCCTAGCCCTCAACAAACCTGCTCGAACACCTTCACTACTCTTCTGCGTCAACTGCATTGGCTTCCTATTAGGAAAAGAGCAGTCTTTAAGCTCTTGTGCCTAGTGTTCAATTCACTTCAGGGGAAGGGCCCCGCCTACCTAAGAAAGAAATTAGATCCCTATATTCCCGCACGCCAACTGAGATCGAGCAGTCGTAACCTGCTCTGCACGCCGAGAATCAGGAAAGTCAAAATGGGCGGTCGTGCCTTTTCTCATCTAGCCCCCGTCCAGTGGAACAGACTGCCAGACGAGATTCGAGCCTGCCCTAATTTGGCGCAGTTCAAGAAACTGCTTAAAACCTGCCTGTTTAATGAGCACTTTAATAGGTTGCCTGCTACCCAGGCGCCGAGAGATCCCCTTGGGGATGATTCGCTGCGCCTTACAAATAATAATAATAATAAAGAGCAGAGCAACCAAAGGAGTACTATTCTAGAATATTACAAGAGTTCACTTTGGCACCTCCTTGTTCACCCGGAGACGAGAGGCCTACCTTGTAAATGGATACTTATCAGTCTGCCGACAAAGTAGTGTACAATCTCAGCTATTCACTCAATAGCCGACAAAATAGTACATTAGCTCTGCTACTTAGAGTGATGCTGAATAAATGCCTGAAGCTTTGAACACTGTGCAACTTCTAAGTCAATTAGCACCAAAAGTTTAACATGCGTACCTTACCTAAAGATTATGGGGACCCTTTTTAGAGATATAAGAAACAATTTGGTTCAAATGAAGCAGTTGTTGAAAAACATATTGAGCAGTGAGAATCGATATTCTATAAAAAATATCTACACCTTTTTGTTTATTGAATAATTACATAGATGTATAATGAAACTTCTTTTGACACAATTGATCCAGCCTCTGTAAAATTGCCAATATCAACTATTTTTCAAGTTGACATGGCAGGGTATTGGGTAAAGTTTTCAATAAACAATAATCACGCCTCGGATAAACCTCACTGGCTACGATACTGCCACAGCACAAAGATAACATCCTATAGGCGATATGAGCAGTCCCACAATGGTGACACTTTTGTCTCTTACAGGGAGACAAATTTGGAACATATGCACTGATCAGAGAGATATGCAAGCATACTTTCTATGTTTTCTATCACTCAGGTCAAAAGCCAGACATCATATGGACTGCTCTATCTTCTGTTGGTTCTGCAGATAAGTGCCCGTTGGGCTCTGGGATTCCATATGCTAATTAGAAGATTTCAATATACAGCCTCCTTTGGCACCTCCCTTCATCCCTCTCTATGTGTGATGTCATCAGTACATGATTCTGTATGCAAACACATATCCTCCTAAGCCCCATCTGGCTCCTCTGAAAACTAGTTCTTGTACCTAAATGCAAGCAGAGCAACCAAAGGAGTGCTATTCTAGAATATTACAAGAGTTCACTTTGGCGCCTCCTTGTTCACCTGGAGACGAGATGCCTACCTTGTAAATGGATACTTATCAGTCTGCCGACAAAGTAGTGTACAATCTCAGCTATTCACTCAATAGCCGACAAAATAGTACATTAACGCTGCTACTTAGAGTGATGCTGAATAAATGCCTGAAGCTTTGGAAGCTGCGCGACTTCTAAGTAAATTAGAACCAAAAGTTTAACATGCATACCTTACTTAAAGATTAAGCGGACCTTTTTTACAGATATAAGAAGTAATTTGGTTCAAATTAAGCAGTTGTTGAAAAACATATTGAGCATTGAGTATTGATATTCTATGAAAAATATCTACACCTTTTTGCTTATTGAATAATTACATTGATGTATAATCAATATTCTTTTGACACAATTGATCCAGCCTCCGTGGAGGCTAACAAAAATTGCCTATATCAATTATTTTTCTAGTTGACATGGGGGGGTATTGGGTAAAGTTTTTTTTTTGTTTAAATCTGTTTTTATTGATTTTGTTTTGCATTCTTATGTAAAGGCAACAGACGTTTGGGTAGCTGTCCATGTATACAACCATTTATCAGTAGTATGACATACATTTCACTGCATTTTCGCCGGGCGTACAGTAAATACCATGTAGTTCCCTCCGCGGAGGATCAAGTATAGCCCCTGGTGTTCAGTCAATGGTACATATTGCATAGGGTACAGCTTGAACATATGGGAGTACCGTAGTGATGTTCCACGTAAGTCCTTCCAGTACATTCGCCGTGGGCTTCCAAACAGATGGTACAATTGAGAACAAAAGAAACAACAACAACAACAGTGACCGGTGTAAGTGTGGGATCTCTCCCGCTGCCCTCCCGTACGCAACTCCCTAGTGATTTCCAAGCAACCTGTTATGTATCCCCCCTTTCTATTGACGTCTACTCCTATGTAGGCAATCTATCAGTCCACATATGTTCATGGAGTATCACGGCCTGTCCCCGATGGTGTGCGCGTCTCCCTCTATTTGTTCGCGCCCCTCCCGTACCGAGCGCCCCTCCGAGCCCTCCTCCTCCGTCTGCTCTAGCGCATGGAGGATTCCTCCCCATTGGGCCGCTATGGGCTCTTTACGCAGTCCCAGTGTTTCTTCCCGCTGAATGGCAATCCCCTCCGCTTTGGCCCATGCTAACAGCGAGCAACGCCACGCGCGCGTGTGTGGTGTGTCCTTTGCTTTCCATCGTTTAGTTAAAAGGCGCTTAGCGACCACTATCCCCAGGTCTAGAAACCTAGATATGACCTTTGTGGCGGGGGTCCTCCGGAAGTGGTGTAATAGGTATACAGTCCATTCAAAGGGTATGTCGCTGCCTGATGCTGAATATATGTCTGAAGCTTTGGACACTGCGCAACTTCTAAGTCAATTAGTACTCAAAGTTTAACATGCGTACCTTACCTAAAGATTAAGCGGACCCTTTTTGACAGATATAAAAAGCAATTTGGTTCAAATGAAGCAGTTGTTGAGAAACATATTGAGCAATGAATATTGATATTCTATGAAAAATATCTACACCTTTTTGCTTATTGAATAATTATATTGATGTATAATTAATATTCTTTTGACACAATTGATCCAGTCTCCGTGGCGGTTAACAAAAATTGCCTATATCAATTATTTTTCTAGTTGACATGGGGGTTATCAGGTAAAGTTTTCAATAAGTAATATTGGCGCCGCGGATAAACCTCGTTGGCTACAATACTGCCACTACAGAAAGATATCGTCCTATAGGCAATATGAGCAGACCCACAATGGTGACACTTTTGTCTCTTACAGGGAGACAAAGTTGGAACATATGCACTGATCAGAGAGATATGCAAGCATACTTTCTATGTTTTCTATCACTAAGGTCAGAAGCCAGACATCATATGGACTACTCTATCTTCTGTTGGTTCTGCAGATAAGTGCCCATTGGGCTCTGGGATTCCATATGCTAATTAGCAGATTTCTATATACAGCCTCCTTTGGCACCTCCCTTCAACCCTCTCTATGTGTGATGTCATCAGTACATGATTCTGTATGCAAACACATATCCTCCTAAGCCCCATCTGGCTCCTCCCAAAACTAGTTCTTGTACCTAAATGCAAGCAGAGCAACCAAAGGAGTACTATTCTAGAATATTACAAGAGTTCACTTTGGCACCTCCTTGTTCACCCGGATACGAGATGCCTACCTTGTAAATGGATACTTATCACATCTAAGTCAATTAGCACTCAAAGTTTAACATGCGTACCTTACCTAAAGATTAAGCGGACCCTTTTTGACAGATATAAGAAGCAATTTGGTTCAAATGAAGCAGTTGTTGAGAAACATATTGAGCAATGAGTATCGACATTCTATGAAAAATATCTTTACCATTTTGCTTATTGAATAATTACATTGATGTATAATCTATCCTCTTTTGACACAATTGACGCAGCATCCGTGGAGACTATCAAAAATTGCCAATATCAACTATTTTTCAAGTTTACAGGGCGGGGTATTAGGTAAAGTTTTCAATAAGCAATAATCGCACCTCGGATAGACCACTTTGGCTACGATACTGTCACTGCACAAAAATAATGTCCTATAGGCGATATGAGCAGTCCCACAATGGTGACACTTTTGTCTCTCACAGGGAGACAAAGTTGGAACATATGCACTGATCAGAGAGATATGCAAGCATACTTTCTATGTTTTCTATCACTCAGGTCAAAAGCCAGACATCATATGGACTACTCTATCTTCTGTTGGTTCTGCAGATAAGTGCCCATTGGGCTCTGGGATTCCATATGCTAATTAGCAGATTTCAATATACAGCCTCCTTTGGCACCTCCCTTCATCCCTCTCTATGGGGCATATTCTCAAGGATTTATCGCCGATTTATCGGCACTTTAGCGCGGCAAAAGTGGCGATAGATTTTTCGCCCTATTCTCAAGCTGGTGCAAACTGCCGATATCGCCAGTTTTCCTGCGATAGCTGCCGCAAAAAAACATCGCCACGGATGAGAGCGACAACTAACGCTAATGATATATAGAGTAGGCGTTCCCGTGCAAGAACACACGAAAACACCACTTCGCGATATTCTCAACGACCAGCCAGATCGGCGAAGCGATCCAAAAGCAGGCGATAAGGCGCGTTAGCAGCAGGGATTTAACACCTGCCTATTACTGGTGCTAAGCAGGACAAAAACCTGCAGTAGAAAGGGAGCCCAGCACAGAGCCACATCTGAAGACCAACAGATGCCATGGAGCCAATGATCATGCAGCTTGGAGACCCAAGAGGGCCACAACAGCCACCGCCACCACCCCCAGGACCTCCCCCCCCCCCGGACCACGCCCCCCGGACTACCACCTAAGCAGCGCAGAAGAAGACAGCGGACGTTCCTAAAACGCACCAGCCTCAGACACTCAACGCCAGAGGATGCCATTGCCCACTACAGGCCCAAAAGGACAACCATTCTCCGCATCCTGACCCACATTGCCCACAGGCTGATGGTACCAACTCAGCGGAGAACCAACATCCCTCTGCAGACAAAGCTGCTGGCTGTGCTGCACCTGTTGGCCTTTGGTACCTTCCAACCAACAACTGCCAGAGTCGGAGGAGTCTCACAGCCAGCCCTATCAAAGTTCCTCACACCTGTCTTGGATGCATGTCCACAAAAGCAACTGCGGGCCCCTGTATCCGCACCACACGCTAGTTCCAATTCGTAGTGTTCCTGCGCAACCAACCCCAACGCCGCCTCTGTGCTCCAGATCCAAGACTGTAGTTACTGAAATGGGGGTGCGCCAGGTCATGAAGTCCAGTAGTCAACAGTAGTGTAAAAACAGTTCTTTATTACAAATACATAAATCAACAATACGAAAAGCTCAGCCAATGCGTTCCATTCCCAACGGGGAACTTCATCAGGGCAACGTGTGGATTCAATTAACTGCATATGCTGCGGGAACTCCCCAATAAAATTCCATATTCTGAAAGTCAGTATTCAGAAACCTGTTGGATAAATGGTGACAATGGTCAAGCGTCCGTATAGTCACAAACGTAATCTGGCACAGTGTATTGCACTTGGACAAATCGGAATGCTAACAGGTATGATAAATCCTGCACAAAAAACCGTAACAGAAGTTTGTGTGGTCGTAACCTTCGTAGGAGAAAAGGAAGGTTACGACCACACGAACTTCTGTTACGGTCTTATTATACAGGATTTATCATACCTGTAAGCATCACGGTTTGTATCAGCTTGATATCCCTGCACCTTCACTTCCCCCACACTGCACAGGAACAGCTGGAGACCAAGCAAGGGAACAACGCCATAGCTGGCTACCCGCACGTGTTGGGGGCAATTGACTGCACACATGTACTACTTGTGCCCCCTGCCGACACTGCACACAATAACCGCAACAGAAACCACACGCATTCCATCAATGTGCAGGCAAAAGTGGACCACCGGGGCCTGTTCACGAATGTCGTCGCAAATTTCCCAGGCAGTGTGGAAGACCTTGGACATGTAGCTTTGTCGTCGTCCCCTGTAAGCGTGAGCGGAGTGGCCTTGGCTGGCGTATGTTGTGAATAAATAGCCCGGGGCTCTGGGCGTGGTTCAGTTCCGGGATGGCCACCAAAGTAACTACTGCGTGTGTCTCTGTGTCCACCATATCTTGTCCATAGGCCTACACACACATGGCAGACCACCTTCAACGGCCAGATTTACACTGGAGACGAGGTGGCTACGTCTCAAGCCAACCCGCGCACATCTCATCATCGCATGCAGGGTCGTGTCTGCCAGGGCAGCTCCCCCCACCCAGCCACGAGGCCGCCGCCGTGACCGGTGGTGCCTGCGCGATCCTGTGCGCCTGCTGTACCCTAGCCCTGCTCCCCAGACCGGTCCGCCGCCCAGCGATGACTGGCCTCCCCTGCGCACCCAGGCCTCAATGCTCACCTGCCGCAACCAGCGTCTCTCCAAGAGGGCCCACCACGTGCCGGTGCAACCTCCTCAGCTGATCGCTGGATTCCGCGCCACAGGCCCCCAGCGCACCCTGCGGCACCGCAAGCGGAGTCATGTGTGTGCTGACTGCTGCCTTCAGCGTACACTGCGGTCCAGCAGGGCTCTCAATAAGAATCGAATCTTGATTTGCAGGACAGCGTATCGAGGTCTACGCATCATCGCAGGCTGCACACCCGCTCAGCTCTTCAGGTGCCCCTACCTCAGTGCACCGCAAGTCACCGTCCCGTGGCGGTAGGCCCGTGCTGGCCGCAGTGCATCGGGTGCCACCATCTCTGTGCACCGCAAGTCATCGTCCTGTGGCGGCAGGCCCGTGCCGGCCGCAGTGCATCGGGTTCCACTAACCCAGTGCGCCACAAGTCATGGACCCTTTATGATTGAGTCTTATGGTGCGGACGCCCTCATGTCACCTCCGGCAGTGGGGAATGTGATGTGGTAGACCCCTTTTATTGGCAGGGTCACATGTCCTGTGACGCCTGTGCTGGATGGCTGTGGTGTGGGTGTAAACCAGCCCTCAGGGAGTGGCTGTGGCATGCTGACAACTAGACCAGTGATCAGCAGATCACTACAGGGAAGACCTGGGACATGTAGCTTTGTCGTCCCCCCCTGTAAGCGTAAGCGGAGTGGGCTGGGCTGGCGTATGCCAGTCCAGCGTAGGGGTGTGAACAATGAGCCCGGGGCTCTGGGCGTGGTTCAGTTCTGGGCTGGACAAGAAAGTAAGTAATGCGTGTGTCTCTGTTGTAGTGTCGGCGCCACCCGGACCGTAATCGGCAATGTTGCACCCTGTGACTCAAGTCCCACAACGTGAGCAACATGGACGTAAGGGGGAATCACTGACCCTACCTTCATCTATACTTTCGTACCTGAATGATCATAGACATGACACATCTGTGTGAATTTGAATGTTTTATTCACATTCAGTGGAGTGTTGAAGCTGGAGCAGTACAGGGCCATGCAAACCCCACTTTACATTGTTGCCCGGTGGAGGGCCAGCCAGAGTCCTTCAGGGAATGACAAGTTCATTGGAAGAGGAAGAGTTCAGTCCGCAGTCTGATTGCTGTGTCATTGGTAACCAAACAGAATATGGCAGTCCATGTCGAGGTCCAAGGTGAGTGTCGCAGAGTGTATCGGGGGACAGTGGAAGGTGATGATGCAGAGGGCAGAACCAAGCAGAAACAGGCCATATGGCGGAGATGAATGCTACCGCTTCCTTCTTACTACTAAGGCAGAATCATCCGCATCTTCGTCCTCTGATGTTTCATGTGCCTCACATGTGGGTGGTGGTGTTTTGTCTGCATCACTGTGTGGCACTGACACATCAGGGGCCGGAGGTGGAATGTCTGCCGCACTGTGTGGCAGTGACACATCAGGGGCCGGAGGTGAATTGTCTGCCGCACTGTGAGGCACTGACACATCAGGGGGTGGAGATGTGGATGTAGAAGCAGCAGCAGCATTCATCGGCGCCAGGCCTTGTGGCAGCAATGCCATGATGAGGGTCTGCAGGGCATGGAAGACCCCAGCTACATCTCGCTGGTGTGCAGCCGTGGCAGCCATTCTTTCCGCCTGCATCCGCTCCCTGTTCTCCATGATCCTCCGCATGTGTCCCAACTCCCGGCTGACATCGCTGGAGCCACTCTGACTAGACAGTTGTTCTTGTCTCAGAGTCAGGACTCCAGCGATGTCAGCCATGGATCATTGGAGAGCTTGGAGCAGACTGTGGGTGTCTGTTAGGGACTGTAAGTGGTCCCTGATGGGACTTAGACACCCACGTATGGCATCTAGTTTGACTGCCATGAGGTCGAACCCCACCCGCACCTGATCAGCCATCTTCTCCTGGCACCCTAACACATGGCGTTGGAAGGCCATGTGTTGTTCATGGGGGTCCTGGGAGACAGCCGGGGTGGAGGGTGCTTCCTGCTGTGTGGTCTGTGCAGGGGGTGAGGTCTCCTCGATGCAGCTGGGCTGCCCTGCTCCTGGAGGTGAGGTGCCGAAGCTGTCCATGAGCTTTTGGAGGGCGTCGGTGTCGAAGGTGGGGAGGTCCTCTTCATCATCAGTGTAGAGATGTTCGGTCTGCTCTGCAGGAGGTGTTGATTCTCCCGCTGCAATGTGAAGGGGAGATGCAGTTTAACATTGTGTTCACATGTATGTTGGCGCATTGTACAAGTTTACATGCAGACTGCACGACAATGTACATTGTGACTGTTTGGGAGGAGCTGCCTATTTGATGCGGGACAGTGGACATTTCGACAACATCACGGATGTGTGTTTGTACTTGTACATTATCATCTCACATTTCTCTGCTATGCCAAATGTGATTGGCCAGTTTCTACACACAAGCATCACCAGTTGTGTCCTCTGTTCTGTTGTGAACGTGTTGCAGTTTGTACCACATTGTTGTCAATGTTGATGTGCTCTGAATGTTATGTGTGTGTGCTGCATTTTGGGAGAGTCGCCCCTGCAGCTCTGATTTTGCTGCCCTTATCCCTTTCAGGCGGTGTGCCTTTGACTTCTGTGCTTATACAGTGCTGAGATGTTGC
Organism: Calotriton arnoldi; assembly: GCA_963921515.1. Classification (NCBI taxonomy): domain Eukaryota; kingdom Metazoa; phylum Chordata; class Amphibia; order Caudata; family Salamandridae; genus Calotriton; species Calotriton arnoldi. Next base: position 364,448 of record CAWUFW010012487.1, on the reverse strand, counting down.
ATACTTGGGTAAATTGGGCTCTTGGTGGGAGTTGGGACTCTGGGGCATGGTTTGTCCGCAGATGTGTTGTTGACATCAGGGGTTGTTTGTGCACGTGGATGTGTCAGAGTGTGACCTGCTCCTTTACGGATGTGGTCCACACTCAGCCACCTCAGTGTCGTGGCGTGCAACATGTCATGATATATTGACTGCAGCCATGCTATTCGTCATGCAGTGTCACTTGCATTGTCAGTGTGGCTCACAGACACGCCGCTTTGCTGGGTTTGGCACATGTGCATGGGTTGGTTGTGAGATTGGTGATGTGTGGGAAGGGCCCCCTCTGGGCACATAGCCGACGGGGGCCTACTTGCTGTTTCTAGGTGTGCTGCAGTGTACCAAGGGGATCAGGGACATGATCCAGAGTCATTGTGGGTGTGCACTGTGCTATACTTAATTGTGCATGTGTGCCTCTGTGCCCATCTCCCCCGTCCCCCCAGTCCCTGGTCGTTACTCACCCTGTTGCTGTTGTGTCAGGTCATGTTGAGCAGTGTCCGGTCCCCCAACTCCTGCCACCGTCTCCACACTGATGACTGTGGACACCATTTCCTCCATTTCATCCAGCTCCTCCTGTGTCGCTGGACTCCCACCTCCAGTCTGCATTGCTGCCTTCTGGTTGTTGACGAGTTTCTGCTTGGTTTTGCGCTTCACATCATTCCAGCACCTCTTGAGCTCTTCCATTGTCCTCCTCAGCACTCTGACTGCATTCACCATGTCCACGATGGACTGCCATATTGCACTTTTTGTTGCCAATGACACAGTGGAGGTGACGAACAGTTGTTGATGGTGTTCTATCACCTCCGTTATCAGGATCCTGTTTTCCTGCGGACTGAACCGCGTCTTCTTCTTCTCCTTGCCCTTCCCTTACCCCGAGGTCCCAGGCTGGTCCTCCGTGGGGCTTGTGGGGTTCTGGTTGTCCTCTGTACTTGCTCCGGCTACCTCCATTGTGCTTCGTGGTTGTTTTGGTTTTGTTTGTGTTTTTTTTTTCTGCTTTAATGGTGATTTTTCCCGCCTGACGTGTGTGAATTGCAGGCCTGGTGCAGCTTATCGCTGATTTTTTTATCGCGGTTGGGCCCATTGCAACTGTTTTCACGTTCGGCTTTGGATTTTTATCGCCGTCCCGGTAATTTTATTGCTCACATTTGACGCGTTATCGGGAAACTATCGCATGTTACCGCCGTGTTGAGAATAAGACGTTAACACCTTGTTATTTTCCCGCGATAGACGGCGATATGAAAAATTGCGTTAACCTATTTTGGCGATGATTATCGCACGTTCTTGAGAATATCCCCCTATGTGTGATGCCATCAGTACATGATTCTATATGCAAACACATATCCTCCTAAGCCCCTTCTGGCTCCTCCTAAAACTAGTTCTTGTACCTAAATACAAGAAGAGCAACCAAAGGAGTACTATTCTAGAATATTACTAGAGTTTACTTTGGCGCCTCCTTGTTCACCCGGATACGAGATGCCTACCTTGTAAATGGATACTTATAAGTCTGCCGGCAAAGTAGTGTACAATCTCAGCTATTCACCCAATAGCCGACAAAATAGTACATTAGCTATGCTAATTAGAGAGATGCTGAATAAATGCCTGAAGCTTTGGACGCTGCACGACTTCTAAGTAAATTAGCACCAAAAGTTTAACATGCGTACCTTATTTAAAGATTATGCGGACCTTTTTACAAATATAAGAAGTAATTTGGTTCAAATTAAGCAGTTGTTGAAAAACATATAGAGCAACGTGTATTGATATTCTATGAAAAATATCTACACTTTTTTGCTTATTGAATAATTACATTGATGTATAATCAATGTTCTTTTGACACAATTGATCCAACTTCCGTGGAGACTATCAAAAACTGCCTATATCAATTATTTTCCAAGTTGACATGGCAGGGTATTTGGTATAGTTTTCAATAAACAATAATCGCGCCTCGGATAGACCTCATTGACTACGATACTGTCACTGCAAAAAGATAAAGTTCTAAAGGCGATATGAGCAGTCCCACAATGGTGACACTTTTGTCTCTTACAGGGAGACAAAGTTGGAACATATGCACTGATCAGAGAGATATGCAAGCATACTTTCTATGTTTTCTATCACTCTGATCAAAAGCCAGACATCATATGGACTGCTCTATCTTCTGTTGGTTCTGCAGATAAGTGCCCGTTGGGCTCTGGGATTCCATATGCTAATTAGCAGATTTCAAGATACAGCCTCCTTTGGCACCTCCCTTCGTCCCTCTCTATGTGTGATGTCATCAGTACATGATTCTGTATGCAAACACATATCCTCCTAAGCCCCATCTGGCTCCTCCCAAAACTAGTACATGTACCTGAATGCAAGCAGAGCAACCAAAGGAGTACTATTCTAGAATATTACAAGAGTTCACTTTGGCGCCTCCTCGTTCACCCAGAGTCGAGAGGCCTACCTTGGAAATGGATATTTATCAGTCTGCCGACAAAGTAGTGTACAATCTCAGCTATTCACCAAATAGCCGACAAAATAGTACATTAGCTCTGCTACTTAGAGAGATGCTGAATAAATGTCTGAAGCTTTGGACACTGCGCAACTTTTAAGTCAATTAGCACACAAAGTTTAACATGCGTACCTTACCTAAAGATTAAGCTGACCCTTTTTTACAAACATAAGAAGCAATTTAGTTCAAATGAAGCAGTTGTTGAAAAACATACTGAGCCATGAGTATCGATATTCTATGAAAAATATCTACACCTTTTTGATTATTGAATAATAACATTGATGTATAATCAATCTTCTTTTGACACAATTGAGTCAGCCTCCGTGGAAGCAAACAAAAATTGGCAATATCAACTATTTTTCAAGTTGATACTGCGGGGTATTGGGTAAAGTTTTCAATAAGCAATAATCGCGCCTCGGATAAACCTCATTGGCTACAATACTGCCACTGCACAAAGATAATGTCCTATAGGCGATATGAGCAGTCCCACAATGGTGACACTTTTGTCTCTTACAGGGAGACAAAGTTGGAACATATGCACTGATCAGAGAGATATGCAAGCATACTTTCTACGTTTTCTATCACTCAGGTCAAAAGCCAGACATCATATGGACTAAGTTATCTTCTGTTGGTTCTGCAGATAAGTGCCCGTTGGGCTCTGGGATTCCAAATGCAAATTAGCAGATTTCAATATACAGCCTCCTTTGGCACCTCCCTTCGTCCCTCTCTATGTGTGATGTCATCAGTACATGATTCCGTATAAAAACACATATCCTCCTAAGCCTCATCTGGCTCCTCCCAAAATTAGTACATGTACCTGAATGCAAGCAGAGCAACCAAAGGAGTACTATTCTAGAATATTACAAGAGTTCACTTTTGCGCCTCCTTGTTCACCCGGAGACAAGATGCCTACCTTGTAAATGGATACTTATCAGTCTGCTGACAAAATAGTGTACAATCTCAGTTATTCACTCAATAGATGACAAAATAGTACATTAGCTCTGCTACCTAGAGAGATGCTGAATAAATGCCTGAAGCTTTGGACGCTGCGCGACTTCTAAGTCAATTAGCACACAAAGTTTAACATGCGTACCTTACCTAAAGATTAAGCAGACCCTTTTTTACAGATATAAGAAGCAATTTTTTTATTTTATTTATTGGCATTTAAAAAGGAACAAAAATTCAGCAGTAGAGCACATGTTGCCAAATATTACAAATATGAAACGACTTTTGTAGCTGAACAAACGAAAATTATAACCAAAGCAGAAGCATCACATTTGACCGAATACATATGAGATATTCAACATCATATAGTAACAATCAGGGCACTAGTTAACATAGGCGGGTTATATAGCTGCAGTCAGGAGGGAGGGGTCGTATGAAAATGGCACAGTGTGATGACAAAGGGTGACTCATGGGGTCAAAACATGATTTATAGTCGACTCCTGGTGGGATTCAGTGGAAACCTCGGAATCCTGGGCAGCATCCGAACTACAAGCTACCAGCCAGGCTAGAAATGGACACCAGATATCTTTTGGCCTAGATGCCTGTGGCAGCAGCTCCCAATATATGTTTAACTGTTTGTGACAAAACGTGGTGTCTAGAATCCAGGTCTTAGTGGCGGGTGGTTTGCGTTTACCCCAGTGCATCGCAACCCGCCGCTTAGCCAGGAGTAGTAGCATGGCAAGTAGCCTACGATGTCCCAGTGGGGCCTCTTTAACATACTCTAGGAGGCATAGTTTGGGAGAGGGAGTTAGGTGAGTTGCTAGGATCTCATTAATTGATTCAAGAACTTCTTTCCATAAGTGTTCTATGCCGGGACAGTTCCAGGCCATGTGTAGAAACGAAGCATTTGGAGATGTACATCTCCAGCAGTTTGCCTCGGAACGAATACCCATGCGCTTGAGCTGTAGAGGAGTTCTGTAGATGCGGTGTAAGTACTTAAAATGTATAAGGCATAATTTGTAATTAGGGGAGAGCATCTCCAGTTGTCCGCAGCAGAATTGCCATTGAGCCTCTGATAATGGGTCGTCTCGGTCTTCATTCCAGCTTGCCAAGGCTTTCGGGTATGTAACCGGGGAAGACTGCTGCTTGCCACTGTACAATCGTGTAATGAGCCTATTAGAGGATGAGTACGAAGCAGTGATTCTAGGGCCGGAAGAGTTGGAGGTGGAGAAGGGAATGTATCATGTAATTTGCAACATGTTCCTCTAATGGAATAATATAGTAACAGATTGGAAAATGTGGATGTGTCGCCAGGTAGGAACATAGGGGGGGAAAGGTGTCATTAGGGTAGCGATCGGCGAATGTGTCCCATCTCAAACTGTGCGTGCGGACAGAGTTGCCTTTATCTGCTAGTATGGGTAACTATGAGTTATGGGCGAGTGCAATAGAAGGCGCATATAATACTGAGTGCCCTGCTCGAATGCGGAGTTTATCCCAAGCCCACCGTAGTGTGTCAGATGTATTTATAGTGGCGAGTTGGCATTTGTGAGGTTGGTATAAGGCTACCGTCAGCGGAAATGAAGCAACGCTGTCAGCTTCGACTGCAACATGAGGTTGAAAGGGGGTTGGGAATATCCAATAATGTAGGAATTGCGCCTGTGAGCAGAAAGCATTTAGTGCTAAATCAGGGGCGCCACGCCCACCTTGAGTCAGAGGGAGTGTGAGTATTTCCCACGCTATACGTGGTTGTTTCCCGGCCCAGACTAGTGAGATCATCGAGGATCGCAAAGTTTTTAGAAAAGATTGAGTGAGTTGCAGCGGGAGATTAGTAAATAAATATAAAAGTTTTGGCAACACTATCATTTTAGCTATAGCAATTCGGACAGCTAAAGATATGGGGAGTTTTGACCAGACAATTATTTTCTCCTCCAACCATGCCAATGTGCGGCCGAAGTTCATGTCCCAAAGTTCTTGAATGTTAGTACTTAGCCATATCCCCAAATAGCAGACGGGACCGGACGCCCATTGGATAGGATAATCTAGTTCGAAGGTAGTTAGATTAGAGGTGAGTGGGGGTAAGGTCGATTTGGCCCAATTAATGTGAACACCAGAGAGGCCGCCAAATTTGGTAAGTTCCCGAAGGACAGGGTTCAAGTTATCTAATGCATCCCAAAGATACTGTGTGATATCGTCAGCATATAACAATATAATAACATCTCTTGTGGGGAAGTCGAGGCCACGCGTTTTATGGTGTTATCTGATTCTTGCTGAGGGGTTCCATTGCTATGGCGAACAGAAGGGGCGACAGAGGGCACCCCTGTCTGGTGCCACGTGTGATATCGAATGGTGCAGATATCAAACCATTTGCACGTAGTCTGGCAACTGGTTTAGAGTATAGTAATTTGACCTGCTTAATGAATAAGGGGCTTAGACCTAGTCTAGCCAAGACAGTAAAAATATATGGCCATTCGAGTGAATCGAAGGCCTTGGTGGCGTCAAGGAAAGCTGCAAGGGCAGGTGTATGCGGATCTAGTTGATGTATGATGGATAAAAAGGTTCTTAGGTTATGGGATGTGGAGCGCCCAGATATAAACCCGGACTGGTCCGGCCTAGCAATTAAAGGCAATAAGGGTTGCAGCCTGTTGGCAAGGAGTTTTGCGTAAATCTTATTATCAATGTTTATGAGGGAAAGAGGCTTGTATGAGTCACATTTGTTAGGAGGTTTTCCTGGTTTAAGTAATGTAGATATGACAGCCTCCCTAGTCGTTGGGGGAAGAGTGCCATTTTGTAGGGATTCTGAGTACATTTCCACAAGATGGGGCGCTAGCAGTGAAGCGTAAGTCTTGTAAAAAGCGGTTGTCAGACCGTCTAGGCCAGGTGCTTTGTCCAAGGGGAGGCTTTTAATAACCTGCACTATGTCGTCCACTGTAAAAGGCTCATCTAAATATTCTCTGTGGGCATTTCCGAGCCACAAGAGCTCCAATGAGTCCAAGTAGGTGGTGAGGTCAGAGTCTATTTGTGGCGTCGAGGATGTGTATAGTGAGGAGTAAAATTGGTTGAGGTGGTCATGTATTTCTCTGGGGCCCCTGATGAGTGTGTCGTCGTCGTCAAGAAGTTCTGTGATATAGGGAGAGCAATGAGAGGGCTTGAGTAGATTTGCGAGCATTTTCCCAGGGCGGTCTCCTTCGCCATAAAGCCTGGCAGTGGCATTTTTCCCAAGAAATTTTAACTCTCTAGTGGCTTTTTCGTTAAATTCAGAGATTTTCTCACGTAGGGGAGCTAAAAGTGAAGGATCATTACTTTCAAAATATTGGAGTTCAAGGGCCTTGAGCTCAGTTTCTAGCTTCTGTAGTGTGCCTCGAATAGCTTTCAAAACTCCTGACTGGCGAGCTATACATTTCCCCCTTATAACAGCTTTAAAAGCTTCCCAGAGTACGGATGGAGAGGATACGGACCCCAAATTGAACGAAAAGTATTCAACAATATTGCTTCTAATTTCTGCGTGGAACGCCGAGTCAAGCAAGGCATGAGGAGGTAGTCTCCATGTGAACTCACGCTTAATGGAGGTGGGGAAAGCTACTCTACAGGTACATGTGGAATGATCGGATAGTGTTCTAGGTAAGTGTTGCGCATCTACTGTCCACGTTGCCACGTCTCCTGAGACCAACCAACGATCCAGCCTAGACCAGGAATTATATTGTGATGAGACATAGGTGCCCTCTCGTTTGTGTGGGTTCAAGTGCCTCCATATATCAACTAAATGACAGTTTGAGATAATCGAATTAAGCGCATGACTAGATCGGGGGTGCAGTGTTCGAGATGAGCCCAGTCTGTCCAGTTCGTCACATAAAATAGCATTGAAATCGCCCCCCCAAATGACAGTATCACATCCCATAGCCACAACCTTTGTCCAAACATCATGGAAAAAATCTGGATCATCAACGTTTGGTCCGTAGATTGCGGTCAAGACCAATTGTGTACCACCTAAAGATCCTTTTAGTATGATATATCTTCCCTCTGTGTCGATATGTGATTGTGCCAGTGTCCAATCTATGCCGTTGCGTATGAGGATGGCTATTCCTCTCGCGTAACTAGAGTAGGTAGTAGAGTGGTAGTCTCCCCACCATTTATGTCTCAATTTATTCGTGTCAGTTGTTTGTAGGTGAGTTTCCTGTAGGAAACACACGTCTACTTGTTGGCTAACTAGGAAGGTGTGTACAAGCCGTGCTTTTCTATGATTATTAAGTCATCCGACATTCCAAGTTAAAAAATTGTATTGAGCCGGTGTAGAAGCTAGCGGCATGTTAAAAGTGGATTGTATGTAGTTCTAGATGCCGCTATTGTAGTTTGAGGGAACGGAGATGACCGAATCATGAATAGAATGCTCCAATCGGTGTTGCGTGATGTCATCAGTACATGATTCCGTATGCAAACACATGTACTCCTAAGCCCCATCTGGCTCCTCCCACAACTAGTATCTGTACCTGAAAGGAGCACTATTCCAGAATATTACAAGCGTGCACTTTGGCGCCTCCTCGTTCACCCAGAGTCGAGATGCCTACCTTGTAAATGGATATTTATCAGTCTGCCAACAAAATAGTGTACAATCTCAGCAATTCACTCAATAGCCGGCAAAATAGTAGATTAGCTCTGCTACTTAGAGAGATGCTGAAAAAATGTCTGAAGCTTTGGTCGCTGCGCGACTTCTAAGTAAATTAGCACCAAAAGTTTAAAAAGTGTACCTTACTCAAAGATTAAGCCGACCCTATTTACAGATTTAAGAAGCAATTTGGTTCAAATAAAGCAGTTGTTGAAAAACATATTGAGCATTGAGTAATCATATGCCATGAAAAATGTCTACACCATTATGATTATTGAGTAATTACATTGATTTACAATCAATATTCCTTTGACACAACTGATTCAGCCTCCTTGGAGACTATTAAAAATTGCCAGTATCAACTATTTTTCAAGTTGACATGGCGGGGTATTGGGTAAAGTTTTCAATAAGCAATAATCGTGCCTCGGATAGACCTCATTAGCTTCAATACTGCCACTGCACAAAGATAACATCCTATAGGAAATACGAGCAGCCTCACAATGGTGACACTTTTGTCTCTTACAGAGAGACAAAGTTGGAACATATACACTGATCAGAGAGATATGCCAGCATACTTTCTATGTTTTCTATCACTCAGGTCAAAAGCCAGACATCATATGGACTGCTCTATCTTCTGTTGGTTCTGCAGATAAGTGCCCGTTGGGCTCTGGGATTCCATATACTAATTAGCAGATTTCAATATACAGCCTCCTTTGGCACCTTCCTTCGTCCCTATCTATGTGTGATGTCATCGGTACATGATTCTGTATGCAAACACATATCCTCCTAAGCCCCTTGTAGGAAAGTAAGATCTGCTTTTATGGTTACCCCCACTTTTTGCCTGGTGCTATGCTGTTTGTGACTAGTCTGACTGGGATCCTGCTAATCAGGACCCCCGTTTCTTTGCTTTCTCCCCTAAATTGTTATGGTAAGTACTTAGGTACATCCCAGATTGGATACTGGGGTACCCTTATCAGTCCCTAGTATATGGTACTAAGGTACCCAGGGCATAGGTACACCAGGGGTCCCTCGTGGGCTGCAGCATGCATTAGTCCACCAATGAGGGACCACTCAAACTGTAACTACAGGCCTGCCACTGCAGCCTGTGTAAGCTGGTGCTAGCACCACTTACAAAAGATATAGGTTTCCCTAAGGACAAAGGGCAAGATGGCCGCCAAACAGGAGCTCTTCCAGGGAGCTCCCGGGTTGGGGATTACCAAATCGGTAGTTATCCCTGTGTTAACCCGACCATCCACCATCCTCCATCCTACATCTCATCCCTTCTACCCACAACTCTACTGGAACTAACTCTCGGCTCCGCTCACCTGCTGGATCGTTGTCCCCCGGGTCGGTCGGGCATCGCCTTCTCTGCTTCCACTGATGTTGGTGCGCCCTGGAAGGGGTGAAGTTCGTACATCCCATAAGAGCGCCCATCAAGAGGAATCTTCTACTCTGGCGCTGGACTGACAGTGCTGCGTAGCCGTCTGGCCTCGGTGGTGCACGGATGACTGGGACCCACAAGGATGACCTGGACCGGGTGAGTGCCTGTTGCCGCCCACCTGCATCTTCTGCTGAGGGGCTGTTCTCGATCCTGCCGGGCTACAGCCATTGACGGGCCATGCTCCTGGTGTGAGGCCGCTGCCCACCTGCTGCCACGATCCCTGCCGGGCACTCCTCCTCCGCTGGAAGCCACAGGCTCACTGCTTCCCTGCCGGACCCAGCCAGGGGGCAGACTGCTTCCCCACCTGTGACCGCTGCTTGCTCCTCTCGCGTCAGGCGGCCCGCCCGCATCTTCAGGATCTGGCTCACAGAGGTCCGCGAGCCCCGCCCTGCTGCATCAACTTCTGCCTCTGCACCCTTGCTGCGGGGGAGGCGCGCGTGCCTGACTGAGCACCTCCCGAGTCCCGGTCTTTCCTGGCACGCATGGGTCCGCGAGCCCGCCCTGGTGCATCAGCATCTGCCTCTGCTGGCCATCATCATGGAAGGAGCGGGTGAGACACGCATGCCTGACTGAGCGCCTCCACAGTCTCCCGAGTTCCAGTTTTTCCCGACCTGACCACCTTTTGAAGCTTACCAGGATGCCCTTTATTCCTCTTGCTCTTCCCCTATTTAAAATGGCCACCCGAGAAGGATCCTGATCCCTTTGCCCTTCCACCTTGACTGCCAGCAGTAAGCAGGGAAGAGGCCCACACTTTCTCTCTCATTGCTTTTCCCGTTTTTTGTTTTTTTTAAATGGCCTTCCTTGAATGACCCCACCTTGCCCTTCCTCTTGGTCTGCCAGCAATAAGAAGGGAAAGAGGCCTATGCTACCTCCGGTCCCTAGAAACACAAGCATTGGAAATGCAATCGGTCTCGCATTGATTTGAGTTAGAGCTATTGGCATTGTAAATGGCAATGTCTTTTAGCTATCTGTTATTGGATTAGTTAGTTGTGTAATTTTGTGGCGTAGAATTGTGTGGTGTGGATTTGTGTATTGGAATTATGTGGCATGGTGTGCTGTTGAATTATATGGATAGTAATTATGTGGTACTGAGTATACTGGAATTAAGTGGAATGGGAATGTGTGTTATGGAGTGTAATTATTTGGAATGGTATTTTGTGTTGTGGAGTGGTATGCAGTGGAGTGTAATTATGTGGTGTGCTGTAGAATTTTGTGGCTCGATGTGAAATTATGTGGTGTGGATTGGATGTATGTGGTGTGCTGTGTAATTGTGTTGTTGAGTTGTATTATGTAGTTTGGTGTGGAATTATGTGGTGTGGAATGGATTTGTATGCAGTTGAATAGTGCAGCAATGAACAGTGTGGTATTGTGTGAAATTATGTTGAGTGGAATTATGTGGCATGATGTGGAGTGCATTTATGCGGATTGTTATGTGGTACAGAGTGGATTTATGTGGGGTGTATTTATGTGGTATTGAGTAACGTGTAATTAGGTGTAGTTGAATTATGTGGTGTTGAGTGGTATTATATGGATTGTAATTATGTTGCATGGTGTGGAATTGTGTGGTTCTGAACCGTGTGTTGTGGAATTGTGTGGTGTGGTGTTGAATTACGTGCACCATATGTCGCAGAGCAAGCTTCCATCATAAATTAAACTGATAGCACGTAGACAGCAGAGGCGCTAGCCTGCCTCACAAGCATGAGAGATACAGCATTAGCACTTTACAACCCCCTCCTACGAGGAACAGGAGTAGAGTAAGCATCCATGCAGGCTTCCCACACACAATATGCACATCACATGATGCAGAGCAAGCTTCCAGCATAAATGAAACTGATAGCGTGTAGACAGCAGAGACGCAGGCCTTCCTCAAGAGCAGTAGAGATACAGCACTGTCAATTTACACCCCCCTCCTACAAAGAACAAGAGCAGGGTAACCGAGAGTGCAAACTTCCCACACGCAACATGTGCACCACATGTCACAAAGCAAGCTTCTACCATAATTAAAACTGACAGCACATAGACAGTAGAGGCGCAGGCCTGCCTCAAGAGTAGTAGAGGTACAGCACTGTTACTTTACACCCACCTCCTACAAAGAACAGCAGCAGAGTAACCAGCAGTGTGAGCTTCCCATACATATAATGTACATCACATGATGCAGAGCAAGCTTCCACCATAAGTAAAACTGATAGTGTGGAGACAGCGAGGTGCAGGCCTTCCTCAAGAAGAGATACAGCACTGTCAATTTACACACCCCACCTACAAAGAACAGGAGCAGGGTAACCAAGAGTGCAAGCTTCCCACACACATGTGCACCACATGTCTCAGAGCAAGCTTCCACCATAAATAAAACTGACAGCGCATAGACAGTAGAGGCGCAGGTCTGCCTCAAGAGCAGTAGCGATAAAGCACTGGGACTTTACACCCACCTCCTACAAAGAACAGGAGCAGAGTAACCAGCTTTGGCAAGCTAATGGGTGCTATGACCAAAAACACATAAAACACGCAAAGAAAATAAAATAGTGACAATTACACTATTGATTCAGAAATAACACAATCTCCACTAAGCTTGTTAAAATAATTATACTTTCATGAGATCCTTATTTGGTGCTTGGATCAGAACGGTGCCAGTTTTGTAGATTGTAACGTTAAGGTCCGCTCTTAGGTGTAGTGACGGAGCGATCAAAATTTTGGTGCCATACGCAATGTTTCTGGTTTCAATAACGTTTAGTAGGTTCGTTAAGGCTGCTCGCCATAGTGCTGTTCTCCTGGTGTAAAATATTAGGTAATTTGCAATGGTGCCCTTTTCAATGTTATAGTATGGGTCGGAGATCAGGGTCTAAGGGTGTCTTCTCAGACGATTGTGCTTGAAGGTTTTTGAGGCGGTCTTGGATAGGTTGGGGGGTATACGATAGTGTAGGAGTTACATCCTTCAGCTCTCAGGCAAGATCCTGCCATGTTGGTGAGAGAGAGTAGAGGATGGGGGGAGAAAAGTTGAACGTAATGATTCTTGATTCTATCAGCTATCGCAGTGAGTTCCCTAGAGAGAGGAAAATTGCTCGAGAAAAGGTGAGTTGAGCAGAAATAGGAATAGCTATCCGCTTACACAGTGACTTTCCATGCAATCTGGTCAGGCTGCCCAAAAGCAAAGATGAAGTGGGGTGCAATCAGTCGGAGAGTAGAGACGCCAGGATGCTATGAAACTGGTGAGTTCCCTAACCAGAGTTGTAGGAAGTATCCGAGACGTCAGGTGAACCCAACAAGGTCCAAAGAAAATGCTACTGGGATCTGAAGAGAAGGGCCATAATCCCAGCTTCAAAGCCCTCTTTTCTGTGCATGAGGACGTTTAATGATGGCCGCTTCAATCATGTTGAGTACCCACAATAATGGTACTCACTTGGTCCTGCCTTCTTAAGGGAATAAGCACTAAGAGAAGAGAAGCCACTGTTCTGCTATGGTTATACATTGAGAACCATTATTTCCCATATAATCCTTATCTTTGAGGCTCATGGGTCAGCCCTGTTGTTATTAGACACAGCCTTAATTGGTTCTAGGCTGGACTACTGCAACGCCCTTCTCACTAGCGCGAGCAAGCGCAGTATACATAAACTTCAGATGACGCAGAATGCCGCTCCCAGAGTCCTGCTCGGGCTCACCCGCTTTGATTCGGCTTCCAAGGCTCTCGCTGAGCTTCATTGGTTACCTATCAGCAAACGCATTTAGTTCAAAGCTCTATGTATTGCATTCAAGGCTACACGCGGCATGGGCCCTAGGCAATTGTCGCAACTCTTCAAGCCTTACATCCCAGCCAGATCACTGAGATCGTCAGACAGTGGCAATCTGTCCATCCCCAAGATGCTTAAACTAAAATGGGGAGGCAAAATCTTTGCCTACACCACTGCCAAACTCTGGAACTCCCTGCCTACTCCTCTCAAAAATGAACCCAACCTGTTGCAGTTCAGGAAGCGCGTAAAAACCTGGCTTTACTAACTTACCTCACTATTCGACCTCCCTGCCTGCTTGTCTATCCAGCGCCTAGATACCCTCGGGTCTGTGTAGCGCTTTACAAATCCATCATTTAATTTAATTTAATTTCATTTCATTTCATTTCATTATTCAAGTCTGAAAAGAGCACATTTATGTTGACATAACGAGTTCAAGTTTTCTCTGATTATTTTGCGTTAGGTGTGTTAGAATTGCAAGAATCTTAGCCTCAAAGCCATCTGTACTGTGAGTGAAGACGTTTAAAGATGGCCGCTTTGCTGTAAGGGGACCAGACCTCGACTGTCTCATTCCGCTCTGGTTCTTTATCTGTTCTCTGGGGGACTCTTTCTTTCTTGGTTTCCTGCTCTGTTACTGTTTGTCTGTGTTCAGCTTCAGCGCCCTAGTTGCTTACATTTAAATATAGCATTCTTCCTCCTACCACATCTTAATGCCACCGTTGTGTTACTGCTGCCTCCCCTGCTGTGCCTCCCACTCCATTGCTTGTTCAAGTGGCACTCAAAAAGTACTTCTCCATGCCATTCCTGCTTGGTGTATACAGTAGAGGTTCTAGCGGTGATTAAAGCGAAGAACAAAGATTTGGAGGCGCGGTCTAGGTGCAACAACCTTAGAATCATTGGCCTGCCGGAGACCACCGCGATTCCGAGAATGGAGCCGTTCATTGAGAACCTATTGCGTGAGCTATTTGGACCTGTATTATCATCAGTTATGATCGTTGAACGCACGCATCGTTCACTCGGCCCCAAGCCGCCGGTAGGGGCGATTACTCGTCCCATAATTGCGCGACTCCTGAACTACAGGGACAGAGATGAGATACTGAAAGCCGCTAGAACCAAGAGCCCTATCACTCATCAGGGAGACACTCTTTCCTTTTTCCCGGATTGCACGCCCTCCGTTCAAGCTGCACGCAGGGAGTTTGCGCAGGTGAAGCGAAAACTACAGAGCGCATCAATTCCGTATGCTATGCTGTACCCCGCTAAATTGAAGATAACATACGATGACCAGGCACATTTCTTTACGGATGCCAAGGCGGCCCTCAAATACGCGAAGCATATATGTGCCTCTCCAATCCTCGCTGGGTCCTGGCCCTGAACTGAATCTCAGCTATAACGACTGACTACATTATTGAGCTCTGACACACTCTCGAACTGTACCCGGCATTGTACTCGCTCCGCGAGTCCGAACTGATATCTGGTGATATAGCACCTGTAATGCCCTCATATTGTCGTTAGCTCATTTTGACTTACACTTCGTACTATCGATTCCTTAGCACCTGTTATGACCTGGCCACCCTGCCACTAGGCAGGTTTATGCCGGCGACCCTAGCCCCACAGGGAGATCTCCCATGTGTTCTTTGGTTTATGTTAACAGGGGGGACTCAGGGTGGGGGGAGGAACCAATTCACAGCCTGATTGGGAGGTTGGTGTGGGTGGTGGGGTCAGGGGGGGAGTTATACCTCTTACAGACATGCAGTTACTCTCTTTGCAGACACGTCTTACCACCGTGTACAATTCTTCTAGACGTCTACATAATGTGCCTACACATGTGTACTTAAAAACTGGGTCCCTTGACTTCAGGAGCTCGCCCAGGTCTCACAATCAACTTGCCCCACAAGGCCATGCATCTCATATATCCCTTCAACACAATGTCTGAGGTAAAATTTACAACTTGGAATATCAGGGGTCTAAACGACTTCAGAAAGTCTAGATTGATGCACGCATATTTAATCAGGCATCACATAGATGTATGCTTCCTACAGGAAACACATCTGAAAGGGGCCCGGACCCTAAGCTGCGCAATAAATACTGGGGAGAGGTGCACTCGGCCCCTTACTCGAACTATGCACGGGGAGTCTCTGTGTTGATAAAGCACGGCATTGGTTGGACGACCACTCAAGTACAGACCGACCCGGACGGAAGGTTCATTATAATTAATGGCACGATGATGTCCACAAAAATGACACTGGTGACAACTTACGGTCCAAATGTAGACGACCCGCAGTTTTTCTTGGAAGTTTGGGCGAGGGTGCTGGCGGCTGGAGGTGACACAGTCATGTGGGGTGGCGATTTTAATGTCCCATTAGATAATACATTAGATAGAATTGGTTCCGCCCGTAGCCCATATACCAGAGCAGCTCTACAACTGAATTCCATTATCTCTGACCACAATCTCATCGATATTTGGCGAAGTAGAAACCCTACAGCTAGGGAGGGTACATGCATCACGACACATCACAGAGCCTGGTCCAGTTTGGACTACTGGCTGGTTACAAGCGACGTGGCCTCCTGGACCATAGACGTATCACATATGCCCCTCCATCCCCACGCCCTACTAGATTCAGCATTTAGGGAAGAGATTGGAACCGAGATCACTGATTTCTTTTCCACAAATGAAGGGTCGGTAGACTCCTCCTCCACTCTATGGGAAGCCTTCAAGGCAGTTATTAGGGGTGCTTGTATCTCTAAGCAAGCGGGGCTGCTAAAATCAATCAGGACTACACTGTCCACTCTGGAAAGGGAGATTAGGACCTCAGAACTGTTGTTCTACCAGTCGGGGGCGCCTTCACATCTTGCATCCATGAGGGAAAAGATATCTGAATTTGAGGAAGAGGCTATCAGAGAAACCAGGTTCCTGGGGAAAGATGCTAAAGCCCGCAGCTACGGCGAGGGTGACAGACCTGGCAGGACCCTTGCTAACACACTCAAGCAATACACTCCCCCAGCCTTCATACCCGAGCTACTAGATGATAATATGACTCCAATCAGGGGACAACAAGCCACACACAAACATCTCACAAACTTCTTCTCTTCTCTCTATACTGCCACACAGACCGTCTTGCACCCTGAGCTACTTACATATCTCGACTCCATCGAACTTCTCTGGCTGAGCGATGCCCACAGAGCCTACCTCGATGTCCCGTTCTCTGTGGAGGATATAACGCAAGTCATTTATAGCCTCCCGGGGGCGAAGGCGCCCGGGCTCGACGGGCTAACAATGTCCTTCTACAAAACGTACGCAGTTGAACTTGCGCCACACTTGTTGGAGGTATATCAGGATTCTTTGGAATGCGGTACGCTGCCACCAACTATGAGAGAGGCAGTGATCATTTCCCTTTTAAAACCAGGCAAGCAGGCCAATCTCTGCGATTCCTATAGGCCCCTGTCTTTGATTAATGTAGACGCAAAGATCTTGGCCAAGTTGATTGCTAACCGGCTACAGCCCATCCTACCGCTTATAGCCAAACCGGACCAATCCGGATTTATTCTGGGTAGATCAACGGCCCATAATTTGCGCACCTTCTTCGCTACTATCCATCAAATTGACCCTAAACTACCAGCCATCGCCGCGTTTCTAGATGCCACAAAGGCATTCGACTCCCTGGAATGGCCCTACTTATTTATGATATTGCCCAGACTGGGGCTCAGTCCCAACTTTATCAACCTTATCAGTTTGCTTTACACTAGGCCTACGGCCCGCTTGAGAGCCAATGGACTCCTCTCGGAGCCTTTTGGGACTAGGCAGGGCTGCCCGCTTTCGCCGTTGCTGTTTGCGATAGCGATGGAGCCATTGGCAGCGAGAATACGGCAGCACCATTCAGCCCACGGCGTAGGGTTCTCTGATAAGGGCCTTATAATTTCCATGTATGCCGACGACATTACCCTATATATTCGTAAACCTGAGGAAAATTTGAATCCTGTGCTGCGGGAAATACTCAAGTTTGGAGGCATGTCTGGCATAAAAATTAATTGGTCCAAATCATCAATACTTCCATTGACAGATGCACCATTAGAAACTGACCTAGAATTTCCGCTAACTTGGGCGGATGGCGGGGTTAAATACCTTGGGGTGTGGCTCAGTAGGGACATACAGGAAGTCTGGCGCATGAACTTTGGTATATTGATGGAATGGCTGGAGAATAAATCTAAATTCTGGTCCACCTTACCACTGTGCTTGGCTGGAAGAATAGCCATAACCAAAATGATAGTACTCCCCAAGTTTCTCTATCTCTTTGTAAATATACCTATCCCCCTTACCAGAGCCTTTTTTAATTCTCTCCGCTACAAGCTCATAGCCCTGGTGTGGGCTGGGAAGCAGCCACGGGTGAGCTGGGAGCTTCTGAGACTTCCGTTGGTGATGGGAGGGCTGGGGGCCCCGGACCTGGAACTCTACGCACTTTGTGCGCAAGCGCAATTTCTCAATTTTTGGATTTACCCGATCCCATTTCAGCCACATGTGGCCATCGAAAAGGACGTGGCTGACCTTATCCCGCTGCATGCTGCGGTTTACAAACCATATCACAGAACACCTGGCGAGGTAAACACAGTCGAAACTCTTAGATGGTCCTGGGAGGGTTTGAGAAGGCGAGTTGGTACCCCTCTGCTCTATGCCCCATCTATCTCAATTGCACAACACCCACAATTCCCTACACTCCAAGATAAAGGCACCATTGAACGTGCACGAAAGATGGGCATCTCCAAGCTAGGCGACCTCTACCCGCAAGATACGTTCCTGGGAACACCGCGAAACCAGGACGACAGCCCGACTCCTTTTCTCGAGTTATTACTATATTACCAGCTAAGAGCAACTTGCAAAACGATTCACTCTACTTTTCCGGCGCCTCCGACAACCATGATACCGCTAGAACACTTACTAACCACTCCGTCTCCTCGAAAGCTGATCACCAGACTATACAATCACACACAATCCAATACCCCACCAATGCACTCGAACGCCCTAGTTAAGTGAAGGTTAGATCTAGATGATCTGCCTACAGATCAGCAATGGTCATTTTGCTGCTCCCAGTTGCGTCACCTATCTCCTAACTATAAACTGAGATTAATACACTTCAAGTTCCTTCATAGAGTTTACCGCACCCCCTCACAACTACACAAGCTTGGATTACGCCAGGACTCCAAATGCTGGAAGTGTAACCAGGAAAATGCCACCTTCCTACATACGGCATGGAGCTGCCCGGTCGTAGCTAGTTTCTGGGAGGAGGTTTTTGTCACTGTCAGGGCTGTCACAGGGTGCACTCTTGACTCCACGCCACTTGTGGCACTTCTAGGGAACGTTGAGGAGGCCCCGCCAGAGAAGCGCAGGATTTTAGCAATGATGCTCCTACGTGCTAAGCGCAGAGTCGCCATACACTGGGGTGAGCCACAACCTCCCCGCATTAAAATTTGGGTACAGGACATTGTTTATTGCCAGGAGCAGCTAGCTGCGTTCTGGGACCTGATGCCCATGGCTTCTCGCCCTAAAGATATCTGGGAGCCCCTCATATCCTGGCTTAGAGAGAAAGAAGTAGATAATGCTGTTAGTTTAACATAGTTCATTAACCCCAACCAGTAAGTGTGAGACATCTGCGGGTTAGAAATTGACTAATCTGATATCATTACCCCTGCGAGGGTTTGATCGAGTGGGCTATTCACTATGTATACATTCTACATCTTTAGGCTGTCAAGTTCTTGAATGCTATTGTAAACCTAGACCTTTAATTGTTACCAGACCAAATGTGGACCTTTAATTCAGCATATTATATTTCTATGCTTCTGTGAGACCAATATGCAATGTCTGTTCATCATATATCAATCTACGTGACGCTATGCGAAATATGTTGCTACCTATATGTAAGGTGGGCACTGGTGGATGTTCATCAATCAAGTGGCTGTAAGACTCGTAACTGCAATACAAGCTGTTTTATGTTTATGTCTGCACAAAATTCAAATAAATAAAACTTTTTAAAAAAAACATTGCCGATCTCATACTGAGTCATGATATTGACGTGGCAATCCTAACCGACTCTTGGCTTAACGAAACATCCTCGCCCTGCATGGACCTATTGGTTCCTCCTAACTACAACATCGTAAGGTTGGATAGACAAATAAAAAAAGGGGAAGGTATCGCTTGCATCCACCGCTCTGACCTCTCAGTTACCCAACTCCATGCAGACCTTCTTGACTATCTCGCACTCTCCATAAGCAATGACTCTAAGCAGCTGTGCAAATTGCACTCCTTCTACCACCCCCCCGGGTAAGAATGACCTATTCATCGACCAACTCATGGAAATCATTACAGCAAATGCCTCCCCCCACTCCAATGATATATTCCTTGGTGACTTCAATCTTCACTGGAATTACCTCAATGACATTCAGGTCAACATCCTCAAAGACTTCTTAGCTGACCAATCACTCTCCCAAGCCTGCACTCTACCAACTCACTCGAAAGGCTCCACGTTGGACTAGATCATCTCAAAGGAAATGACAGTCAGGCTAACCTCAATTGCTCCTTGCGACTGGTCAGACCACCAAGCTATTACCTTCCTAAAACAGGGTGTACATAAGAAAAGATCAGTGCAATCAGTGAAACTGAAAATGGGGCTCAGGGACACAAAAAACCTAGACTATGAAAAGCTGGCAGCTCGATGTGAGAAGGATCTCCCCTCTCTCCCCAAGCTATCTAATGTTTGCGATCTTACAGAGCACTACAACTCAACAATGTTGGCTATAATTGACTCTCTTGCTCCGCCTAAACTAAAAGGAATTCAGTTTAAAGACAAAAATCCCTGGTTCAATTGGGCCCTAAACAAGGAAAGGAGAATTCTTCAGCTAACAGAAAGGAAATGGAGACAACACCCCTCCTCCCCCCAGCTTCAACTTCTCAGAATGACCAGAAATGCGTACAAGAGCATTCGCAAATCAAAAAAAGAATTCTTGAGTCTGGAACTGGAGAGTGCTAAGAATAGACCTCACAAGCTCTTTGAAATGGTAAAACAACAATCAAACAAACTGGCAAAACCGCTCAAGAAGTAACTATATCCCTAATAAACTGTGATGAGTTCTCCTCCTTCTTTGCAACCAAAATCAATTCCCTGGGAAACGAGCTGAATTCCACCGCTAGCGCCCATTCTCTTCTTCCGTCGACACAAACCAACCTCTCCACTCACCTCCGCCAGGCAGCACCCAAAAACCAAGCTCACTGGTTTACCTTCGACCTATACGATGACCATATCATCTCAAAATTCTTAGCATCCATTAAACCGAACAACCACTTCAATGACCCGCTCCCTTCCAACTGCTTGTCCGCAACCAACCAATTTATCATACCCATTTGGACCACAATAATCAATGCTTCTCTAACTCAAGGCTCCATACCTGACTCTCTAAAAGCTGGGCAAGTCATCCCCATCTTAAAAAAACCCACTCTGAATCCTGCTGAACCGGACAATTTCAGACCTATATTCAATATTCCACTTCTAGCTAAAGTTGTATAGAAATGCGTTCAACAACAACTTAGCCAACACATCGCCAAATTCAACCTGCTAGACGTATGCCAATCAGGCTTCAGGCCAGATCACAGCACTGAAACTACTATTCTCCACATAGTAGATGACGCCCTTCTAGCCCTAGACCAGGACAAAACGTGCCTCTTAATTCTTCTGGACCTATCATCGTCGTTCGACACAGTCAACCATGAGAAGTTACTAGAACGTCTTGAAAATAGGATGGGATTAGGGGGAACCGTCCTCGAATGGTTTAAATCCTTCCTTCATAACCGCTCCCAAAGATTCCTAGTTAATCGAAAGCTATCCACTCCTTCTCCAATCACAATCGGAGTTCCCCAAGGTTCATCTCTCTCCCCTATGCATTTTAACCTCTATCTGGAACCGTTAGCTGAAATTCTGCGTATCGCCAACATGTCTTTCCACATGTATGCAGATGACACGCAGATCTACATCAAAATCTCATCTCTAGCCCCTTCAGTGCTCATGACGGAGCGGTTCCGTCATGAGCCACGGTGGGCGTGTGCTCATGACGGAACCGCTCCGTCGTGGCACCCACCCATGGGGGAAGCGCTGGGGCTCCCCCCCTGGGCAGCCCATCTAGCCCCCACAAAGGGGGATGGCAGCGGAAGAGTTCCTGCTGCCACCCCAACCCCCCCCCCCGGGCAATCCCATGACGTCAGTTCGCACAGCGCGCACCGACGTCATCAGGAAGCCCCGGAAGCCCTGGAAGCCATTTGCTTCCAGGGTCCCGACGGAGAAGGTAGGTTTCCTTGCTCCTGGGGGGGGGGGGGTTTCCTGCACGCACAGAGGCATCGGGGGAGAGGAAAGAGTTTTCCTCTCCCTTGATGTCTCTGTGCAGGGCATTTCTGCTTCACGATCGCGCACAGCGTTGCGATCGTGCAGCAGAAATGCCCCCACTAGGCACCAGGAAGCTTTTTTCTTTGTATTGGAAGCGACCCTTTGGGCAAGGGTCGCTTCCAAAGGGGGCACAATGTTTGTTTGTTTTTTCTGCCCCACGGCCCATTTTTTGGGCCTTTCTGCCCCCAGAAAACCCCACTAGACACCAGGGAATATTTAAAATTAAAATGGAAGCGACCCCTTGGGCAAGCGTCGCTTCCAGGGGGCAGATTTTTTTTTTTTGTATGTGTATTCTGCCCCCCCTGGGGGCAGATCGGCCCATTCTTTTGGCCTTTCTGCCCCCAGGGCAGAAAACCCCACTAGACACCAGACACTTTATTTTAATTGAAATGGAAGTGACCCCTTTGTGTGTAATGGAAGCGACATGGTTGCTTCCAAGGGGGTAAAATTTGGTTAATGTTTTTTCTGCCCCTCCTGGGGACAGATCTGTCCCTTTTTATGGCCTTTCTGCCCTAGGCAGGAGGGGGGAGGCAGAAAACCCTACTAGGCACCAGGGATTTATTTCTTTTGCAAGGGGGGCACATTTCTGTCTGCTGTTTTCTGCCCCACCTGGGGGACAGATCGGCCTGGCAGACAACCTCACCCGATCCCTTGGGCAAGATCACCCCCCATTTTTCTCAGCCCTATTTGAAGGCCCATCTGGCAGATTGACCATTTGGGTAGTGAAATAGCGTGTTATAATGTTAATTGTTTTATTTCTTGTGAATTGCAATTGTAATGCTTTATTTCTCCCTTTTTGTTCTAGTTCAAGGCTTTTGCTCTTTAGACTGTTCCAGGTTGCGGTTTCGTTACTGGTGGTTCTGCTGTTTGTGTAGTTGCACGTGTTTGGTAAGAGATTTTTTTTGTACAATGTAAATGAGTTTCATTTCCCTGCATGTATGTGTTTTTTGCAAATGGTGTAATAATAGCAGTATGTTTGGCTTCTGTTTTTGAGTGTCAAAATCTTTTTGCATTTGTGCTCGATGTGTATTTTGTTGTCTTGTGAGTAATTGGTTTTGTTTTTTTCTTTCTAGTGGGATATCGTTGGTTTTTGCTGTGTCTCTGCAGAGTAGGTGCTGGTGAGTGTAGCTGTCTCTTGCAAGTGAATCGTATAGTTTTTGAGTATATAGATCTTTGTGATAAAGGCACACATTTTTTTTACTTACTTATTTTGCGCAGTGTTGCTTGTTGTTGACTTGTTTGTGCAGTCTCCTTTCTTAGTAAGGATAATGGCTAGCCACAGGATTACTGCTCAGCAGGTTGTTGGTATGCTTTTTGAGTCTTCCTCTGACCATGGTTCAGAGACTGACTCTGCATCTGAGGCAGAGGAGGGAGTGGAAGATTCAGGCAGCGAGTTTTTTTTGTCCATGAGGAATCATCGGATGATGAAGCTACTTTCAGTGCGGATAAAGCTACTCTTAGTGTGGATGAAGTGCCTGTTTTAGAGGAGGACATTGATGTGCCGATAGTGCAGCAAGAGGCATCTGGGCTGCAGCCTGGGGCTGCAAGGCACACCCGTTGGAAGTGCTGACCTCTGGGTTGCCCCAGGCATGGTGCAACCGGCATTGCCAGTCTTTACTGGTGTTCCAGGGTGTAGAGTGAATACTGAAAACTTTTTGCCGATACATTTTTTTCAGTTGTTTATGGACGATGTATTTTTGGCAGAGATTGTTGAGCAGACTAATTTGTTTGCTGAACAGTATTTGAGAGACAACAGTGCCAGCCTTAGGACCCACTCTAGAGCTACCCGCTGGACTCCCACAAATCTGGATGAGTTGAAGAAGTTCTTGGGGTTAACTTTTTTGATGGGCTTGCTAAGGAAGCCATCAATGTCTTCATATTGGTCTACTAGTCCCTTGATGGCAACAGCTATATTTCCTGCAGTCATGAGTCGTGATAGGTATTTGCTTCTGCTTCGGATGCTGCATTTTGTCGATAATGGTTTAGCGTTGCCACGAGATCACCCTGATTGTGACCGTCTTTTTAAGATTCGGCCTGTCATTGATCACTTTGTAGATCGATTTTCTGAGATCTATGCTCCAGGGAAAGAAATAGCAGTGGATGAGTCTTTGGTCTTGTTCAAGGGCCTCTTGGTTTTTTTAGGCAATACATTCCTAGTAAGAGGGCACGCTATGGAATTAAGATGTTTATGCTGTGTGACAGTAGGACTGGATATGTCTCTAACTTCAGGGTGTACACCTGTAAGGATTCCAGGATTAACCCCCCTGGTTGTCCGTCCACTTTTGGAGTGACTGAGAAAATTGTGTGGGAACTTGGTAGAGGACTTTTTAACAAAGGTCACCATTTATATGTAGATAACTTCTACACTGGTGTGCAGTTGTTCAGGGAATTGGCCAAAGTGGACACTGTTGCTTGTGGCACAATCCGCTTTAACTGTAAAGGTTTCCCAAAAGAACTTGTTTGTCAAAAGCTTGTGCGGGACAGTGCAGTGCGTTGCGTAGCGAGGAACTTCTAGCTGTGAAGTTTTCAGACAGGAGAGATGTGTACATGCTGACTACCATCCATGATGAAAGCACTTCACCTGTGACTGTTTGGGGTCAGGTTGCTGAAGCGCGCAAACCTGTGTGCATTTTAGACTATAATAGGCACATGGGTGGTGTTGATAGAGTAGATCAGAGGTAGGAACATTACACTGCTCTTCGTAAGGCTTACATTTGGTATAAGAAGTTGGCTATCCATCTTTTCCACTTGTCAACCTTTAGTGCTTTTGTTGTATTCAAGGATTGTTGTCCTGAGTCAAAGATGACTTTTGCTAAGTTTCAGGAGTCTGTAATAGGCAGCCTTGTTGTAGTGGAACAGGCAAGTGTTCCTAGAGTTGGAGTGGTGGAGGATGTGGCTAGATTGAAAGAGCGCCACTTTCCTGATCACATTCCTCCCACGCCCTCAAAAGACTTTCCCAGTAGGAGATGTAGAGTCTGTTGGCGAAGAGGGACGCGGAAGGAGACTCGTATGTACTGCCCCGAGTGTCCTTCTAACCCTGCGCTGTGTGGGCCTGATTCACAGAACTAACTTACGTCAAAAACGTAAACGTAAACGTAAAGTTGTACTTTTTAGGTATTCACAGAATACACTTACTCATTTTGGTATTCACAGAATGAACTTACTCATTTCGGTATTCACAGAAGTTAGTAGTCCTAAAGTTAGGACTACTAACTTCTGTGAATACCGAAATGAGTAAGTTCATTCTGTGAATACCAAAATGAGTAAGTGTATTCTGTGAATACCTAAAAGTACTAACTTACGTTTACGTTTACGTTTTTGACGTAAGTTGTTCTGTGAATCAGGCCCTGTGTGCCTGCTTGTTTTAGAATGTACCACACGCAAAAGAATTTTTGGGAGCATCCATGAGTGGTAAAGTGAACTGCCTGGTCTCTATTGTTGTATATTTTTTGTTCAGTTTCAAGGTTGGCATTTGTGCAATGTATTTAGTTTCAGATTTTGTGTTAGTAGATTTGTATCTATTTGCAATTTGTTTGTGTTTTCTTTTTTATATAAAAAAAACCAAAATGTGATGGTGGTGTGTGTAGGCTGGTGCCTGGCTGGTGGTGTGCGTGGACTGGTGCTTGGCTGGCGGTGTGCGTGGACTGGCGCTTGGCTGGCGGTGTGCGTGGACTGGCCCTTGGGTGGCGGTGTGCGTGGACTGGCGCTTGGCTGGCGTTGTGTGTGGACTGGCGCTTGGCTGGCGGTGTGCGTGGACTGGCCCTTGGGTGGCGGTGTGCGTGGACTGGCGCTTGGCTGGTGTTGTGCGTGGACTGGCGCTTGGCTGGCGGTGTGCGTGGACTGGCGCTCGGCTGGAAGTGTTTGTGGACTGGTGCTCGGCTGGTGGTGTGCGTGGACTGGCTCTTGGCTGGCGGTGTGCGTAGACTGGCGCTTGGCTGGCGGTGTGCGTGGACCTGCGCTCGTCTGGCGGTGTGTGTGGACTGGCGCTTGGCTGGTGGTGTGCGTGGACTGGCGCTTGGCTGGTGGTGTGTGAGTAGTGACTTGCTGCTGGTCACTACACACACTGCTAACCAAACTCCACTCCACGCAATCCGTCAGCTGGTGTGGTTGCTGTGTCAGGAATGTGGGCGTGTGAAAGTGATGGGCCCTTGAATGGCGCTGTCTGTTGGTGTGAGTGTTGTAATGTGAAGGGCCCGCGGCTGGCGGTGTGAATGGTTTTGTATGTGTCACACGTATGAAAGGTGTATGAATGGCCTGTAAAGAGGTTGGTGCCTTGTCGTGGCTTTACAGCTCACGAGCTGTGAGTCAATGGTTCAGTTTCTCGTCCTTTCAATTATTAACAGTGCATTTCATTTTTGGGAAATCTCTTAATACAATTGTATATACTGAACCATCACTCACCCTCGTGCCAAATCCAACCGGTATGTATGTGTGCTTGAGGAATAGGTGGTTGTGCAGAACTATTTGTCTTTTATGTCTCTCAAACAGGGTGTACCTTGTCCCTTTTTAGGTCTCGCAGACCTGCGTTGCAGCGCGCTTGCGCTGCTCGCTCTGCGAGGCTTCTTGTAATCAATCCGATTTCAGAAGTGGAGTCTAGGCTCCGCCCCTTCTTTCTATTGGCTTGCGTCATCATTGATGCTAAACGCTGGCTTTGGATTGTGAGTGAGGCTTTTTAGTCCCTCCTTGTTACCGCCCTGTCTCCTTTTGGCCCCGCCCACCCGGACTGGATCTTTTACGTGCGGCGTTACACAGTCTCCTTCATTAGTCAAGACGCACTATATTTTTTCACAATGCCGACAGCTTTTTTGAAAATGCGCCTCGGGCGGGCTCTCTACCTCGTCCTCAGACCCCAGGCGGCGCCGCGTCCTCCTGTTGCCATCTCCCTCGGACGCCGCCGGGGCTGTCCAACGTGTCGCCATTACTTCATGATGTCGAAATAACCAGCGGGTCAATCTTATTCTTCTTAAGCAGCGCGCTTGCTATTAAAATTATTACGAAACACTCTGCGTTGATTTTAGTATAAACATTTGCATTTCAGTGGTAAATCTTTCATTGAGCTTTTCTGTTGACACGTAGCGCCAGAATTTCGAGCACTCCACATGCAGCAGCTGGATCCAGTCGGAACCATTTGCAACTGGTCGACTAGAATTTCAGCCAATATAAATGAATTGTGTTCACTGTCGGTATCGCCGATGGGAGAGAAGGTGTCCCAGACACGGGGAAAGGGGAGGGGCAGATTTACATTATACCTATAACGACAAGCCGTGATATCAAGCACTATATAAGTAACTCCTGGATGTGAAATCGCCTCCCCTGGGGGGCAACCCTCCCCCACCTTCTGTGAGTGTGATAATGTCTGCCCAGTCTCTATTATGACTCCGCACTGGTTCCCTACAGTGAGTCATTCAGCCCCAAATCTTACATTATCATCGTGTTTGTGGTGCTACAAGGTAGGGCTTCGGGTCTCGGCTCCGCCGCTCGCCAAGCCGTGTGCTTCTGGACACTCGCTTTGTTGTTCCCTGTGCCTAAGACCCCTTGTTCAGGCGCTTCGAATGGGGCACGCCGGCAGGTTCAGGAGAAGCCGGAAGTCTGTGCCACAGTTGAGTGGGTAGGTGTCCATGCCTACTCCTGGGCTGACCCACACCTACGGCCTGTCCGCAGGGTCTGTCCTCAGCGGGTGCGATCCGCGGAGCTTGGCCGAGCTGCGCATTTACACAATGTACATCTTTTCCTTTCCCACAAAGAACACACGTTTCCTTGCGGAGAAACTCCTTCCTTTGCACACCATTAAATAAGGGGGCGCTAACTTCGATTTCTCCTCTAGCAATACGTTTACTCCTGCTTTTTGCAGGACTAAGGGGTATATTCACAAGAACGTGTGTTAAACATCTCCAAAAAATGTTAACGCAACTTTACACATCGCAGCCTATCGCGGGAAAATAACCCTGTGTTAACGTGGAATTCACAACACGGCGGTACCATGCGATAGTCCCCCGAAAACGCGGCCAATGTCTGCGATACAACAACCGCGACCGTGATAAAAACACAAACCTCAACGCGAAAAAACATGCGATGGGGCCAAAGCGCGATGAGGAAATCAGCGATAAGCAGCGCCAGGCCTGCAATACACACATGGCAGGCGGGAAAAACCACTATAAAAGTAGAAAAAACACACAAACACAAAATGACCAACACCCAAGCACCATGGAGGCAGCCGGAGCAGGCGCAGAGGACGAGCGCAACCCCACAAGCACCCCGGAAGACCAGCCTGGGACCTCGGGGACAGAGAAGGGCAAGGACAAGAAGAAGATGAAGACGAAGTTCAGTCCGCAGGAGAATAGGATCCTGGTCACGGAGGTGATGGAACACCATCAACAACTGTTCGTCACTTCCAACGTGTCATTGGGCACCAAAAATGGAATATGGCGGGACATCGTGGACAAGGTGAATGTCGTCGGAGAGCACAAGAGGTCAATGGACGAGGTCAAGAGGCGATGGATTGACATCAAGCGCAAGACCAAGGAGAAACTCGCAGGCAACCAGAAGGCAGCAATGCAGACTGGAGGTGGGAGCCCAGCGCCACAGCTGGAGCTGGATGACATGGAGGAGCTGGTGTCGACAGTCATCAGTGTGGCGACTGTGGCAGGATTCGGGGGACCGGACACTGCTCGACAGGACACAACACAACCTCAACCGGGTGAGTGACCACCAGGTACTGGGGGGACGGGGGGAGATGGCCACAATGGCACACATGCACAATAAAGCAGAGCACAGTGCACACCCACAATGACTCTAGATCATGGCCCTGATCCACAGACTGTCACAATGTACAATGCCATGCTGTCTGAATGTGAACCTGTACCATGCGGCTACATACATGCGGACACATTGTAATACACCATCTCCCCTTCACATTGCAGGGGCACCGTCAACACCTCCTGCAGAGCAGTCCCAGCCACTCTTCACTGATGACGAGGAGGACACCCCCAGCATCGACACCCAAGCCCTCCAAGACATCATTGACATCATCCGCAACTCACCTCCAGGATCAGGGCAGCCCAGCTGCATCGAGGAGACCCCACCCACTACCCAAACCACCCAGCTGGAGGCACCCACAGCCCCGGCAGTCTCCCAAGACCTCAGGAACAACACATGGCCTTCCAACGCCGTGTGCTGGAGGGCCAGAGGGAGACGGCTGAGCAGGTGTGGGTGGGGTTCGACCTCATGGCTACCAAACTGGACGCCATCCATGGGTGTCTAGGTCCCATCAGGGACCAGCTCCAGTCCCTAACGGACACCCACAGCCCGCTCCATGGTCTCCAACGAGCCCTGACTGACATCGCTGGAGTCATGACTCGGAGACAAGAACACCTGTCCGCTCAGAGTGGCTCCAGCGATCCCAGCCGTGAGCTGGCACACATGCGGAGGCTCATGGAGGACATGGTGCGGATGGAGGCGGAAAGGATGGCAGCCACCGCTGCACATCAGCGAAATGTAGCTGGGATCTACCATGCCCTGCAGATCCTCATCAAGGCATTGCTGCCACAAGGCGTGGCGCAGATGAATGCTGCTGCTCCTACACCATCCACATCTCCGCCCCCTTGTGTGTCAGTGCCTCCCAGTGCGGCAGTCGTATCCACTCCGGCACCTGATGTGTCACTGCCACACAGTGCGGCAGACAATCCTCCTCCGGCACCTGATGTGTCAGTGGCAAACAGTGCCTCAGCGGGTACTGCAACACGCACAGGTGGGGCAGAGCACACATCCGAGGACGAGGATATGGATGGGATTGAGTTCAGAAGGAGGCACTAGCATTCATTTCTGCCACCTGGCCTGTTTCTTCTTGGTGCCGCACATGGCCCCATGACCTTCCACTGACCCCTGATACACTCTGCTGCACTCACCTTGGACTGCGACATGGACTGCCATATCCTGTTTGATGACCAATGACACGGCGACCAGACTGCGGACTGTTCCCTTCCTCTTCCGCAGTATTTGTCATCCCCGGATGGACTCTGGCTGGCCCTCCACGGGCCCATATTGTGTAGTGTGCTTGGCATGGCCCTGTACCGCTCCAGCTGCAAAACTCCACTGGATGTGCAATAAACATCCAGAAACGCACTGCTGTGTCATGTCTTTCATCATTCATGTATGAATGTGTGGATGAATGTAGGGACAGTGATTTCCCTTACGTCAATGATGCTCATCTAGTAGGATGCCAGTCACAGTGTGCTACATTACCTATTGTGTTCTGGTTGCCGTGAACAATACAATAGGGACACACGCATTAGTCACTTCCTTGTCCAGACATGGACTGAACCACGCCCAGAGCCCCCGAGTCATTGTTGCTAGCCCTGCGCTGGTCCGGCGTACGCCAGGCCAGACCACTCCGCCTACACTCCGAGGGGGGGCCCACATAGCTACATGTCGCAGGCGTACATGCTGGTGGTATGCAGGTCACTGGTCTAGTTGTCAGCATGTCACGGCCACTCCCTGAGGGCAGGTCTGCACACACACCACACCCATCCGGCACAGGCGTCACAGGCCATGTGACCCCGCCAATATAAGTGGCAGACAACGTCACGTTCCCCACTGCCGGTGGTGACTGGATGACAGACGCTCCACGGCTCTCAATCATAAATGGCCCATTAGTTGTGGCACACAGGATTGGTCGCACCCGAGGCCTTGCGCCCGTCACGGGCCTACCACCACGTGGCGCTGACTGGGGTTGCACAGGGTTAGTGGCACCCGAAGCCTTGCGCCAGTCACGGGGCTACCACCACGTGGCGCTGACTGGGGTTGCACAGGGTTAGTGGCACCGAAATAGCTGAGCGGGTGTGCAGCCTGCAATGATGACGTGTGCACTGATGTGGTCTCTGTCATTGATGCCTCAGGACTCACCGTCATGTGTGGGACCTGCTGGGCCACGGGGCGGGTCCGCATGATGTGGACCATGCCATGGTGGCGGGACCGGGGCCTGGAGCTTGCACGGGCATGTGGTGTGCCCAGTGGTGGACACACCGTTGGCGGCAGGTGAGCAGTGGGCCCAGGGTGCGCAAGTGCGGACAGCCAGCGCTGGCCGGCGGGAGGGGGTAGGGTGCGGCTGCATGCGTGCGCAGGGACGGACAGGCGTTGTTGCTGTGTGATGGACTCTGCCATGATTGACTCTGGCCTCGATTACAGATTGCAGACCTGGTGGCTTGCAGTGTATCCCGGCACGTGGTTGGAGACACACCGGTGGCAGCAGGTGAACAGTGGGGCCTGGGTGCGTAGGGGCGGCGGTGTCTCTCTCTCTCTCCCTTCCTTCACTCTCTCTCTCTCACTCTCTCTCCTTTCCATCTCTCTCTCTCACTCTCTCTCCTTTCCTTCCCTCTCTCTCACTCTCTCTCCTTTCCTTCTCTCTCTCTCACTCTCTCTCCCATCCTTTCTTCTCTCTCTCTCACTCTCTCTCCCTTCCTTCCCTCTCTCTCTCTCACTCTCTCTCCTTTCCTTCCCTCTCTCTCACTCTCTCCCCTTTCCTTCCCTCTCTCTCACTCTCTCTCTCCCTTCCTTTCCTTCTCTCTCTTTCTCTCTCTGCCTTTCTTTCATTCTCTGTTTCTTTGTGTCTCGCTCCTTTGATGTGCGCATGACACATGTTCTGATTTTGTGCTTTATTTTCCAGGCTGTGACATCGAGATTGTCCCGGACGGACCCGACAGGAGTCTTCCGCAATGGTGTTTTGTGTTGTATTTCAATAAAGTTTTTGTTTGTTACTTCAGTGCTGTGTGACTGTTTCTCGTTCTTCTGGCCACACGTGTGTTATTTTTTGACAATGTGCGTCATCATGCGCTTTTTGTGGCTCTTGTGTCGTGCACGGTATGTGCTGGGGGGGGGTGCTGGGGGTGGGTGTTGTGGCCCTCATGGGTATCCAAGCTGCATGATAATTGTCTCCATGGCATCTGTGGGACTTCAGGTGTGGCTCTTGGCTGGGCTCCCTTTCATGCTGCAGGTAGTCGTCCTGCTTAACACCAGCAAAAGGCAGGTGTTAAATCACTGGTGCTACCGTGGTTTATCGCCTGTTTTTAATTCGCATCGCAGATCTGGCAGTTCGTTGTGAAAGTGGTGTTGTGGTTTTTTCGTGTGTTTTTTGCACGGGAACGCCTACTCTGCATCTCATTAGGGTTAGTTGGTGGTGTCCACCGTGGAGATAAATTTTGGGGCAGTTGTCGCGGGAATACTGGCGATGTCTGCAGTTTGCACCGCTTGTGAATGGGATGTTAAATCTATCTCCACTTTTGATGGGTTAAGGTGGAGATAAATCGGCGGTAGGTCCTTGTGAATATGCCCCTAGATGTACTGGTGTTAAAAGGTGGGAAACGCCGTTCACAATGCTTGTGAATACACACAGTCATAGGAATCTCTGGGTGGTCTGTGCATCTTTCATAGACACCCTCAGTCCGGCCCCCTCCTGTACCCTCTCCCCCTCACTTGCCCCCACCTCCTGTAGGCAGATTCAGGGCATGTGCGCTGCGCAGAGGACTTCCTTGGCGCACTCCGTCCTACTTAGGGAACGGGGCTGTAAATGACTAACAGACATTTTGGAAAGCGCGTACTATAAGGGAGCGCGCCATTAGGACGCGGGGTCCCGGGATCCTGGCCACGCCCTCGTGGTTCCTGGCCGAGGGATTGGTCAACGCGGCCTGGAGGAATTACTTCCGGGGCAAGAAGGACGTCACTTCCTGCCGGGGCCGGTAATGGGGGGAGGAGAGGATGGGGGCCTATTTAGGGCACTTTGCCCAGGCCCTCGTCCTCTCTTCCTTACAGCGCTGGCCCCGAGTGCAGGGGACTTCAAGAAACTTTTCAACGCCGGCGCGGAGCGGAGGAGGCAGGAGTGGCGAGAAACCAGAATCGGGAGAGGACGGCAAGGAATCCGGAGCCGTGTCGGAGTTTTTCGTTCTCCTTCCTTCCTCGTAGGGCTTTAAGCATCGTGGCGGCGTCGTGCGGGGACAGGTTGGCCCAGTTTGGTCGTCGGGCGGGATCTGGGGAAGATAAGCAAGGTATTGGTAAATTGGGATGGGTTGCCGGGAGGAGTGCGACGGTTCTGCCCCTACCCGTGTTGACTGCATAGTCCTCAGGATGTAGGCAGGGTGTTCCTGGTGGCCGACTTTTCCTTTAATTTCTTGTCTGTAGTACAGTGTAAGAACTCTGCTTAATGCAGGTTCTTGCTATTAATGATGGAAAGGGGAATAAGGTACGTCGTACTGTGTAATGTTGTGTGGACATGTGTTCCTTTTAACATTGACCGCTCGGGGAATATCGTCTGGCAGCTGTACGATGTCGGGGGTTTCAGAACGGGCGGAGGGAATTCTGGCGTCGCGCGCCTTGCCGATTGTAGGCATTTGACCTGGGGCCCATTTCAGGGAGACTGTTGGTGTTTTGCGCGGAATAGTGCATCGGGGTACAAGGGCCATGACCACGGGTGGTTGCGGTAGTATCAGCGCTTGGGCAGGGAGCTCTCTGCGCTCGCTATTCACGGGACGGCTATTCTTTGATGTGGAGGAATCAGGCCATAGGATTCGGAGATCGAGGTAATAGCTCGGTAATGGGCACGAGTCTTGGGGGACGAATTGAGGCGATCTGACATTAGGGGCTCAGGGGTCGGCGCGCTATGCCGAAAGGGCCAGTGGGTTTGAATCGGTCACCCTACGTACTCAGAGCAGGCGATCTCACGGTGAACCAGCAGTGAACCAACAACGGTAGTCAATTATGTTGGATAGGGGGCGGTGTGCAGAGGAAACCCCCCCCTTTGTTCCCATAACTTCAGTTTCCCTTGGATCTAGGTAGGGCCCTGGTGGCTGGGTACATCCCCCCCCCCCTCTCAAAACTGGCGTTGGTGCACTGTCCTCGGAGGGACAAGCCTTTAAGGGGCGTGGAGTGTGTAAGGGGAGGGGGGCAGTTGGCCCACGTGGGAAGTGCAATACAATGGTAGTCGGCGTTGCCTTAGGCCTGTGGGTCGGAATGCAGATTGTGATGGGGGTCGAGGGGTGCCTCTAGCGGATCACAGGTGCAACCTTACCTCTGAGCAGAGGCCCTGCCTTGACCCGGGATGGGCATGCTATACGGGCATGTGCTATTGTCAGAGTATTGGCTGCTTGGGGCTGTGAGTAGCAGCAGGAGTTACTGCTCCGGGCGGACGTTATGGGCAGTGTGTATATAACGGCCCAGGGACGGCAGCATTAGCAGTGTGCTTAAGGTAGGGGCGGGCAGAGTTCGTACCGTTCGGCGCGGGTAATATTGGCGGTGGGTTGAGTGCTCAACGCGGTTTCAGCAGTGTGTTACTGCCCAATGATGGCGGTAGTAATAGGGCGTTACGGCTCAATGGTAGAGGTATTAGCGGTGTGTTACTGTTCAAGGGTGGCAGTATCAGCAGGGTGTTGTTTCTGCTCAGAGGGGGCGGTATGAGCAGGGTATTTACTGCTCGGTGCAGGCAAATTAAGCAGTGTGCTTCTTGGTTCTCGCAGTAGCGCTGTGTAGCACAGGCGGCATTAGGAGCGGGTTGGTGGATATTGTCAGTATCAGCGGGATGTATACTGCCCAGTGAGGACAGTATGAGCAAGGTGTGTTTGCCACTTGGGGGCGACAGTAGCATCAGCACGTCATCTGCTCAGTCACATCGAAATTCATAATTTGTTTGCTCAGGGCGGACTGTATTGGCAGCACGCTTACTGCCCGGGGCATGTCTGACTTGCAGGGTGGTTACTGCGGAGTGCTTCAGCAGCGATACGTGTTCTGCTTGGTGCTGGAAGTTTATCACGGTCGGTGTGCCGTGCGTGGAGAGTTTACTGAACGGATTTAGTAGTAAGAGTTATGCTGCAGGTTGGCGCAGACAGGGTTAGGAGTCGTTGGTCTGCAGTAGCTATTAATACACATACTGCTTAGAGCGAGTGGTATCTGCAGGGTCCTTTTGCTCGGCACGGTCTTCGGCACTTG
This sequence comes from Calotriton arnoldi, assembly GCA_963921515.1. Taxonomy (NCBI): domain Eukaryota; kingdom Metazoa; phylum Chordata; class Amphibia; order Caudata; family Salamandridae; genus Calotriton; species Calotriton arnoldi. The sequence goes on along the minus strand of CAWUFW010012487.1, from coordinate 329,833 downwards.
GCCCACAGTGTTAACAGTGTATTTACTGCTCAGGGCTAGAAGTATTAGCATGGTGGTACTCCGTAGGACAGGCTGTAAGAGCAGTGGGTTTGCTGATCAGAGCTTGCAGTAGTACCAGGAACCGCATTAACAGGGGTTTATTGCAGGGTACTAGTGGTATTGCAATATAGTTCGGGTGCATTGTGGGCCATGTTCCATGCTGTTTGCTTGTCATTTCCGGTGGTATTGGCAGTGGTACAGTAGGTATCTACGGCCCCGGGCCACCAGATTATCAGCGAGTACTACTGAATGCGATATTTAGTATCAGCAGTGGGTATTGCTAGGGGCGAGCCGAATTTTAGTGGCTTAGCAATAGTTGCTCCTCAGTACAGGCGAGGGTGACAGGATTTACTACTCAATGTAGCCTCTGCATTAGCAGGGCCGGCTGGAGTCAGGGCGAGCAGTCAGCACAGTGCGCCGGCCTGTTGTTAGCACCATCCGCTGCATTACTCCCACTAGGGTGGGGGGTGTTCTTGTGCTAGGGGCTCGATGGGGACCTAAAAGCAGGTGTACATGCTGGCAGGGAACATGCTGAGGGTCCCATTCTCATCTGCCGCATTGTCCCTTCCGTGTAGAGCGCTCATTTGTTAGGGCTGCGATGGGGATCTTACGCAGGCATGAAGGCTGGCATGGAACATGATCAGTACCTTTCTTTTATGGGTTCCAGGGCGCCCTTGTCACGAGGGCCGCCATGCGTGACAGCGTTTGCTCATCTAAACAGCATTTAATTCGGTTCATTTAGCCCCATCTCTTCTGTTTCTTAATTGTCGGGCCCACACAGCCTACGCAGGAGGGGACCGTGCATGGGTCCATTGCTCGAGTTAATTCACATGGCCAGGCTAGAAATTTTCCCTTTAGTGGAACAGTGCACGGAATACACTCTGGTGAACCCCGTCCATCATATTGTTTTAGTCCCTCTGGCAGCCAATGAGTAGGATTTGACAGCTGCTGCCGGTTACAGGGCACAAGGGGTTGGGGCACGCGGGTGGACGACACCGATCCATTATTCTGGGAGGGGAGACGCGGTTCACCCGTCCAAGAGGTGGGGTTCCGCGGGAATATGCAGAACTGCTGGGCTAGGGGAAGTTGTGAACACTTGGACAGTTTCAGCTGCATCGGCAAGTTTTCTGTGCTTGTTCTGAGGGGCAATTCCAGCCAGAGACTAGGCTTAGCTGGTTCCAGCTTTACCCATAACATTGGCGGAAATCAAGGGGCCATCAGGATTCCTGTCAGGCAAAAGCTCAGATGCCTGGGTTCTCGAATGGGATGCCGGCCCTACCTTAGTTGGTAGGGGCCTCGCTACGAGCGCACCCTGTGGCCAAGCAAAAAGGTGCGGGGGGCACGCAGGCAGGCCCACGTAGGGGGATGGCATCTAGCGGGATCGCAAAGCGAGGCTTTGTCTTACGTGAAAGCCCTAGGGGCGGTGATGGGTCTTTGCCAACCTTGGGTGATAATAAATGAGGGCAATCCTTCTGTGGGGAGTACGACCATAGCAGGATATATATGGGCTAACATCTCCTTAGGGAGTGGTGCGCTAACAAGCTTACCTTATTTTCCGCAGCACAGGCGGTGGCATTGTAGGGGGCTGGCCATTAGGACGAGGGTCTGCAGTTCTGGGACTCCGGGGATAGTCAGTCGGGCTCACTACGAGGGAGAGGTTCGAACATGACCCCACTCGTGGGGGAGCGCGAGTCAACATAAAGGGGTAGAGGGGGCCTGTAGAGGATCTTGGGGAGTACACGTGAATCTGTCTTCAGGTGGAATTATTTTGCATAGTGGTGCGTAGCATAGTTGGACTACCTATGGCAGTGGAGGATGGATCTAGTCGTTTACTCAAACAGAAGGGGGTGCGACAGGCGCAGCAGACTGGGTATCTACTGGACGAGATTAGGGTAATGTGTCATCCAAAGGCGTGTGGGTTACTTGCCCGTACAATGGGCCACTTATGGTTGGCAGCAGTTGCGAGGGTTGAAGCTTGGGGGCGTAGAGTGTCTCCCTTTAACTGTTTGGGAGCAACAGGCTTCCAGATCGCACATATTCGCCAGCTGGTGGAAGACTCAGTGAGCCATGGGGGACTGCAGTTCCCAGACTTGGTTATCCTACAGTTAGGAGGTAAAGATATGTTGGGGCTGGGACACAGAGCTGCGAGGGAGGCTCTGTCTGGTTACGCTCAATTGGGAATGGACGGTCCCATGATAGCATGGTCTCATGGTGAGAGTGGGAGTCCAGACTACGGTTAAAATGCCTGGTAAGGTTTCGGCCAAGTGCCTAGAAGGCCGGAACGGCCTAGCAGTACCCGGGGCTGGGGCTGGCTTGGTAAAACACCCACAAAGGGGGTATGTGGATGGCAGGGTTTACTGCATTGGTGGGCACACGGCTACTTGGGACCCAGATTGGTGGAGCCGGGTATGGAATTGGACATGGCTCTGAGCCTGGAGACCGAAGGAACTTAGTGGTTTCAGAGGTAGGCTGGTGGTGGGGAGGGCGAAGGGCGGTTGGCCCTGGTCGCCCTTGTGGCGGTAAGGAGGCCACTTAAATTGCCTTACATGGTTAAGGGAGTCCTCCTGCATACTCCCTAGGCCCGCACTGAGGGGAGATACGGTAAGCTCACCCCAGAGAATGGAGACACCGGCTGGGGGCAAGGGCGCCAGTTTACAAAATAGGGCAGGGGGCATCCGCTCCTGGTTATACCCTACGAGCCCCGATGGGCAGCCTGGTGGTTGGAGGGGTGGGCCCCTCGGGTCGCGGACAAGGACCAGATGGCAGGGGCCCACCTTCTCAAGGACACAGGTGGGTTGCGCCTCGCGTGGTTCTCAGGTTGGGGTGGCGCAAGCCAGAAAGCCCCTTAGTGCTGGAGCAATAGAGAACATTCTTTGTCGATGAATTAAGTTCTGTTATTTCTGCTGAGGGATGATGAAGTTATGTGTAGCATGGAAAATATTGTGCAGTTATTAAAGTAAAGTTGATAACTATATGCCGTCTGAGATTTGAATTGGATTGATGATATTTTGTCATGTTTATATGTGATGGTTTCTAATAAACATGGCCTATTTTACCCACAGCTCTGGTCGTCCAGTCTTGATCTGTGGGTTCTGATGGGGCGGGGCCGGGGGACAACTGGGGGCTCCGGGTCCTATGGAAAGCACGTACTATAAGGGAGCGCGCCATTAGGACGCGGGGTCCCGGGATCCTGGCCACGCCCTCGTGGTTCCTGGCCGAGGGATTGGTCAACGCGGCCTGGAGGAATTACTTCCGGGGCAAGAAGGACGTCACTTCCTGCCGGGGCCGGTAATGGGGGGGAGGAGAGGATGGGGGGCCTATTTAGGGCACTTTGCCCAGGCCCTCGTCCTCTCTTCCTTACAGCGCTGGCCCCGAGTGCAGGGGATTTAAGAAACTCCCGCCCACCATCCCTAGAGGTAGAGATTTGGAAGGTGTTGGAAGTTGAATTAAGAGTGGCGGTAAGGAGGCCACTTAAATTGCCTTACATGGTTAAGGGGAGTCCTCCTGCATACTCCCTAGGCCCGCACTGAGGGGGAGATACGGTAAGCTCACCCCAGAGAATGGAGACACCGGCTGGGGGCAAGGGCGCCAGTTTACAAAATAGGGCAGGGGGCATCCGCTCCTGGTTATACCCTACGAGCCCCGATGGGCAGCCTGGTGGTTGGAGGGGTGGGCCCCTCGGGTCGCGGACAATGACCAGATGGCAGGGGCCCACCTTCTCAAGGACGCAGGTGGGTTGCGCCTCGCGTGGTTCTCAGGTTGGGGTGGCGCAAGCCAGAAAGCCCCTTAGTGCTGGAGCAATAGAGAACATTCTTTGTCGATGAATTAAGTTCTGTTATTTCTGCTGAGGGATGATGAAGTTATGTGTAGCATGGAAAATATCGTGCAGTTATTAAAGTAAAGTTGATAACTATATGCCGTCTGAGATTTGAATTGGATTGATGATATTTTGTCATGTTTATATGTGATGGTTTCTAATAAACATGGCCTATTTTACCCACAGCTCTGGTCGTCCAGTCTTGATCTGTGGGTTCTGATGAGGCGGGGCCGGGGGACAACTGGGGGCTCCGGGTCCTAACCACACGGACTCCTGGCGGTGGAAGTCACCAGCAGCACTTTACCTGCACGTAAATTAATCATAACTTGCTACAGTGTCCAAAGATAACCTTGGGGCTTATTTACAAGCCCCTTGCGCCACTTTTGCGTCACTTTTAACATGGGAAAAGTGACGCAAAAGTGGCGCAAGGGACTTGTAAATCTGCCCCTCAGTTCGATAGTGCCCGTATCATTGTCTTTGTGAAGATGAAAGCTTGAGTCTGGCCGCCAGGATTTAAAGGTGTGGCCTGTATGCCCCTAACTTGGTGTAAACCGAATGATCGACGACGCTGACATCAATAAATCTTCAAGGACTTTAAAACACACCTTCAAAAAGTTACTTTTAAAATCACTTCAAAGTTAACTTATTTCTTCTTCATACTGCCTGGTTAATACACCCTAAGGCCCGTTGGCGCTTTTTGCGCGCTTTATAAACGAATAAATACACTCTTCTGTCACAACGTAGCGCCCCGAGGTCCGCTTCCCATTGCTTTAAGCGCTGCACAGAGAAGGACGGACAGATAGGGACACAGGGGCTGGTGGGAGTCGCGCCTCTTCTTGCCCCGCAGCCCTGCCTGGCCCCCCTTTCACCCTCACTTCTGAGTGCCACCGCGCCAGCTGTATGTTCAGTTAACTGACTGTTTGTCTCTGCCCCTCCAGGGCTAAACATGGCTTTGATGCCCCCCTCTCCCCCGTTCAGTGCTCCCTAACCTGTTTATCTGCAGGGGTGGGAGGGGAGTGGTCGCACCCCTCATTCTCGTCGTTGGGTACATGATTATCACCCGTGGCGTTTTACATTCACACCCTGCAGCCCCCTTGGCCCCTCCCTGACCCGGGGCACCCAGAAGCCCCCCCGCCCCATAGAAGCCTCTTTGGTGAGTTGTTCTCACAGCCGCGCTCTGATGTCTCACGGAGAGGTAAATAAACAAACCATTAAAAAAAGGGAGGGGGGGGGGGTTCTGTTTAATTTACTTCACTCTGTTGTTTTATTGTCACTGAAACTCTGTGTTGTGACACCGCAGCAGGACACATGCAGATGTAATCAGCCCTGAAAGGGGGGCAGCCAGTAATCACTTTAACACACTCTGCACTCCCAGCCAATCAGGAACATCGCGGGGGTCACGGCTTCATTGGCCCCCTGCTGGGGGCACTTCACACCATCCGCCCCATATCAATGCCCTTCATGGAAGGGCACATACCACCAGTGTTTCTGGTGTGATAGGTGTGACTCCTGCAGCGCGCTCCGAACACCGCAGGGGGCGCCAGAGGACCAAGCTGGGCCATATCACGACAAGATGTCGCGCCATGCCTGAACTCTGACCCGAATCATTCCTTCTCTGGGTGTATGATACTGAGCCTAAGGCAGCACACTCCGCAAACTTCATTGTTCCTAGGCCCGTCGATGCTGGTTCGTTCTGGTATCCAAGTCAGTGGTACTCATGTTATCAAAATGATGAAAGGAAGAGCGGCCTTGCTGGTATGTAATGTTCACACCGCCTCCTAATTTTAAATAGCCGACCGGAAGTCTCTTCCTGTGTTCGTTGCCACTGCCAAAACTCACACAGATCTGTCCACAAAGAGGTGAAGATTTACCCACCTGCCTTCAGAGGAACAGTTGCTGCACCTGCATCCAGAGGGGGGACACTGCTCCCTGCCCCCAGGTGAATAGGTGCCACACTGACTCAAGGAGAACATTTGTCCCCTGCCCCCAGGTGAATAGGTGCCACCCTGACTCCAGGAGTACATTTGTACTCTGCCTCCAGGTGAATAGGTGACACCCTGACTCCAGGAGTACATTTGACCCCTGACTCCAGGTGAATAGGTGTCACCCTGACTCCAGGATTACATTTGACCCCTGACTCCAGGTGAATAGGTGTCACCCTGGAGTACATTTGTCCCCTTGCTTCCAGGTTAATAGGTGCCACCCTGACTCCAGGAGTACATTTGTCCCCCTGTCTCCTGGTGAATAGGTGCCGCCCTGACTCCAGGAGTACATTTGTCCCCTGCCTCCAGGTGAATAGGTGTCACCCTGACTCCAGGAGTACATTGGTCTACCTGTCTCCTGGTGAATAGGTGCCACCCTGAATCCAGGAGTACATTTGTCCCCGACCTCCAGGTGAATAGGTGTCACCCTGACTCCAGGAGTACATTTGTCCCCTTGCTTCCAGGTTAATAGGTGCCACCCTGACTCCAGGAGTACATTTGTCCCCTTGCTTCCAGGTTAATAGGTGCCACCCTGACTCCAGGAGTACATTTGTCCCCCCGTCTCCTGGTGAATAGGTGCCACCCTGACTCCAGGAGTACATTTGTCCCCTGCCTCCAGGTGAATAGGTGTCACCCTGACTCCAGGAGTACATTGGTCTCCCTGTCTCCTGGTGAATAGGTGCCACCCTGACTCCAGGAGTACATTTGTCCCGACCTCCAGGTAAATAGGTGCCACCATGACTCCAGGAGTACATTTGTCCCCCTGTCTCCTGGTGAATAGGTGTCACCCTGACTCCAGGAGTACATTTGTCCCCTGCCTCCAGGTGAATAGGTGCCAACCTGACTCCAGGAGTACATTTGTCCCCCTGCCTCCAGGTGACTAGGTGCCACCCTGACTCCAGGAGTACATTTGTTCCTGTCTCCTGGTGAATAGGTGCCACCCTGACTCCAGGAGTACATTTATCCCCTACCTCCAGGTATATCAATCCATCCCACTCCAATCCAATCCACCCCACCCACCCACCCACTCCACCTCACTCCACTCACTTAACTCTCTCTATCCCAATTCAACCCAATCCACCCCAATCTACTCCAATCCAATCCACCCACTACCTCAGTCCACCCAACCCACTCCACCCGATTCCACCCCACTCCAATCTGCGACACTCCACTCTACGACTCTGCACTTGATAACACTGCACTCTACGACACTCTCTGCCACTGAACCACTGAACTCTACTCCCCTCTACTCAACTGTATGACACTCTACACCCCCTATTCCACTCTACGACGACTACTCCAACAAATCCAGTCTGACACTCTACTCCTACCACTCCACTCAAGGATACTCCATGCCACTAACTTTTAACCATACGGAACAGCAGCCACACTGGTGTACAACACGGCAACTCAACATTGCCAAAGCCAATATTTCTCATTGGCGAGACCGATTGGCTTTGCCAGTGCTTGTTGTGAATGTTGTAATGTGTTGGTTTCGTGCCTGGTGGTGTGAATGGTCTTGTGTGTATCACGTATGAAAGGTGTGTGAATGGCCTGTAAAGTGGTTGGGGCCTTGACGCGGCTTTACAGCTCACGAGCTGTGAGTCACTGGTTCCGTTTTTTGTCCTTTCAATTATTGACAGTGCATTTCATTTTTGTGAAATCTCTTGTTAATAAAATTTTATATACTGAACCATCACTCGCCCTCATGCCAAATCCAACCAGTATGTGTATGTGCTTGAGGAATAGATGGCTGTGCAGTAATATTTGTCTTTTTTGTCTCTCTGCCAAGGTGTACATTCCATCTAAGAAAAACCTACCAACTGTAGATATTGTCGTAAACTAAACACCCATGGGAGTACATGGTGATGTCTCTTTTGTGGATCCCAACAAGTTATCTTACCCACAATGTCCTGCAAACCTCAAAATGTGACTGTCACATTTTCCTTGCATTATTGTGCCAAAATTTTCACGCTTCAGAAAGAAATAACAAATTTCCTACCACCCAGCATTTCTCCAAGCATCCCAATAGAAATGGCACCTCACTTGTGTGAGTGGGCCAAGTACCCGGGGCAGGGAAGGGCCCAAAACGTATTGTGGAGACATCAAAATTACCTATTTTGAAAGGACCTGGTTTTGCAAGGGGGGTCACCTGAGTTTTTGGCCCCGGCGGCCATCTTGGTAAACCTAACAAACCCACACATTTCTGAAAACTAGACACCCCAGGGAGTCCAGCGAGGTATGGCTTGCGTGGGTCCCCCAACACTTCCCAACCCAGAACCCACTGCAAACCTCAATTTTGCTGAAAAAAAACAATTTTTTTCAAAATTTCTGTGTGGGAAAGTTGTAGGATCACCGGGCTGACACAAATTTCCTTCCACCCAGCGTTCCCCCAGGTCTCCCGATAAAAATGGTACCTCACTCGCGTGGGTGGGTAAAGTACCCGCGACAGGCAAGGGCCCAAAACCTATTGAGGGGACATCAAAATTACCTATCACAAAACAACCTCGTTTTGCAAGGGGGGTCCCATGAGTTTTTGGCCCCGGGCTCGGCGGCCATCTAGGGAAACCTACCAAACCCACACTTTTCTGAAAACTAGACACCCCAGGGAGTCCAGCGAGGTATGGCTTGCGTGGGTCCCCCAACATTTTCCTACCCAGAATCCCCTGCAAACCTCAAATTTAGCTGAAAAAATCACTTTCTTCTCAAATTTCTGTGTGGGAAGGTTCTGGAATCTGCGTGGATCCACAAATTTCCTACCACCCAGCGTTCCCCCAGGTCTCCTGATAAAAATGGTACCTCACTCGCGTAGGTGGGCCAAGTACCCGCGACAGGCAAGGGCCCAAAACCTATTGAGGCAACATCAAAATTACCTATCACAAAACAACCCGGTTTTGCAAGGGCGGTCCCATGAGTTTTTGGCCCCGGGCTCGGCGGCCATCTAGGGAAACCTACCAAACCCACACATTTCTGAAAACTAGACACCCGGGGGAGTCCAGCGAGGTATGGCTTGCGAGGGTCCCCCAACATTTTCCTACCCAGTGTGAGAAGTTGGCCTGCTATATGCTGTCCACTAATTAAAGTGCAAAAACCAAAAAAATGCCAATGCTGCTTATTCACTCCAGTCCTTAATCTTTAAGCATTGAAACAAAACAATGCCAACACTAACCACTTTTTCCGTTAGATTTAATCGAAAATCTTTTCTTTTTTTATTTCTTTATCAAGAATTTCACCACCAACATAGTACAAACATTTTATAATTTTTAAGAAACATTTTAAACATCAAGAAAAAATATACAATAGAAACATTTACATATTTACACATCAACATAACATATACCACTTCCAACACCCCATTTGATCAATCTCATCATACACTCATTCCATCAAACACCCTTTTTACCATACAACCTAACACACAAACCCGCGTTTATTTTACAATGTTAACACGGACACTCTGAGAAAAAGCAATGAGCTAAAAGGCCATCAAAGAGGCTAACTATATAAATCCAAAACAAATTGTAATTCTATCTTTGATTGGCCTTAAAACAATGGTCTACGCGTTTCGAACCCCTCCAAGTTTCGGGGATTCTCATCAGGACCAGAATAGCTGAAAAAGACAAAAAGATATCTTTCTCTTAATTAGTGACCAGAAAGTGACCCTTAACTCTAAATGCCTCCATTGTGCAACACCTCTTACCTTAATCCAAAATCAATATTCAGCTGGTCTTAGACCCTTTCAAATTTCTCCAAACTGTTCAATCTGAAAGAACACACATACAGCCATAGTCTCGTAATTGTGATAGATGGAGCATTGCAATATCGATCAGAGGTGGCGAGTTGCTAAAAGCTCTTACTTGTGGCTAACAGAAGGTGAACTGAAGCCACACATGCTGCACCAGTAGCTGCTACATATCTGTAGAATGAAAAATAAAAAAATTGAAAAAAATAAGGCATTCATTGTCCGTAAGGTTATATTAATGACTGGTGTCTCAAAGTTCTCTAGGAACCGGGGCAATGAACTACCTTAGTTTATGTCCCTCGTGTGCTTGATGTCAATGGTTCGGCAGTGAACGGCGAAGGAACTTTTTCCTCGTTTATCTGAAGGAAGAATCGAGACAAATGCAATGGCTCAGTTGCAGTTTGACGTACAATTAATCTTCATCTCGAAAAGACGGGCAGATATGGGCCAATGCTCTGAGCCTGCGGTATATCTTACCTTCACTCGTGTTTTGCAGGCAGATCAGTTGTTCTCCGTATTCGCAGCGAATCGTTTGGCCGGAATGCGGAAGCGGACTGCGGTATTGCGGTGGTGCCTGCGGTGGAGCGGCCCTTCCTTGGGCCCCCCCTTGTGACTCCTGTGCCCCTCCTGTGGCTTGTGGCTTGTGGCCTGGGGGGACGGTGGCAGTCCACCACCCTCTCTTCTTGACCTCTGCCCTCTGCCCTCCATCCACCACCCTATTCTCTCACCCCCTAGTAGCAGCCACTGCAAGGCTGCAAGCAGGGCGGCGGTAGAGGGGGGGCGAGGTGGGGCGAGGGGGGGGCTAGGTGAGGGTGAGGTGTGGGGAGCCATAGTGTTACAGTTGTGACCCGGCAGAAGAGGCAAGACACAGCGGGACCCCTGGACAGCAGAGACAGCAGAGACAGCAGAGAGAGCGGACGCGCGGACACACAGAGGAGTGGCGGATTCAAGATACCCAGGGGGAAAAAGGCAACAACGAAGTAGTAAGTGGAAGCCAGTGAAATCCGGAGGAGCGAGTCCGGCCGAGGGCGGACCAGTGTCAGTGTCCGCAGAGGTGGTCTGTCTAGAACAAGCGTAGCCGGTAACTCAGCCAGAGCACTCTGCTAGCTCCTCTAGCCCACTCCAGCCCACCCCCATCACTTTTTACTAATCAGCCCAAAAATCATTTGCAAATCAAAAAATAATAATAACAACAGACATCAGTACCATCAGCACTAGCTTTTAACACTGCGTCCAACATATGAGAAGGTCTTGAAAGAAAAAAAAAAAAAAAAAGAGGTTAAGTACAAGGAAAGGACAAGGAAAAACTAGGAAATATTAGACGTTCCGACCGCTCGGGACTCTAGAAAACCGGCCATCCAAGAGTCATCTAAGGGGCATTAGGTATCGGCAGGCAGGCAGGTTGGCAGGCTCTTAATATAACACATAATAAAAAATTTTTTTCATCAAATCAATAAATCAATAAATCAGCAACCAATAAATTCACCGGAGAGAAAAAAATTCGTAAATAATTATTAATATCTGCAATACAATACAATAAAGCTACAGTATAAAACCAAGGGCTCATATTAATTCAATCGATCAATTAATTAATCGCTTAATTAACTTCACTTACTTGTTTTCATCAATCAACTAACGAACCAACTCGGGCCTTAACCAAACGTTAGGAATCACCAGGAACCATCAGGAAGTCGTGCAGCCCTCTAAATAAAAAAAATAAAAAAAATAATAATAATAAAAAAGTTCACGGGATGAGATCAGGACGAGTAAGGAAAGCTCCATCAAAACCCCCCAAAAAAGGTGCAAAGAAAATGGACCTCTGCGAACCTCTGGTAGATCCCTCAATGGCGTCTTCGCCTCGCCAAATATTTGCAAAGTCAAGGACAGCTTCCGATCCAGGGCCTGTACATGCCCATTTAACCGCCGAGGAACCAACACTTGGCTCTAAAGAACAATTCAAACCTACAAATACTAAGGCCTCATTAAGGGACTACTTTAGGACCACAGTACCGGCGATAGCACGGAAGAAAATAACCAGCACCTTGGACAAACAGCAGGCACCCTCCCCGCAGGTATCCCCCTCGTAGCCTCCGAGCTATTGCCACATCAAATTATGATTCTGCCATTGATCCATGAGGCCGCCGGAGGGCCCGACAACTCGACGCAATCCAGTGCTTTATTAACAACAAAATCTCTATGCAAAGGCGCCTTAGAAGCCCTGGACGTCAGTCAATCACAACAGGCTACCCTTCAACCCCCAGCTCAATACACAACTCAACTAGAACAAGTTTCCCCCAACGTAATTATTCCTAGAGACGTCCACCTGTCAACTTTTCAACCATTTTCAAACCTAAGCCTGCTTTCCCCATCTGTATTTTATTCTCCAACTGAATCTAAACCTGACAAGCTACAAAAGAGTCCTAAAGTCTTACTACCACAGGTTATGGCCTCTCCGCAAGCCTTTTTCAGCAACCCAGACCAACCAGAGTCGGAATGTTTTCTAGTCAAGGTGGACCAAAGGGATCAAGCTGACCCAACCGTTATCCGAGAAGGGTCAAACAACAACATAATCCACAATTCTTTAGATCTATCGTTCTTTACTACTGAACCCAAAAAGTCTGTAAGGCAAGACAGTTCTCCATCGGCCAACCTTAATAACCTATGGTCTCAATTATTACAAACCTTTCAAACAACGTCAGCTGCACTAACATATCATTCAGACAAGATGGATCTACAGGTGCATCTACTAAACACACTTGCGGTGTACACCGCCGGGATCAACCAAAAATTGGAGGCGCTTAACGCTCTTATTAAAAAAGCCCAATCCCAAACTCAACTGGTGCAATCAGTGTGCTGCTGCTCCCCTATAATTGACTCCTTATCATCTCTGCCTCAATTTCTTTCAGCAGTCCTAACGGAAATAAAGAAACCACCGGTGTCCGAGCCCCCAGATTTCTCTCCTCAGGTTCTAAGCCCGGCACAGGGTCCATCTTACGTGAAAGTCCAAACCAGACCCCCTTCCTTGTACCTCACGGAGACAGCAGACACTAAATTATTCTCTATTGATCCATTCAAAAACCATAATTCACATCGACTGTCGAAAAGGGAAAAGAAAAGACAACGAAAAAGCCGAAACAAACAAAAAATCGACACTACAATTTTAAATATGAGTAATTCCCCTATGAGCGACACAGCGCTTCCAGGAAATGCCCCCCCGACATTATTTTCGAAGGGAGAACGGACGAGCCCGCAATTGACAACGAAACAGTTGCCCTCACAGACAGAACCTTCACGCCAGACTAGTCAGCAGTCAGGGCCACCTCAAGCTATGGGACACCCCCTGCAACCATCAACACAAGCAAAACCCGGACCTATACAACCGCCAATTAAGCACCCAGCATTGGAAGCAGGGCAACAGAGTCCTGCAACTCTCCAGATGTCAGCTCAAGAAGTTAGTTTCTCTCGTCTTCTTGCTGTCGAGGACAACAAATCACGTACACAGAGTATAATCACAGATCCTGGTTGTAAGAATCTCATGAATTCAGCAAGCTGTCGTAAGTTGGTGGCTACAAATAAAAGTAATCCTTTACCCTTCCCAATCATCCAGCATAGGGAATTGCCCCTGCCATCATTCACTATATTTACATCATCAAAAAAGCCTATCGAAGAAAAATCAAAGCGAACACAGCCATTATTGCTTAATGAGCCCTGTGAGCCCCCAAGCAGCCCCCAAAACACCAAACTGCTGCTCATTCCAGAATTCGTTTCCAGAGGCCCTCATGACATCCTCAATCGAGGGAATATACTTAAACTTTTCAAATCATTACCAGATCTAAGCCACCTACAATCGAGAGACATAATCGCTATCGAATTCATTCCATCTACCGGATCTAATACGGGCGAAGCTACGCAAGTAACACTGGTAACCCCGGCAACCCGGGATTTGGTCTTGACGAAAACTGACCAATTTAAATGCTGGGGTATAACAACAATAATACCGTGTGCTCCTCGCTATCCCTCAATACTGGAGATCAATCAGGCACATACTTCCAGCTTCTCCTTAGCCCCCTATTCAGTACTGAGGTCCGCAAGAGGCAGCTCACCAACAGAAATCCCAGACCCCGTAACCGACCAGCGAAACTTCGATGGAGCAGATTGGTTATGGCTGCCGGGGGTCTTATCCAGAAACCGGACCGATTGAACCGTCATTAATTACGGTCTGACAATATGCTCCTGGATCATTAACGGATTCGGGCAAGAAAAACAATCTGCCGCCGTCTTGGACTTTTTAAAAGAATATGACATCCTTCTTTTACAGGAAACATGGGCAGGAGAAAGTATCCCAATAGTGGGCTTCCTGGAGTTTATGACACCTGCCACCAGGCATTCCAAGTTTGGCAGACCAAGTGGCGGTCTCTCGATCTACGTATCAACAAAATTATCCAAATGCATTAAACAGATTATCTTTGAGGAGGATTGGCTCTCTGGAATAATTCTGGGAAGTTCACTTACGGATCCTCAGCTGCTCATCCTTAATGTTTATATCTCCCCCTGCACCACCAAGAAAAAAGCCAAAATGGATAGTTTGATCAACTCCATCTGTGACTTAATTGGCAAGTATGGCAGTACACCAAGTATCATTTCAGGTGATTTTAATACCAATCTCTACTGCAATCCTGCCGATGACACAGGACCGGACCCCCCAAGAGTCCCTCCTCACTTCGCATCCCAGTCAATTCCTGTTGGAAATAAATCTTCGACATTGGGCGAATATGTGGCAATGCAGTTCAGCAGCTTAGGATTCACCTTATTAAATGGGCGCCTTCCCACCGATACCCCGCCCGCATGGACCCGGCCAGATGGCAGATCCTTCTCGTTTTTGGACTTCACTCTAGGGAGTAGAGAAATACTGCCCTGGATCAAGAGTTATCAAATCGCACCACAAGGAGAGAGTGACCACCGGGCACAAATAATAACATTATCCACCTGCATTCCACACTATCAAGAACTTGCCCATACACACTCAGGTAGTCACACAGAGGATCTAAAGCGGATAAAGTGGTCAGACCCCATGGCCCCTTACCTGATGGAAAAAAGCAGAGCCCTATTACATCAATCCTTAGAGCTAAATACTCATGTCGTGAATGGCTGGACCTCTCTTACAAATCTCCTTCTTAACGAATTGCCAAATAGGAGGGGCCCAAGACCCAAAACTCTCAATTCTACATCTCAAAAGCCACAAGGAAATTAAGAACTGAGAGGAACCGAGCACTTCGTCTATCAAGAAAGAACCCCAACAATAAAATCAACGTCAATAACTATAAGCAAGCCCAAGCAGCTTTTAGAATTTCTATACGAAAGGAAAAACTTGCGGCCTCAGATCAATTCTGGCTGAAGCTCATCCACGAAAGTAAAAATCCTAACCCGAAGCAATTCTGGTCTCTTGTAAATAGGAGCAAACAAAGTACAAGTGGGTACGGCAGTGCAAATATTAGTGAAGCTGTTTGGAGTAAGTTTTTATCTCTTCACTTTGGGGATTCCAATATAAACGAAGCCTGCACCAATTTCTCCAGTCCCGTTAACCCTATGATCTCCCCCTCGGGACTGGAGTGTCCGAGGCGAGCTCACCCTGTAAAAATTCCATCTGAAGATCCGCCATACAAGGAATTAACGAAAAGGAATGATACCTCACTAGAGCCCACAGTGACTACTGATGCCTTAAAAAATAAGATCTTGCGCCTCATAACGAAAGCCAGAGCCGAAGGAGCCCCAGGCCCGAATGGCCTCCCTCAAGCCATGTTCAAATCCGATGTTAGCTTATGGTCAGAATACCTGACCCCCTTGTTTCTCTATTGTAGTCTAAGCAACATGGTCCCAGAGTCCTGGAGAGGTGCAATCATTCGCCCAATTTATAAAAGTGGGAAGAGAAACGAGCCAAAAAATTATCGAATGGTTGCACTTCTCGACGTGGAGTCCAAGTATTATGCAAATATTCTATTGGAGGAGCTACAGGCCTGGGCCGAAACAACTGCACGCCTTCCTTTTAATCAGACGGGCTTTGTGGCTAACACCGGTACTACAACCAATCTGTTAACGCTAACAGTCCTGATGGAGAAAGCGAAAGTCCAACAAATCCAGTTGCACTGTTGCTTTGTAGACTTCAAAGCAGCCTTTGACCGTGTGCCCAGGGGTCTGTTATGGCAGAAACTAAAATCGTGGGGCATACCTCAGCCCCTTCTCCAAGCAATAATCCAACTCCATACGGAAACATGGATAAGAATTAAGCTGGGTGAAGGCTCCCACATTTCCAGAAAGATTCGAACTGAAACAGGCGTCAAACAAGGTTGTGTATTGGCCCCACTCCTTTTTAACTTGTTTATATCTGACCTTTCTCCAGCTCTCGACAGTGTAAACTGCCACCCTCCTCAACTAGATGGGACCCGTATTACCAACTTGCTTTACGCCGATGACTTGGTGTTGCTAAGCCATACAAAAGCGGGTCTCCAGAGGCTACTGGATGAATTACTACCTTATACGATAAGAAACCATCTAGAGCTTAACATGTTAAAAACCAAAACTATATCTTTTGGGAAGCAAAAAAGGTCAATAGAAAAGTGGTTCTTTAACAAAACAAAGCTAGAATCAACCCCCAGTTATAAATACCTGGGCATCTTTCTTGACACAAGAGGGACCTTTATTAAACATAAAGAAGCATTGAAAACCAAAGCCCTGTCATTAGAAGTGGCCGCTGCAAAATTAGCAAAATTGCTTTTAGGTCCCAGCCTAACCCCCATGCTGAAAGTAATGAAGGCTAAAGTAATCAACTCCCTGACGTATGGGCACGAGATCACTAAGGGCACAACCAGTACATTAATAAATAAGTTAACAACAAAAAATTTTAAAAGAGGGGCGTGGCCAAGACCCGAACCAAGATGGCAGCTTAAAGAGGGAGCTCCGTCGTAGCTGATCTCCCCACGTCTATCCGCCACACAAATCCGGATCCCAAAGGTTGGGAAACGCACCGGAACAATAGCAGAGGGCATTGAGCCGTGTGCGAGGGCCGAACTCCGCCCGAGACGGACACCGCGACCTTCGTAAGAAGAGGGCCTGTGAGCACCGTGAAGCCGGGAGCTCGATTTTCGGACAGGCCGCTGCAGCGCACTACAACTTCGGCCTCTACCATCTGGGGCCGCCGGGTCGGCACAGTGCCGTAAGCGGATCGCGCAAGCGGTTGTGACCTGCGGGGGGCGCTGGCTGTGACTGAACCCGGAGATTGATACAGCCTGAAAGGAGAGGTGAGGTAGCAGGAGACCCCACTAACGAAGGCATGGGGCGTGAGGGAGGCGACTGAACACCACATGAACAGGAGACTGCAGTCACAGTGAAATGAGGGCCTACAGACACTTCAAAGCCAGGAGCTCGATTTACGAAGCAGGCCGGCACACTATATTACGCCCTCACCTTTTTCTACCCGAGCTTGCTGGTGCCAATACAGGGCCGGGGACTAACTGTGGTGTTGCTGGGACCTAGTAGAGGCGCCAAAGGTAGTGAGTCCATGTCCTGAGTGTTGCTGGAGGATCGGCGCAGACTGGAGCACCAGATTGGGAGGCCCAAGGTACCGAGTGAAAGGGTGTGGCGACAGATGGCCACCTGGGAGTGGTGGGCAGTAGCGGTGTACGGGCCATCACCACCCTCTGAACTTTCTACATCCCATAGCGAGGGCGATTCGCTGGAGCCCTGGGTGGCAGCCCTCCCCCATTGATCCGTGGCTGCAGGGGTGAAGCGAGGATCGGCTGGAGACGTGCGAAATCCTGGGCGCAGGGCTAGCCCGGTGGCCTTGAAAGCAACAGCTTGCTGACACACCCTTGCCGCAAATAGACAGCGCCCAACTTGGGGTGAGGCAGCTGCACCACCACCCTTTCTGCGGCCGCAGGACATCGGGACACGGTGAATGCGTCTTCTCCCGCTCCCTTGATTGGGTACCGCTGATTTCTGTGGTCAGGCGGTGAGGGGCGACAGTGTCCACGACCGGGCCACGGCTCAGGCTGGAGCCAAGCTCGGACTGATCAAGGGGCCCAGAGGGTGACACTGAGCAGACATGGAGAAGAGCAAATCGGCAAGTACCAGGGGATCTAAGGGGGTACAGTCCAATAAATTAGATCGCTACACCCTCCCCAAGGAAGTGATTCAACGCCGTCAATCCAGGGACAGCCCCGCGAGTGAACAAGTTGGGGAAGACCAGGAACTGTCCCTGAGGGATGTCATGGAGGCCATCTCCAGTGTAAAAGCCTCTCTGGAACACAAAATGGACACAATCGCCATAGAGGTTAATTTAATCCGAGCAGATCTGTCCAAACTTAGTGAGAAAGTCAAGCAGGTCGAAATTACCACCTCTAGCTTGGTGGGAGATGTGGCGCAGATCCAAGAGGAGATGCAAGACATGCGAACATTCCGTACGGCGACCGAGTTAAAACTGGATGATTATGAAGGGCGGCTGCGTCGCAATAACCTACGGATCCTAGGAGTGCCGGAAAAGCGGAGGGGCAGTTCCCAGACCTCTTTGTGGAGGACCTTATCCTGCAACATCTACAGCCCAAGGGTCTCAGCAAGTTCTTCGTCATCGAAAGGGCCCACAGGGTTCCCGGAGGCCGCCCCAGGCCGGGGCTCCGCCGCGCCCGTTGTTAGCTAGAGTTCTGAATTTCCGCGATCGAGATATAATCCTCCAGAATGCCAGGGCTCGACCCGGCCTCCGCTACGAGAATGCGGACATTTCTTTCTTTCCGGACTTTACACAACGAGTGCAGAGACAAAGGAGGTCCTTCCTCCCTGTTAAACGAACACTGAGAGACCGTGGTTCTAAGCACGCCATGCTGTTCCCGGCACGTCTCCGGGTGGAGGCAGAGGGAAGGGCCTGGTTCTTTGAGCGGCCGGAGGAAGCGGCGGAATGGCTGGACCTACACTCGAATCGTGAAACGGGCGGCGGCGGAGCGGCGGAGGTGGGAGGCCTCTCAGCAGAGTGTGTGACAGGACTAAGAGAAGATGTGGGCTCTCCGTGATGCGGACGCTTTCCTGTGAAGCCCTGAGACAGGTAACGGGCGGGGTGGGGGCCGAATACCACCGGAGCGGCCCCCCGGCCCTCGGTCTCTACCCAGAACTGCGGTGCGAGACTCTCTGAGGGACTTTAATAGTTACTAAGTGGGGAAGGTCAGCTAACTGGTATGGCATGACCCCACGTTTTCTACTTTTAGTGTTAATTCAGGGCGACAGGCACTCTGCAGAGTTCTTCATGGGCAGTTCTACGCTCACAGTGCAGGGAAGCAGGGTGGGGGGCAGTTGGGAGGGGGTTTCATATTTGTATGTTTGTATTGTTTTCACATTGTTATTTCAATTTTATTTGACAACAGAGGAGCCTGTAATTTTTGAGCTAACTAATGGGTACGCAAGGGGGGGGAAATATTAGGATATTGAGTTGGAATGTTAACGGACTGGGGGACAAGATCAAGCATAGTGTAGTCCTTCAATACATTAAACGCCAAGCCCCGGATGTTGTCCTATTACAGGAAACACATCTCATTGGCAACAGGTGTAAGGCAATGCACAGATGGGGATACAAAATGGTGGCCCATGCAGGATTCACCTCGGGCTCAAGGGGAGTGGGCGTTATGATGAAAAACTCCTTCCCCCTTGCTGTGAGCGCCACATGGGTGGACGACCGGGGCAGATATGTTGGGGTATCGGGCATGTGGGAGGGGCGTCCCACCACATTTATGTCAATCTACGTCCCACCGGGACTACAGAACACAACATTTGCAGATCTGAGCTCTATCCTGCTCGCCATTCCAGAAGGTCAATTGATTATAGGGGGCGACTTTAATGCAGTAGTCTCTGGCACATTGGATCGTTATCCCCCGCGAGAAGTGGGGCCTTCTGCTCAATGGTTGCCTGACTTCCTCAATTCCATGGGGCTGGTAGATGGGTGGAGAACATATCATCCGGATCAGCAGCAATATACCTTTCATTCCGGTGCGCACAATAGTCTATCCCGGTTGGATTACTGCCTGGTTCCGGCAGCACAGGCCCACTGCATACAGGACATCAAACACCTAGCTAGAGGCATTTCAGATCACTCGCCACTATGGATACATATATCCCTTAGTCGCTCCACGGTGGGCAGGCTAGCTCCCATTAACCCCTGGTACCTAAAAAAACCCAAAATCCGGAATGACCTAGTGAAAGCCATGGATAACTACTTCCTAGATAATGAGGGCTCTGTTTCCTCACCCCAGACACTGTGGGAAGCATTCAAGACGGTAATCCGAGGCCAGGCACTGTCATTGATCTCTGGAGTTAAGAAAGACAATCGCAAAGAAGTGGTTGCCATTGAGTCAGAAATTAGTATTCTGGAGGGGGACCCTGAACTGGGAGCAACGCCAGAAAAGCTCCACCTGTTGAGCCTGAAACAACACGAGTAGAAGGCCCTAGTGACGGATGGGGCAAGGGCGCTGAGCAGGGAGCAGCTAGGTAGGGTCTATGACCTTGGAGACAAAACAGGGAAACTTATAGCGTGGCTCGATAAAAAGAGTATGCGAGCAGACTGGTGCCGGAACTTAGGGTTGCGGGAGAGACTTCCATTACGGAGCCACAAGCCATAGTGGATAGCTTTGCCACTCACTTCTCCACTGTATACAAAACAGTAACCCCGCACTCCGAAGAAGACTCTCAGGAACTACTACGTGACATTAGGCTCCCCCGACTCACTTTAGAAGACCGTCAATATATGGACAGCGACTTGACAATAGATGAGATTGGGCAAGCAATCCGCGCCTTGAATTCAGGGAAAGCGCTCGGTCCTAATGGACTCCCTATTGAACTATACAAACTTCGGCCAGATAAACTGGCACCATACCTGAAGGCCATGTTCGAGGAGGCCAGAGAGGGCGGTGTGCTGCCCAGGGAGCAGAGGATCGCGACCATAGTAACAATCCACAAAGAGGGCAAGGCCAAAACCGAATGCACATCATACAGACCCATCTCCCTTCTAAATGCCGAACCCAAAATATTGGCCAAGTTATTAGCCACGCGCCTAGCTAAAATAATCAGCGGCTTGGTTCATCCGGACCAATCTGGATTTATGCCCCATAGGAACACGGCACTAAACCTGCGCAGACTGCATGGAGTGGTGAGTAGAGCACATACTATTCAAGAGCCAGCGGTGGTCGTGTCCTTAGACGCCACCATGGCATTTGATACTGTGGAGTGGCCTTACCTGTGGGCAGTCTTGGCTAAACTAGGCTTTGGGCCTAATTTTATCCAATGGGTACGCTCTTTTATACAGTGAACCCCTAGCCCAAGTAGTAGTTAATAACAAACTTTCCGCAGCCTTCCCACTTAGTAGGGGAACCCGCCAGGGGTGTCCGCTCTCGCCCCTCCTCTTCGCCCAGGCCCTTGAACCTTTTGCAGCGTGGATCCGAGGTGACCCTAGGATAAGAGGACTGAAATGGTCCCCGGACTGGGAGGACCGCATCTCCTTGTATGCGGACGACATCCTCCTTTATTTAGCCTCTCCTAAACACTCCCTGGTGGTGGTATTGGATATACTGGAGGTCTTTGGCAGATTTTCTGGCTTCACTGTAAACTGGAGTAAGTCCCTGTTATATGCCCTCAGTGGTGACCCACCTCTTCCCCCTAGGAACTGTCCAATACAGATAAACACCATTGGGTTTAAGTACCTGGGCATGTTTGTTTCCCTAGATGCCACACTTCGGTACGAGCGGAATCTCCTTCCACCCCTTCACAGACTCCAGAAGGATATTGCTAGTTGGAAAACACTCCCCTCTCGCTTTTGGGTAGGGCGGCCCTTTTTAAAATGATGTCCCTCCCTAGATTCCTATATATCCTGCAGAACACGTTGGACCCTGTCCCAGCTCACTACTTCAAAGAGATTGAGAATCTCCAGCGAACACTGCTATGGGAAGGGAAACCCCGCATTGCTTTGACTAAACTTACCTTATCGTGGTATGACGGAGGCATTAGCCTTCCCGACTTTAAAAAATACTATTGGGCAGCTCACCTGGCTGCCATTAACCACGGCACTTACGGTCGCCCAGATGACCCTGCCTATACTATGGACAGATGGCTCCTCCCGGGAGGGACGTATGGTAGAGCATTATACTCAAAGCCTAGACGGTTTGCCCTAACTGGCCCCACTGCACATACCGTTCAAGTTTGGCACAGCGCGACTAACTCACTAGGGTGGGGCAATACATTGACACTAGCAACTCCATTGTGGGACTCAGAGAGGTTGGGTAGTTTGTGGAAGACGAAAGGGTTTGACAGGTGGGACTTTATAGGGATTTCACACATCAAGGATATGTGGGGAACAAGCGGGGTCAAGCTCTTTTCTGACCTTCAAAAAGAATATAAATTGGCAGACACAGAACACTTCCGCTATGTACAAATCCGGCACTCGTTACATACGCACCTGTCACGAGACGCCGTCCCTCCCGACTCTTCACCATTGGAAGATAGAATACTAGACGGGTCCCTACCTGAGAAAACCATCTCTCTCATATATAAAAAGTTAATCAATAATGGGGAAGACCTGCTCCAAACACTGCGGGAGAAGTGGACAAGGGACGGGATTGAACTAGATGAGGAGGATTGGCAGGAGGCGATATCCTCTCTTAGAGTGGTAGCCATACCGGCGCGCCTCAGATTAGTTCAGCTTAAAATCCTACACAGGATCTACATTACTGGGCCCCAGCTACTACATATGGGAAGGGAGACAAGTGGGGAGTGTAGGAGGAACTGTGGGCACACGGGAACATTCATACATATTCTTTGGGAGTGCCCAGCCATCAGCCCCTTCTGGCGCAAGGTTCATGATGTCATCAACACAGTACTCTCGATCTCGCTTCACCCTGAGGTGAGACGTTGCCTCCTGAACATCTGGGAACCTACTGACTTGAACACCGCCCAGACACAATGGTCTACACTGGGATTCATGATAGCAAAGAGGAACATTGCGCAGCGGTGGGGAGTAGAGCAACCTCCCACAATAGAAGCCTGGGAGAGGGATCTAGACTGGTGCATGTATAGGGAAAAAACGGTATACCTAGCCAGCGGTTGCCCCAAAAAGTGGTCCCGGGTATGGGGCCCCTGGAATATATATCGCGGAGAAATATGCTCACCGCCTCACTGTTTTGATATTGCAGACCCGCCCTCACCATAACATTTCTCATTTCATGTATTTATGTTGCACGATTTTGCTCCCCCGGGGTACCACATGCCCTTAAATGGTTGACTCCTCTGTAATGTATTATTGTATTAATTTTTTGTTTAATAAAAAGAAATATAAAAAAAAAAAAAAAAATTTAAAAGAGCTTTTCGGTTGTCAAAATCTGCCTTGCCAGCCCAAGTGAGACTCGAACTGGGACTTCAAGATCATCATGGAGTGGAGGCAGGCGCATTTATCAAACTGTGTCACAGACTGCGCCGTGCCCGGGAGGGTTCCTTGGAGGCCCGACTATGGCAGGAAATACAGAAAAATCAGACCAGCCATAAGCATCGGCAACTCCTGGATCGCAGTTTACAGTTACTAGGTGTAAAAGACTTCTGGGAAACAAACCCCTCACACCCGGTACTAAAGACCGCCATTAAAAAAACCGTTAGATTGTGGTCTTTTCACTCGGACAGGGCAATACTGTCAAAGAGGAGACACGCTTGGGCTGTGATTGCTAATTTTAAAGTGGGTGTCCAGCCGCTCTACCTATCAAGCACATATGCACTTTTTTGGAAACATAAGTTTTTAGCCTTGAGGATGGGTGACTGGCCCTTTCTGAAGAACCTTCCTGAATGGCGCCAGCCAGGCAGTAGCACTGAATGCAGGTTGTGTGGCTATCATTCTGAAACAATGGAACACATCGTCTGTGCATGCCCTGCATTGCTCAAAGCAAGACGGTCACTGCTGCGAGGAGAATGTATTACGTTGGGAGTTCGATCTTGTCGCCAAGCAATAATGGCCGCTCTTAACCCTGACAACACCAAGCTAAACATTGGGCTCACGAAACTTGTTTACAAAGCGTCAAAACTATTAGAAGCCACAATCACACCCAAATCCTCCTCATCACAGCATGGCGGCTGAGTTAATAGACTCAAGTATTAAATCAGAGACTATAAGAAATCCAGAGCAAAGTCCTTTATCAGAACATTATTAGCCCATAATGGCCCCCCTAATTTTAAGTAATTTTATATCCACAGTTTTTAACATTTATTACATTTTTATTGTTCAATTTAGTCATGTTTCAAATTGTAAATGTTTTTTTTTTTTTTAAACCAATCAATAAACAGTGTATTATTACTGGTGCAGCATGTGTGGCTTCAGTTCACCTTCTGTTAGCCACAAGTAAGAGCTTTTAGCAACTCGCCACCTCTGATCGATATTGCAATGCTCCATCTATCACAATTACGAGACTATGACTGTATGTGTGTTCTTTCAGATTGAACAGTTTGGAGAAATTTGAAAGGGTCTAAGACCAGCTGAATATTGATTTTGGATTAAGGTAAGAGGTGTTGCACAATGGAGGCATTTAGAGATAAGGGTCAGATTCTGGTCACTAATTCAGAGAAAGATATCTTTTTGTCTTTTTCAGCTATTCTGGTCCTGATGAGAATCCCCGAACTTGGAGGGGTTCGAAACGCGTAGACCATTGTTTTAAGGCCAATCAAAGATAGAATGACAATTTGTTTTGGATTTATATAGTTAGCCTGTTTGATGGTCTTTTAGTTCATTGCTTTTTTCTCAGAGTGTCCGTGTTAACATTGTAAAATAAATGCGGGTTTGTGTGTTAGGTTGTATGGTAAAAAGGGTGTTTGATGGAATGAGTGTATGATGAGATTGATCAAATGGGGTGTTGGAAGTGGTATATGTTATGTTGATGTGTAAATATGTAAATGTTTCTATTGTATATTTTTTCTTGATGTTTAAAATGTTTCTTAAAAATTATAAAATGTTTGTACT
This sequence comes from Calotriton arnoldi, assembly GCA_963921515.1. NCBI lineage: Eukaryota > Metazoa > Chordata > Amphibia > Caudata > Salamandridae > Calotriton > Calotriton arnoldi. The sequence continues at coordinate 305,234 of CAWUFW010012487.1, read as the reverse complement.
ATGTTGGTGGTGAAATTCTTGCTAAAGAAATAAAAAAAGAAAAGATTTTCGATTAAATCTAACGGAAAAAGTGGTTAGTGTTGGCATTGTTTTGTTTCAATGCTTAAAGATTAAGGACTGGAGTGAATAAGCAGCATTGGCATTTTTTTGGTTTTTGGATTATATATGGCTTAGCCTTGCTGCAGTGTGAGCCAAACCCTTTTTAGGTTCTTGTCACTAATTAAAGTGGGCACCTTGCACCAGTCCAAACGACCCTTATTGATGATTAGGTTAAAGACAACCTTTATTGAAAGCTATCCTAGTGGTAGCTATGGAGAGCAGCCTTCAGGCTAAGTCTCGAAGGAATGTAAACCAGCTTGTTTTACCAGATCATAACCTCCTGAATGACCAAATGAAAGGGGAACCACACAAGGAATATATAAAATATATGTATTTATTACTAAACACTCTCTACTAACCTCTTTATGAGATTAGAGAACAAAGCACACAATATTAAATCACTAGAACGACAGTAAATAGCACAATACACAGTGGGCTCCAGGGGGAGACCAAACCATATACTAAGAAAGTGGTATAACAACCACGACTTGACTAGACACAGTGCCTAGAGCACGTAGAATCGCTGGGACCCCAAGGAACCACCCAAAGTAGTGACATAGGGGACCCATCGAGGACGGGTGCAGTGTGTGAACACAGGCGCGAGCTCTGTACAGCTCTATGAGAAAGTCGCGGTATGAAATTTTAATATTAAGGACACTTCGGAGAGGACTTTAAGCAAACCCAGCTAAACATAGAAGGTTCTAAGGCCAGCACCCTTGAGAGTACTGAGGTACCTGTGTTACCTATCCCAGAGGAGCCGGGTGCATAGGGGTCAAGTGGTGTTGGAAACCCTCGTCGTTTTCAATGGCGTGATGCGAAAAGTACTGTTGCCGTGGAGAAGAAAAGTGTCCGGTGTGATCCAAGCCTGGATCGGAGATGAGAAGAACCTGAAAGCAGAGGGGACAAAGTCTGGGTCACTTCACAGTGACCAGGGGCACGATAGACGAATGCCCACCGATGTCGGGTGCTTCAGGTGAGAAGAGGTGAAGCTTGACTCTGCAGCCACGGGGACCAGGAGGCGCTGACGATGACCAAAGTCCAGAGGTGAGCTGTCCCACAAAGGATGTCGAGTGCTGGGGGGTCAGTGTCCGGATTGAACAACAACAAGCCTTGGCAACGGCAACCCACGCGGTCAGAGGAAAGATGCTTCTGTGAGGACCAGCAAGGTCCTGGGGACTCTCCAAGCTATGGAGAGTCAGGGCACGTCTGGAGCAACCAGGTAAGCCCATGGAAAGTCAAAGTTACCTTCACAGGGACCCACAGGCCAACAGACCAGGGATCGCAAAGGGACCTCGAGCTGAATCACTAAATACCAGCCCACGGAACACTCGTGGAGTGTAGGCCGGAAATCTTCAGTGGAATTACTGCTCTGGGTTAGGACTACAAGTAGCCCAAAGCACAGCTGCAGGGGTCACCAAAAAGCATATGCTGCTGCAAATGTACACGGTGCCCAGGGGTTGGGGTTGCACGGTCCCCACGAGGGATACGGGTCTCAGAATTGCTGAGAGTGCATATCAACCTCAGAGACCATGGGAACCCACCTCCTGTATTGCAGAAATCTTCGGAGTCCTTCAGGAGCTTCGTAGATGCAAACTGGTCAGATGCATTTAGGTGCCTGCTCAGCAGGGAAGTAACTCCCTTACTCCAAGGGAGATTCTTCAGTCATCCAGCATCGTGCAGATAGTCGAAGTACTTGGTTTCTGTAGCAGAGTTTAGTCCAGGTAAATCCAAAGTCCTGTAGTCAGGAGTTCCTACTTTATACCCAAGAAAGGGGTGGGACAAACTCTGGGGACCCACCTATGGGAGGGTCAGGACAGAGGGGTGGCTAAACCCATGTCCTTTGTCCAGTTTCGCGCCAGAGCAGGAGCAAATGGCTCCTGCAACCGGTTTGAGCTGGACTATGCACAGGGACAACACATGTGCCCCCAGTGCAGACATCAAAGCACTCTGAGAGTGCACCCACCCAGCCCCAATACACTAAAGCCTGTCTGGGAGGTGGTCACACCTCCATGTGACAGGAAACCTATTGTCAAGCCTTCCCCTGCCGGAGTTTCGTCCAGCAGCAGGAGGGCAGACTCGTGTCTGTGGCTGGTAGCATCCATTTTGTGATGCCAGGTTCAAGAAAGCTGGTACCGGGTGTACCGGTGTTGTCATATTTCTCCCTCTAGGAGGTTGGAATCATACCTCCCACACCAGTTACTGGTGTGGAGGTATGATTCCAAGGTGTTTGACACCAAACACAACATGTTTCCATGCAGCTGTTTTAAAGTTATCATTTACCGTGAGGTTATAATGCACTTAATTATATATGGTTGGCTGCATCACAAACAACCCCGGAGAATAGGTTCCGAAGGCTGTAGAGGGGCTCTGCTCATGCATGGGCACCCTCTCACATAAAACCCAGCACCCTGCCTTCAGGATTGATAAGGCCTGCCATAGGGGTGACTGATAGGTTTATATGTGCAGTGATTAGGATAGATATAGTGAACCTATATCTAAGTAAGGGGTGCAGGCACCACCTTACACAGGCTGCTGTAGCAGACCTCTGGTGTCATTTTGAATAGTCTCTCAGGGGTGGCACAATACATGCTGCAGCCCCTGGGAGGCCTCTGGGGTACCTAGGCTCTGGGTACATAGTATACCATATACTAGGGACTTATAAGGGTCCCCCAGAATCCAATCTGGAGTGTAGCTAAAGTACATGCAATCAATTTAGAGGAGAAAGCAGCTAGACTGGGGTCCTGAATAGCAGGATCCCAGTAAGACTAAGTCGAAAACAGTGAAACATCAGCAAAAGATGGGGGTAACTATAAGAAGCAGATCCTACTCTCCTACACAACCCCCCCCAAACGTCAGGACATTAAACTAACCTTGACCAGTTGAGTCTTCATGTTCTAAGTGGAAATATCTGGAGAGTCCATCTGCATTGTCATGGTTACTCCCAGTGCTTTAAATGGGAAAAAATAAGTGCAGGTACTCATTAAAATGAGCTAGAGGTGTAGTGAGGGGGCGGGGCTAGGGGCGGGGCTAAGGGCAAGACATGATGATACTTAACAACTTCTATATTAGTTGCAGCACATACCAAAACACATGAGAAATGTGTTTATATAAACAAAGCAGGTTAACTCATTACACAAAATGAAAAAGAAATGCGATAATATGTTAACATTTCCTTTTTTTGCAATAGTTGCACCTTTTTAATGTCAGACTGTTATTTGCTGTTTGGCACAATACTATATATTTTTGAGCACGCGAGTAGGAAGAAACTGAAAATACCCCCACGTCGAACCAAAGCTGTTATGGCACCAAGCAAATGAAGCAACTCATCATGACCCTCCCCAGAAGATATCTCTTGTCTCTTCCATCGATCTATCCATTCATCCTTTCATCCTACCATTTACCTGCTGATGTCCACCATTTAACCTCTACATTCTATCGTCTATTCAGTCTTTCATCAAACATTCAGTTTTTCACCATTCCGTTTATCCACCCTTCATATCCAAACCTATCCATCTATCCATCCATCTCCAAACCTATCCATTCATCCTTTCACTCATCCATCTCTTTATCCACCCTTTCCCTCATCCATCAATCCTTTCACTCATCCATCCATCAACCCTTTCACTCCTTTATTCCATCCACCCTTTTACTCAATCCCTCTTTTCACTCATCCATCATCCACCCTTTCATCCATCCTCCCTACCTTTCATTCATCCATCCAATCCTTCACTTATCCACCCATCATCCGCCCTTTTATCCAATCATCCACCCTCTTTCACCCATGCATGCTTTCACTCATCCTTCCATCTATTCATCCATCCATCCATCTATACATCCACCCTTGCTCACTCATCCATCCACTCACTCATACACTCACCCACCCACCAACCCTCCCTTTTACGTTATTTATGACTCTTTGTCGCCGAGCAGACATGCACAAACAAAGTGCCACCCATTTTCTTTAAAATACCTCCTGAGAGTGTCTTGATTCTCTCTCTCTTTTTCTCACTTTTTTCTTACAAAAACAGGCATACACACAAACATAGCAGACACACAAAAGACTCAGGTATGATAAAAGCCATCTTTTCTCTTCACCTACCATGGCTTTATTAATTGCCACCAGGGCCGGACTGGCCGTAGCCTGATTGCCACTGCCAGGGGACTGACATGATTCCTGTGCTTGCACGAATGCACAGGATAGTGTGAATGTGATTGACAGCACAGGGCCTGAATGGACCCTGCTCTGTCAAGCCCAGCGTGATGGTGAGCACCCGGACATTATTCAAATGAGCCCTGCTGAATAGCTCAGCTTGGGCTCAGATCGGGGCTACAGAAGCGGCGCCTTGGCTGCCAGAGACACGTTCCACTCATGCTCACCAGCACAGCCAATGAGCCTACCTTTTCATGAGTACCGGTACTCTCCTCTGAAGTAGAGAAGTGCCGGTACTCAGAGTGATAAATCTAAGAAGTGCCGGTACTCAGTACCGGTGAGTACCGGCCCATTTAAAGCACTGGTTACTCCCAGGTCTATGTTCCACTGTATAGTCCATCCCCTGTAGGGAAATGGACCACCTCAAAAGTTTGGGGTTTTCACCCTTCATCTGTTTTAGCCATAAGAGGGGCTTATGGTCTGTCTGAACAATGAAGTGAGTGCCAAACAAGTATGGCCTCAGCTTCTTCAGAGCCCAAACCACAGCAAAGGCTTCCCTCTCAATAGCTGACCAACGTTTCTCTCTGGGGGTCAGCCTTCTGCTAATAAAAGCTACTGGCTGATCCTGACCTTCATCATTCAATTGTGATAACACAGCCCCTACCCCCAACTCAGATGCATCTGTTTGGACAATGAATTGTTTGGAATAGTCAGGATTTTGCAGAATGGGAGCAGTGCACATGGCCTGCTTCAGGTCATCAAATGCCTTTTGACAGCTAACTGTCCACTGAACTTTCTTTGGCATTCTCTTGGAAGTTAAGTCATTCAAAGGGGTCACTATGGATCCATATCCTTTGACAAACCTCCTATAGTACCCAGTCAGGCCCAAGAAAGCTCTGACCTGAGTCTGGGTGGTTGGAGCAACCCAGTCCATGATGGTCTGGATTTTGCTCTGCAATGGTTGAACCTGGCCTCCACCCACACGGTGGCTCAGGTACACAACCTGACTCTGCCCTATCTGGCACTTGGTGGCCTTGATAGTGAGGCCTGCTTTCTGCAGGGCCTCCAAAACATTTCTCAGGTGGACCAGGTGATCCTCCCAGGTGGAGCTAAAGACAGCAATATCATCTAGATAAGCTGCACTATAGGTTTCCAGGCCTGTAAGGACTTTATTCACCAACCTTTGAAAAGTGGCAGGGGCATTCTTCAAACCAAAGGGCATCACCACAAATTGGTAGTGCCCACTAGGGGTTGAGAATGCTGTTTTGGCTTTTGCATCCTCAGCTAGTCTGATTTGCCAGTAGCCAGCTGTCAGGTCAAATGTGCTCAGAAACTTGGCTGAGGCCAAAGTATCTATAAGCTCATCTGCCCTAGGGATTGGATGGGCATCAGTCCTAGTGACTGCATTGAGACCTCTGTAGTCAACACAAAACCTCATCTCTCTTACCACCCTGGGTGTGAGGTTTAGGTACCAAGACTACTGGACTAGCCCAAGGGCTATCTGAGGGTTCAATCACTCCCAAATCCAACATCTTTTGGACCTCAGTCCTGATGCAGTCCCTGACATGGTCAGGTTGCCTGTAAATCTTATTTTTAACAGGCAGACTGTCACCTGTGCCCACTTCATGAGTGCACCAGGTAGTCTGACTTGGAGTCAGTGAAAACATATGTCTAAACTGATTAAGAACTTTTCTGCAATCAGTTTGTTGCTGGACAGTGAGGCTGCCTGCCAAGGCTACACCATCAACTGAACCATCATCAGGGTTCTGTGAGAGCAGGTCAGGGAGTGGATCACTCTCTTCCTCCTGTCCCTCATCAGTAGCCATGAGCAAGCCCATGTCTGCCCTGTCAACATATGGTTTGAGCCTGTTCACACGGAGCACCCTATGGGGGCTCCTGGGAGTTCCAAGGTCCACCAGGTAGGTAACCTCTCCCTTTTGCTCAATGATTGTTGAGGGCCACTCCACTTGTCTTGGAGGGCTGCTGGGGCCACAGGCTCCAACACCCATACTTTCTGTCCTGGCTGATAAACAGTCAACACAGCCTTTTGGTCATGCCAGGCCTTTTGCAATTCCTGGCTAGCCTCAAGGTTTTTAGTTGCCTTCTTCATGTACTCAGCCATCCTGGAGCGGAGACCAAGTACATAGTCCACAATATCCTGTTTAGGGGGTTTGAGAGGTAACTCCCATCCCTCCTTCACTAGACACAATGGACCCCTAACTGGATGTCCAAACAGAAGTTCAAAAGTGCTGTAACCAACCCCCTTCTGAGGAACCTCTCTGTAGGCAAAGAGAAGGCAGGGCAAAAGTATGTCCCATCTGCACCTAAGCTTTTCTGGGAGACCTTTAATCATGCCCTTCAGGGTTTTGTTGAACCTTTCAACTAACCGATTGCATTGTGGGTGATAAGGGGTGGTAAATTTGTAATTTACTCCACACTCCTTCCACATAGCAGTTAAGTAACTAGACATGAAGTTTGCACCTCGGTCTGATACTACCTCCTTAGGAAAACCCACCCTGGAAATGATTCCCAGGAGGGCCCTGGCCACCACAGGAGCTGTGGTAGTTCTAAGGGGAATTGCCTCTGGATACCTAGTGGCATGGTCCACCACCACCAGTATAAATCTGTGCCCAGATGCAGTTTGAGGATCCATGGGACCAACAATGTCAATCCCAACCCTCTCAAAGGGAACCCCCACCACAGGCAGTGGTATCAAGGTGATCTTTGTAGTACCACCTGCCTTAGCACTGGCTTGACAGGTGACACAGGAGCGACAAAACTCCTTGGTGTCTTCAGACATGTGAGGCCAATGAAAGTGAGGGACAATTCTGTCCCAAGTCTTGTTTTGGCCTAGGTGACCTGCTAATGGGATGTCATGTGCTAGTGTCAATAGGAAGCCCCTAAACTTCAGAGGCATAACCAACCTCCTGGTGGCACCAGGCTTGGGGTCTCTACTCTCTGAGTAAAGGAGTCCATCATCCCAGTAGATCCTATGGGACCCACTAGCACTCCCAGAAGCCTCAGCAGCAGCTTGCTGTCTGAGGGGTTCAAGAGAGGGGCAGCTCAGCTGCTCCTGGCTCAGATCAGCCCTGGAAGGGCCCCCTGTCCCCAAGAACTCAACCTGATCAGGTTCAAGCTCATCTGGGACAGTTCCTTCTTCAGGACTAAGATCAGCTCCCTCAAGAGACTGGTCTGGATTCTGAGGCAGGGGGGAAGACACTGCCTTAACCCTACTGCTCCTTCTCTTGGAAGGCGCCTGGTCCATTTTTCCAGGATCCAGGGCCTGTTCAGTGTTAGACATTTTTGCGTGTGACCTAGTCATAGCAAACACATCTGCAGGGATACCCAACATTTCTGCATGAGTCCTGAGTTCCACTTCAGCCCAAGCTGAAGTTTCTAAACCATTGCCCAACAAGCATTCAACAGGGAGGTCTGCACTTACCACAACCTTCTTAGGGCCAGTTACCCCTCCCCAGGTGAAATTGACAACTGCCAAGGAATGGTCTGTCCTGACATTGCTAGCATTGGTCACTTGGTACATCTCACCAAGTATGATTTGCTCAGGAGCCACAAGATCTTTTGTCACCATTGTGACACTTGCTCCTGTGTCCCTGAATGCCAAGGCTTCTTTTCCATTTATCAAAGGCTGCTGTCTGTATTTGCCCAGATTACTGGGGCTTACAAATAAGGAGGCAATATACATGCCTCCATCACAGACCAACACAGCCTGAGTTGGAACTCTGACTAGGCCAGAGTCCATCTCAGATACCAGGGTTAACCCTACTACACCCTTATTCTGAGTATCACCACTTGGAGCTGGACTAGGGGGAACAGTTGCCTTAGGGGCAGTGGTGGTTGGAGTTGAGTCCTTGGACTTGGTACAATCACTTGTCCAATGGGTCTTCTGTTTACAGATTTGACACCATGGCTTCTTCTTGCCTTTACCCTTGTTTGATTGTGACTCCCCACCAGATGCATATTTTTGGGGCCCTTGAGAAGACTTCTGGTCTTTACCCTTCTCCCCACCCTTATCAAAGTTTTTAGAATCTTGCTTCTTGGAGTCACCACCTTGGTTCTGAACCTTCTGCCTCACCCTGGTTCTGACCCATTTGTCTGCCTTCTGGCCCAATTCTTGGGGAGAGGTCAGATCAGAGTCCACCAGGTACTGATGCAACAGCTGATTTTGACAATTATTAAGGATCTGCTCCCTCATAGTTAAATTGTACAATCCTTTAAAATCACACACTTTACTGCCAAGTAACCAGCCATCCAGAGCCTTAGTAGCACAATCTACAAAGTCAACCCAGTCTTGAGTCTGTGCCTTTTGGGTATCTCTGAACTTAATCCTGTATTGCTCAGTGGTTAAGCCAAACCCATCAATCAGAGCACTCTTCAAGACTTTGTAATTATCAGCATCCTCTTCTCTAACAGTGAGGAGCTTGTCTCTACCTTTGTCTGCAAAGGAGAGTCACAAGATTGCTGCCCACTGCTCCTGAGGGACCCTCTGTACCTTACAGGCCCTCTCCAGTGCAGTTATCCATTTGTGAATGTCATCCCCACTCTGGTAGGGAGGGACAATCTTGTTCAGGTTCCTATGGTCATGAGTATGTTCTCTACCTCTAGGGACACTGTTGCTGCCACCATGGGGCTCTAGCCCCAACTTTTGAGAAGCTCTCTGAAGCTCCAGGGATTCCCTATCTAAGGCCAATTGCTCTCTCTTGATTCTGAGCTTAGCTCTCTCAAACTCAAGCAGTTGGCACTTCTTCTCATAAGAGGACTCCCTTTTATGAGAAGCAGAGGTCCTATGAGAAACAGAGCTCCCTACAGAAGTACCAGAATGATTAGATTCCTGAGAAGGAGATCTTGATCTTCTTGGTAAACTGTTAACCCTTCCAGGTGGGGTAAAGAGAGGGCCACTGAGGCCTCCTCCCTCACCTTCAGGAAGAATTGGATTGTCCAGGTTAGGATCAGTTTGATCCTCCTGGCCAGCATCAGAGTACAGGTCATAGAAGTTTTCACTTCCTGGCCTTTCCTCTTCTGCTGTCCCACCCAACTTGCCTGCCTCATCAGACCCTGGGGTCTTTCTGAGGTCATCTAAAAGCAAAGCCTCTATGAGGCGTTGAGTGTTTGGGTTTTTCCCTGTCTTCAGTTTCCTAGATGTACACATGGTTCTCAATTCCTGAAATGAGATATGGTCATACTTAGTTGGCAGAGGCCCACTGGCTTCTGGCCTAGAAGACATACTAGTGTTGTGTGGTGTAGGCACCTACCTACCCTAGTGGGAACTGAAACTCTCTTGAGTTGGGGAAAGGGTGTGCTAGGCCCTTGACTTACCCAACTCTAAGTTCAGTAGAACTTACTTTATTCTAGTCTTGATTTATATGTACCTAAGTACCTTTAGTGGTTTTCAGTTAGTCACTCAATGAGATTGTCTGGTAAAACAATAGCAAGCTTGAATCCCAACCGCTGCACACCAATGTGAGAAGTTGGCCTGGTATATGCTGTCCACTAATTAAAGTGGGCACCTTGCACCAGTCCAAACGACCCTTATTGATGATTAGGTTAAAGACAACCTTTATTGAAAGCTATCCTAGTGGTAGCTATGGAGAGCAGCCTTCAGGCTAAGTCTCGAAGGAATGTAAAGCAGCTTGTTTTATCAGATCATAACAAAAGGAGAACCACACAAGGAATATATAAAATATATGTATTTATTACTAAACACTGACTACTAACCTCTTTATGAGATTAGAGAACAAAGCACACAATATTAAATCACTAGAACGACAGTAAATAGCACAATACACAGTGGGCTCCAGGGGGAGACCAAACCATATACTAAGAAAGTGGTATAACAACCACGACTTGACTAGACACAGTGCTTAGAACACGTAGAATCGCTGGGACTCCAAGGAACCACCCACAGTAGTGACACAGGGGACCCATGGAGGACGGGTGCAGTGTGTGAACACAGGCGCGAGCTCCGTACAACTCTATGAGAAAGTCGTGGTTGGAAATTTAGAGATTAAGGACACTTCGGAGAGGACTTTAAGCAAACCCAGCTAAACATAGAAGGTTCTAAGGCCAGCACCCTTGAGAGTACCGAGGTACCCATGTTACCTATCCCAGAGGAGCCGAGTGCATAGGGGTCAAGTGGTGTCGGAAACCCTCGTCGTTTTCAATGGCGTGATGCGAAAAAGTACTGCTGCCGTGGAGAAGAAAAGTGTCCGGTGTGATCCAAGCCTGGATCAGAGATGAGAAGAATCTGAAAGCAGAGGGGACAAAGTCTGGGTCACTTCACAGTGACCAGGGGCACGATAGACGAATGCCCACCGATGTCGGGTGCTTCAGGTGAGAAGAGGTGAAGCTTGACTCTGCAGCCACGGGGACCAGGAGGCGCTGACGATGACCAAAGTCCGGAGGTGAGCTGTCCCACAAAGGATGTCGAGTGCTGGGGGGTCAGTGTCCGGATTGAACACCAACAAACCTTGGCAACGGCAACCCACGCGGTCAGAGGAAAGATGCTTCTGTGAGGACCAGCAAGGTCCTGGGGACTCTCCAAGCTATGGAGAGTCAGGGCACGTCTGGAGCAACCAGGTAAGCCCACGGAAAGTCAAAGTTACCTTCACAGGGACACACAGGCCAACGGACCAGGGATCGCGAAGGGACCTCGAGCTGAATCACTAAATACCAGCCCACGGAACACTCGTGGAGTGTAGGCCGGAAATCTTTGGTGGAATTACTGCTCGGGGTCAGGACTACAAGTAGCCCAAAGCACAGCCTCAGAGGTTGCCAAAAAGCATATGCTGCTGCATGTTGCACGGTCCCCACGAGGGATACGGGCCTCAGTATTGCTGAGAGCGCAGATCAATCTCAGAGACCATGGGAACCCACCTCCTGTATTGCAGAAATCTTCGGAGTCCTTCAGGAGCTTCGTAGATGCAAACCGGTCAGACGCGTTTAGGTGCCTGCTCAGCAGGGGAGTAACTCCTTTACTCCAAGGGAGATTCTTCAGTCATCCAGCGTCGTGCAGATACTCGAAGTACTTGGTTTCTGTAGCAGAGTTTAGTCCAGGTAAATCCAAAGTCCTGTAGTCAGGGGTTCCAACTTTATTCCCAAGGAAGGGGTGGGACAAACTCTGGGGACCCACCTATGGGAGGGTCAGGACAGAGGGGTGGCTACACCCATGTCCTTTGTCCAGTTTCGTGCCAGAGCAGGAGCAAATTGCTCCTGAAACCGGTTTGAGCTGGACTATGCACAGGGACACCAAATGTGCCACCAGTGCAGACATCAAAGCACTCTGAGAGTGCACCCACCCAGCCCCAATACACTAAAGCCTGTCTGGGAGGTGGTCACACCTCCCTGTGACAGGAAACCTATTGTCAAGCCTTTCACTGCCGGAGTTTCGTCCAGCAGCAGGAGGGCAGACTCGTGTCTGTGGCTGGCAGCATCCATTTTGTGATGCCAGGGTCAAGAAAGCTGGTACCGGGTGTACCGGTGTTGTCATATTTCTCCCTCTAGGAGGGTGGAATCATACCTCCCACACCAGTTACTGGTGTGGAGGTATGATCCAAGGTATTTGACACCAAACACGACATGTTTCCATGCAGCCGTTTTAAAGTTAGCATTTACCGGTTATAATGCACTTAAGTATATATGGTTGGCTGCATCACAAACAACCCCGGAGAATAGGTTCCGAAGGCTGCAGAGGGGCTCTGCTCATGCATGGGCACCCTCTCATATAAAACCCAGCACCCTGCCTTCAGGATTGATAAGGCCTGCCATAGGGGTGACTGATAGGTTTATATGTGCAGTGATTAGGATAGATATAGTGAACCTATATCTAAGTAAGGGGTGCAGGCACCACCTTACACAGGCTGCTGTAGCAGACCTGTGGTGTCCGTGTCATTTTGAACGGTCTCTCAGGGGTGGCACAATACATGCTGCAGCCCCTGGGAGGCCTCTGGGGTACCTAGGCCCTGGGTACATAGTATACCATATACTAGGGACTTATAAGGGTACCCCAGAATCCAATCTGGAGTGTACCTAAAGTACATGCAATCAATTTAGAGGAGAAAGCAGCTAGACTGGGGTCCTGAATAGCAGGATCCCAGTCAGACTAAGTCGAAAGCAGTGAAACATCAGCAAAAAGTGGGGGTAACTATAAGAAGCAGATCCGACTCTTCTACACCCAGAATCCCCTGCAAACCTCAAATTTAGCTGAAAAAAATCACTTTTTTCTCAAATTTCTGTGTGGGAAAGTTCTGGAATCTGTGTGGATCCACAAATTTCCTACCACCCAGCGTTCCCCCAGGTCTCCCGATAAAAATGGTACCTCACTTGCGTGGGTGGGTCAAGTACCTGCGACAGGCAAGGGCCCAAAACCTATTGAGGCGATATCAAAATTACCTATCACAAAACAACGTGGTTTTGCAAGGGGGGGTCCTGTGAGTTTTTGGCCCCGGGCTCGGCGGCCATCTAGGGAAACCTACCAAACCCACACATTTCTGAAAACAAGACACCTGGGGAAGTCCAGCAAGGTATGGCTTGCGTGGGTCCCCCAACATTTTCCTACCCAGAATCCCCTGCAAACCTCAAATTTTGTTGAAAAAATCAAATGTTTCACACATTTCTGTGTGGGAAAGTTGTAGGATCACCGGGCAGACACAAATTTCCCACCGCCCAGCATTCCCCCAGGTCTCCTGATAAAAATGGTACCTCACTTGTGTGGGTAGGCATAATGGCTGCAACAGGAAATGGCCCAAATCGTACTGTGGAGACTTCAAAATTAACTATAACAAAACTACCTGGTTTTGGGGGGGCACCTGGTTTTTTGGCCCAGGGCTCACCGCCATCTAGGGAAACCTACCAAACTCACACATTTCTGAAAACTAGACACCCTGGGGAGTCCAATGAGGTATGGCTTGCGTGGATCCCCCAACATTTCCCTACCCAGAATCCCCTGCAAACCTCAAATTTAGCTGAAAAAATCACTTTTTTCATACATTTTTGCGTGGGATCACCGGGTGGCACAAATGTCCTACCACCCAGCGTTCCCCTTGATCTCCCGAGTAAAATGATACCTCACTTGTGTGGGTGGGCCAAAGGCCTGTGACTGGGAAGAGCCCAAAACATAGGGATTAAGGGTATAGCACCGAGAATTCTAAGCGCTACATTTTTTGAAAAAATCTATTTTAGCCAATTCTGCTTTGGACACCCACACAAGTGAGGTATCATTTTACTCGGGAGAACAAGGGGAACGCTGGGTGGTAGAACATTTGTGCCGGCACGGTGATCCCACGCAAAAATGTATGAAAAAAGTGATTTTTTTCAACAAAATTTGAGGTTTGCAGGGGATTCTGGGTAGGAAAACGTTGGGGGATCCACGCAAGCCATACCTCATTAGACTCCCCAGGGTGTCTAGTTTTCAGAAATGTGTGGGTTTGGTAGGTTTCCCTGGATGGCGGCGAGCCCGAGGCCAAAAAAACAGGTCCCCCCCCAAAACCAGGTAGTTTTGTTATAGGTAATTTTGAAGTCTCCACAGTACGATTTGGGCCATTTCCTGTTGCAGCCACTATGCCTACCCACACAAGTGAGGTACCATTTTTATCGGAAGACCTGGGGGAACGCTGGGTGGTAGGAAATTTGTGCCTGCCCGGTGATCCTACAACTTTCCCACACAGAAATGTGTGAAAAATGTGATTTGTTCAGCTAAATTTGAGGTTTGCAGGGAATTCTGGGCAGGAACATTTTGGGGGACCCACGCAAGCCATACCTCTCTGGACTCCCCCGGGTGTCTAGTTTTCAGAAACGTGTGGGTTTGGTAGGTTTCCCTAGATGGCAGCCGAGCCCGGGGCCAAAAACTCATGGGACCCCCCTTGCAAAACCAGGTTATTTTGTGATAGGTAATTTTGATGTCGCCTCAATAGGTTTTGAGCCCTTGCCTGTCGCGGGTACTTGACCCACCCACGCAAGTGAGGTACCATTGTTATCGGGAGACCTGGGGGAACGCTGGGTGGTAGGAAATTTGTGGATCCACCCAGATTCCAGAACTTTCCCGCACAGAAATTTGAGAAAAAAGTGATTTTTTCAGCTAAATGTGAGGTTTGCAGGGGATTCTGAGTAGGAAAATGTTGGGGGACCCATGCAAGCCATACCTCGCTGGACTCCCCCGGGTGTCTAGTTTTCAGAAATGTGTGGGTTTGGTAGGTTTCTCTAGATGGCCGCCGAGCCCGGTGCCAAAAACTTGTGGGACCCCCCTTGCAAAACCATGTTGTTTTGTGATAGGTAATTTTGATGTCGCCTCAATAGGTTTTGGGCCCTTGCCTGTCGCGGGTACTTGACCCACCCACACAAGTGAGGTACCATTTTTCTCGGAAGACTTTGGGGAATGCGTGGTGGGTGGAATTTTGTGGATCCACGCAGATTCCAGAACTTCCCACCACAGAAATGTGATGTAAATGTGTTTTTTTGACAAAGTTTTAGTTTTGCAAGGGATTCTGGGTCTCAGAACCTTGTGAGAGCATGTCAAGTCACCCCATTCTGGATTTCCCTGGGTGTCTAGTTTTCAAAAATGTATAGGTTTGCTAGGTTTCCCTTGGTGCCGGCAGAGTTAGTGTTCAAAATCTACTGCTAGGCACTTTGCAAAAAAAGGGTCCATTTTCACTGTGAAAATGTGGTGTGTCCCCGTTGCGTTTTGGGCCGTTTCCTGTCGCGGGCACTAGGCCTACCCACACAAGTGAGGTACCATTTTTCTCGGAAGACTTTGGGGAACGCGGGGTGGGTGGAATTTTGTGGATCCACACAGATTCCAGAACTTTCCACCACAGAAATGTGGTGAAAATGTGGTTTTTTTGACAAATATTTAGGTTTGCAAGGGATTCTGGGTAACAGAACCTGGTGAGAGCCAGTCAAGTCACCCCATCCTGGATTCCCCTGGGTGTCTAGTTTTCAAAAATGTATAGGTTTGCTAGGTTTCTCTAGGTGCCGGCAGAGCCGGGGTTCAAAATCTACTGCTAGGCACTTTGCAAAAAAAGGGTCCGTTTTCACTGTGAAAATGTGGTGTCCACGTTGCGTTTTGGGCCGTTTCCTGTCATGGGCACTAGGCCTACCCACACAAGTGAGGTACCATTTTTCACGGAAGCCTTTGGGGGACGCGGGGTGGGTGGAATTTTGTGGATCCACGCAGATTCCAGAACTTTCCACCACAGAAATGTGAGGAAAATGTGTTTTTTTTGTACAAATGTTTAGGTTTGCAAGGGATTCTGGGTAACAGAACCTGGTGAGAGCCAGTCAAGTCACCCCATCCTGGATTCCCCTGGGTGTCTAGTTTTCAAAAATGTATAGGTTTGCTAGGTTTCCCTAGGTGCCGGCAGAGCTAGGGTTCAAAATCTACAGCTAGGCACTTTGCAAAAAAAGGGTCCATTTTCACTGTGAAAATGTGGTGTGTCCACGTTGCATTTTGGGCCTTTTCCTATTTGCGGGCACCAGGCATACCCACCCAAGTGAGGTACCATTTTTCATGGAAGACTTTGGGGAACGCGGGGTGGGTAGAATTTTGTGGATCCACGCAGATTCCAGAACTTTCCACCACAGAAATGTGAGCTAAATGTGTTTTTTTTGGACAAATTTTTAGGTTTGCAAGGGATTCTGGGTAACAGAACCTGGTGAAGCCAGTCAAGTCACCCCATCCTGGATTTCCCTGGGTGTCTAGTTTTCAAAAATGTATAGGTTTGCTAGGTTTCCCCTAGGTGCCGGCAGAGCTAGGGTTCAAAATCTACAGCTAGGCACTTTGGAAAAAAAGGGTCCTTTTTCACTGTAAAAATAAAGTGTGTCCACGTTGCGTTTTGGGCCGTTTCCTGTCGCGGGCACAAGGCCTACCCACACAAGTGAGGTACCATTTTTATCGGGAGACTTAGGGTAACACAGAATTGTAGAGCAACTGTTATTACCTATTGACTTTCGATGCCTTTCTGCTTTCCAAATGAAAGACAATGTGTAAAAAATAAGTCATTTTTAAAAATGACCTATAATTCTCATGCTAGTATAGGCACTCACAATTTCGGAAATGTGCAAATATCCACTGTTTCTAAACTCTATATTTTGTTCCAATTTCAGAAATACATAGGTGTCTTTCATAGCGATTTTTCCATGTATATATTTTCCCAAATTAATTGCTATATACCCTGTACATGATAAAAAACCATTGCAAGACGCTGCTCAGTTATTGGCTCTGGATTCGTCGGGTTCTTGGTGAACCTACAAGTCCTATATATCCCCACAACCAGAAAGGTCCAGCAGATGTAACAGTATATTGCTTTCAAACAGCTGTCACAATTAGAAGAAGTTACAAGTGAAAACGTTGGCACAAATGGCTGTTTTTTTCAACTAATTTTCAATTTTTCCTATATTCAACTGGTAGTTTCTATAAAGAAACCTCGAAGGATCTACACAAATGACCCCTTGCCGAATTCAGAATGTTGTCTACTTTTCTAAAATGTATAGCTTTCTAGGATCCATTATTGCTTTCATACCCATTTCTACCATTAACTGGAAGAAGGTTGAAAGCACAGAAAATAGCAAAAATAGGCTATATCCCAGTAAAAAATGCCCAAACTGTGTAAAAAATGTTGGTTTTCTGACAAAAGTCTGTCAGTCCCTAAAAGCTGGGAAAATGGTGATTTCAGCCCCACAAACTCTTTGTTGATACCATTTGAAAAAACCAGACGCTTTCATTTGCAGCACTTTTTTCCCATTTTCCCCCCCCCAAAAAATTTTTTGCTGTATTTTGGCTAATTTCTGGGTCCCCTCCAGGGGAATCCACAAACCCTGGGTACCTTTAGAATCCCCATGATGTTGGAAGAAAAGGACGCAAATTTGGCGTGGATACCTTATGTGGTCAAAAAGTTACAGGGGCCTAAGCGCGAACTACCCCAAATAGCCAAAAAAAGGCTTAGCACAGGGGGAGAAAAGGCCTAGCAGCGAAGGGGCTGGAAGAGATCAAAACAATGAACAAGGCTCTAAAGCTAACTGTGCAATGGCTTGCTAACAACCAGCTCAAGCTGAATGCGCAAAAAATGGAATTCTTGCTAATCTCCCCCCCTAAAAGTTCAACTGACATACTGGAATGGACTAACTCGATCACCGCGCTGAACTGCACCCCGACCCTAGTGGACTCAGCCAAATCACTAGGAATCACACTGGACAAGAACTTGAATATGAGAGCCCACATCAACACACTAGCTAAAAATGCAAGGTTTCACCTGAGCTACCTGAGAAAACTAAAACCATTCCTAGATTCATTGGACCTTAAAATGGCAGTTCAGGCTCTAGTTATTTCTAGGATCGAGCACGGATGCTCTACCCTCTCCGGATTACCCAAGAGCTCAACGGCTCCCCTAAATGCTTGTCTCAATGCAGCCGCAAGACTCCTAACAGGTTCAAAAAAGTTCTACCACATCTCTCCGCACCTCAAAGCGCTGAACTGGCTCCTGTACGAAGCCAGAATACAGCTCAAATTGGCCTGTGTCACACACAAAGCGTTACACTCTAACTCTCCAGCGTATCTCGCCCAGAAAATCGTGGTCTCCGGAGGAGATAGGCACTCCCGGTCTACCAGGGCTCTTGTTCTGAAACCTCCCCTCTTCCGGAAGAAGAAAACATACAACAGAGCTTTCTCTGGGGCCGCACCCAGAATCTTGAACTCGCTGCCACCCAACGTCAGAAGAATACCTTGCTTGCCTAGATTCAAAAAGGAAGCGAAGACTTTCCTAATGGGAAAATTCCTTCCTTAACACTCTTAGCGCATATACAGCTCAGCTGCCCAGCGATATGCTCTCTTCTTGACCTCTACCAGTGTATGCCAATCTGGATTTCCTTGATGTAGCCTATGCAATGTCTTGTATCATGGTTGTTGCTATTTCCTTTTGCTTCATTCGTACTTCACTGTCACTTTATGGGGCAGAGTCTGGTGCTGTACAATCTGTCTCTGTTCCCGCTAATGTTTGTTTTTTCTCCCTTACGTTGTACCCATGTTGCCTATTTCCTCTCATTGCAATATCCCGTTTATCACAGCAAAACGTTCACATGATTTTGTCTGTTCTCAACTTTTGTAAACATCTTGCTTAGCCTTGTAAAGCACTCTGATACCCTAACGGGTCACGTTTGCGCTCTATAAAACACTAAATAAATAAATATCTAAAGTCACTGCACTTAAAACCTATAAGTCACACCTAAAGCAGGCCTTTTCAATCCTGAAGGCAGGGTGCTCGGTTCTAAGTGTGAGGGTGCCCCTGCATGAGCAGGACACCCCTACAACCTTCGGAGTCCATTCTCCCGGGCTGTAAGTGCGACGGCCATATAACATATAGAGGGGCACCGTTTCATTACGTGATGACCATCTCGAAACTGGCTGCGGGAGGTATGATTTCAAGCACTATAAAGGCCCTCCATTAGGCTCTCAGTGCTCCCAGTGCCAGTCTTCTAGACCCGGACAGAACAACATGGCTGCTGCCAACCAGAGACACGATTCTGCGCTCCTGCTGCTGAGTCAAACTCGAGCAGAGGAAGGCAGGACAATAAGTTTCCTGTCACAGGGAGGTGTGACCATCTCCCAGACAGGATTTAGTTTATTGGGGCAGGGTGGGAGCGCTTGCCAGCGCCACTCAGTCTGCTTGAGGGGCACATTTGGTGCCCTCCTTGCATAGTCCAGTTCAAACCAGCTCAGGGAGCTGTTGGCTCCCGCTCTGGCACCATACTGGACAAAGGACAATGGAGTATCCTCCCCACTGTCTGACCCTCCCCTGGGAGGAAACCATGAATCGTCCCAACCCTTTCCTTAGTGTACTTAAGGGCTTACCTGAGGCTGGGTCCCGAGATTCATCATGGGACACGATTTAATTCAGACACCACTTCAACTTCGACCGCCTGAGCACTCTGGACTTCGCTCTGGGCATCAAGGCTGCAACCAGGAAGACTCCTGCTGCTCTTGATCTCTTCGCCCTGCTCGTCTGCTGCAACGTCTGTGCCTGTGCTCCATACAGGAACCTTCCAAGGCCTGTGGGCATCCAAGACACTTGAAGGAATCTCCCTTGAAGTGAAGGAGTCACTTCCCAACATCTACAGGCACTGCATTTAAGCTGACCGGTCTGCTGGTCCTGGGCTCCCACAGACTCAGAAAGGCTCAGCAACACAAATGGTGGTTCTTCTCATCCCTCGAGGCCTGCCCTGTCCTCTCACCAAGTTTGAGGCCAGTATCCCTCGTCAGAGCCAAAGGAACCGAACGCCTGTGCATTGCGTTGATTTGCCGTTGCAAAGGTTTTGTTGGCTTCCTTCCATCAAGATCTTCGCGCTCCAAGAAACCCCAACCTCATTCCTCTCCAGTGACCAGAATCTTCAACCACACCGCATTGTCTGCACCGTGGCCTGCATCTTTTGGTGAGCTGCCCGAGGTCCTCTTGCGACTCCAGTGCCTCCGGCCTGTGGGTCCTGTTGAGGGTCACCTTTGAATTCTTTAGGCTCCACTGATTGCTCAGGGCCTGCCCTGACTCCCCTGCCTGTGGTGAGTCACCTGGACCTTGCTGGTCCCGACACTGTACCTTCTTCGCTTTCCATGTTGTTTGCAGTTGCCAAGGCTTGTTGGTGCTCACGACGGACACCGACCCCTCAACTCTCTTTAGACCTGAAATTATAAAGACCAGGCATGAATATAAAAATGTCTTAGTCAAAACTAAAAGGGAATGGGATGAGGCCCAATGGTTAACGCTAGCTGAGGCCCTAGAGAAGGGAGACCAAAAAAACGTTTTGAAATTAGTAGCTGGGAATTCTATTAATAACACT
The DNA here is from genome assembly GCA_963921515.1 of Calotriton arnoldi. Classification (NCBI taxonomy): domain Eukaryota; kingdom Metazoa; phylum Chordata; class Amphibia; order Caudata; family Salamandridae; genus Calotriton; species Calotriton arnoldi. The sequence goes on along the minus strand of CAWUFW010012487.1, from coordinate 285,151 downwards.
CACTTAGAACCTGCTATTATGCCCGACACCTGGGTCACCCACTTTAGTGCCCTCTATGATTGCCAGCAGCAAACTAACGGCCCAGAGATCACCTCCCTAGAGGAAGGTAGCGGTGCTCAATCATCTAGTGAGATTACCTCTTCTTGCACCCCAGCCTCGCAAGTGAACCTTACATTTACTCTCCTTGAAACATACAAAGCAATAACATTAACAGAAAGGGACAAGGCCCCTGGAATGGACAGCATTCCGGGAGACCTTTATCTTTCTGAACCAGATATTTGGGCCTCCTATCTGAACGCCCTATCAAACAGCATAATAAGTAGTAATAGGATTCCCCCGTCATGGTGCGGTTATTATACCGATCCACAAGAAAGGCGAGAGATCTATAGCATCAAATTATAGGCCGATAAGCCTACTTGACAACTCCCAAAAAATCTTTTGCAGACAGGTTTTATTTAGATTAAATGGTTGGATGCAGCAAAATAATATTCTAGAAGACTACCAAGCAGGCTTTAGATAAAAAATTAGCACTTTGGACCAGGTCCTCCGCTTCAAGGTGATAACTTGGAAATATATCACCTTGTTGCGTGACCACCTATATGTCGCTTTTATTGACCTAAGAGCGGCATTCGGCCTGGTCCCCAGAAACAGTACTGGAAGGTTATGGCATTCCCCCAGACCTCCTAAGGATACTTAGGCTCCTCCATGAAAACACATATGCAAGGGTGAGATGGAACACAACAGGGGATATGACTGAGAAGATAGAGATCAGGAAAGGGGTCAAACAGGGATGTGTCCTAGCCCCAACATTGTTTAGCTTATTTATCAATGGGGCTGTCAAGAGGTTGAAGCTATGCAAACATGATGCCCCTAGAGTAGCGGGCATACCAACCCCAATATTAATGTTTGCAGACGACACCTTACTGATCTCCCGCACACCTATGTGCCTTCAATCTCAACTGAATGCTTTTGTTACCTTCTGTGGGGAAAGAGGGCTAGAATTGAACTCCTCCAAATCTAAAGTCATGATGATTAACACCCATAAGAGGTGTAGAGGTACTGTGACTGCAGAGGGCCGCCCCCTTGAGGTTGTCCATCATTTTGACTATCTTGGGGTTAGGTTAAGTAACACTCAAGCATGGGCCCCACAGCTGGAAAAAGTAAAACCACCCTTCACCAGAAAGCTTTTGCCATAGCTAGACGCCATAAGGCTGCATCCGGAGGACCCGTAGCACCGGTCATGGCTATATACAAAGCTACGGCTGTCGCGTCAGCACTATACGGAGCCGAGATTTGGGGGTATGCCGATGCAGATAGGCTAACCAAAACAGAAAACAGGTTTTTAAAAACACTTTTTAAACTTCCCCAAAGCTCCCCCGTAACGCCATTATGTCTAGATTTGGCCCTCAATCCCATCCATCTAATAGCCGAACTAAAACCCTTGCTATATTGGGTTAGATTATGGTCCACACAAGAATTGGTATCCTATAGAGAGTGTGTCAAAGACCTTCTGGCCCTCGATAGCAAAGTAAGAACACCATGGCTCAAACACATACAAGAATTATCACATAGAATTGGCATGAGCAATCTATGGACAGCACCTGATTCTATAGTAAAAGGTGATACTGCAAGAGTCAAACAGTGCTATTAGGAGGCAGTCATAGCTCAAACGAGGGAAGCGTACGAAACAAATACCCTTACAGGCAAGTTTCTTAATCACAAAAGTGCTCCACGGTTTGAACCTTACATGAATAGGATGTATCCGCACCAATCAAAATGTTTGAATGTTCAATACAGGTGTGGGGTTTTGCCCCTAAGATCTCACACTTTCAAATGGTCAAATGCATCCCCCAAGACTAATTCTTGCCCAAACTGCCCAAACATAGTGGAAACAGAATCCCATTTTTTGTTATTGTGTCCCTACTACAGGTTAGTCCGAAAAAAATGGTTGTTGGTAGCATGTAATACTATGGGTGTTAGGCATTACTGGGAAGCGGAGAGACTTTTTAAGAGCGACACAAGAGAACTCTTAGCTCTTGCGGTCTCCCGATATTTGCATATTGCTTGGGCCTTAAGGAGGAAGGTCATTCTAAATTCCAAAGTATGATAGAGCTCGACAAATATTAGCACTGGCAATGCACTATGCACATTTCTCTTATTGCAATTATATGAATTTCCTAGACTGGTGATAACTGCATTTGCACAATTTTATATTGGTTGCTTTGCCACCTGGTCAATGTAATTCTTCAGGTGCAGTTCTTCTACTTTTATTGCTAATATATATGGATTTTTATTCTCTTTTATAACTGGGTAATTGTACAATGTTGTTTTTATGATTTTCTAACTGTCTAAATCTTAATGTATTTAAGTGTATTTTTGATGTATCAATATGAGGTGTTTTATGGGCTGTGCCCGAAATAAACTATTTATTATTATAACCCTCAACTCTTGACATCCAATGTGGGACAGCTCGTGAATGGCTCCTGGTCTTCCACAGCATCGCCTGGTCCTCACAGCTGCAGCTCCAAGGCCACCGTCATCTGTCCTGCAACACCAGACATCGGTGGGCACTTGACGTCCGTGCCCCCTGGTCACTCCTGCGTGACCTAGACTCGGTCCCCTCTGTTAGCAGGTGCTCTTCAACTCGAATCCACCTTTGGGTTCCACCGGACACTTTCACCTTCTCCAACAGCGGCATCTTCCTGAAGTCTCCCATTGAGTTTGACGACGGTTTCCGACGCCACTACACACCTATGCACCCGGCTTCCCTGGTGCAGGTAACCTGGTTCCTAGTGTATCCACGGGTGGGGTGGCTCTCCAACCTTTTGTCTTCCACGGGGTTTTGTCAGGGTCCACTGGGAAGGGTCCTCTTTCTTTAAAATTGCACCCGCGACTTACACGTTGATTTGTATGGAGAACGTGGTTGTATTCCCACCCTGCACAAGACCTCTGTGGGGCTCCTAGATACTCACCTTGGGTGGATCCTCGGGTCCCCGACACTTCTACGTCCTCTGGGTATATTCTTGACTCGAGTCGTGGTTCGCATACCACTATTTTAGTATATGGTTTGGTCCCTCCCTGGGGTCCACTGTGTATTCTGTGCTACGTGGTTCTATTGTATGTATTGTGTATATCTCCGGGTAGGAGATATCTGAATGTGTTAGTGAGTGTCTTATAATAAATGCATATTTTTATAAATACACTGTGTGGTTCTTTTTCATTAAATCCATACCTATAAGATTGCATTCTGGTAAAACAAGTTGCTTTACACTCCTTTTGGACTAAGCCTGAAGACTGCTCTCCACTGCTACCACTTAAAGAGCTTTCTAAGGTTGTCTAAGACCTCTTAAATCACCCTAAGGGTTGTCTGGACTGGTGCAAGGAGTCCACCTACATAACTGTACATCATATACCAGGCTAGCCTCTCACACCCCATCTGACTCCTCCCAAAACTAGCACCTGAAAAACATATTGAGCATGGAATATTCATATTCTATGAAAAATGTCTGCACCTTTTTGCTTATTGAGTAAATACATTGATTTGCAATCAATTTTCCTTTGACACAATTGATTCAAACTCCATGGAGACTATATAAAATTGCAAATATCAACTATTTTTCAAGTTGACATGGCAGGGTATAGGGTAAAATTTTCAATAAGCAGTAATCCCGCCTCAGATAGACCTCATTGGCTACGATACTGCCACTGCACAAAGTTAACGTACTATCGGCAATTTGAGCAGCCCTACAATGGTGACACTTTTTTCTCTTACAGCAAGACAAAGTTGGAACAGATACACTGATCAGAGAGATATGCAAGCTTACTTTCTATGTTTTCTGTCACTCAGGTCAAAAGCGAGACATCATATGGATGGATTTGCCTTCTGTTAATTCTGCAGAGAAGTGCCCGTTATACAGCCTCCTTTGGCACCTCCCTTCGTCCCTATCTATGTGTGATGTCATCAGTACATGATTCTGTATGCAAACACATATCCTCCTAAGCCCCATCTGGCTCCTCCCAAAAGTAGTACCTGTACCTGAATGCAAGCAGAGCAACCTAAGGAGTACTATTCCAGAATATTACAAAAGTTCACTTTGGCACATCCTCGTTCACACAGAATCGAGATGCCTACCTTGTAAATGGACTTATCAGTCTGCCCGACATACTAGTGTACAATCTCAGCTATTCACTCAATAGCGGGCAAAATAGTACATTAGCTCTGCTACTTATAGAGATGCTGGATAAATGTCTTAAACTTTGGTCGCTGTGCGGCTTCTAAGTAAATTAGCACCAAAAGTTTAACATGTGTACTTTACTTAAAGATTAAGTGGACCCTTTTTACATATTAATAAGAAACTTGGATTAGATAAAGCAGTTGTTGAAAGACATATTGAGCATGGAGCATTCATATTCTATAAAAAAGGTCTACACCTTTTTGCTTAATGAGTAATTACATTGATTTACAAATCAATCTTCCTTTTCCTCAATTGATTCAGCATTCGTGGAGACTATCAAAAATTGTCACTATCAATAATTTTTTAAGTTGACATGGAGGGATATTGGGTAAAGTTTTCAATAAGCAATAATCACACCTCGGATAGACATCATTGGCTACGATAGAGCCACTAGACAAAGATAACCTTCTAAAGGCGATATGATGAGCCCCACAATTGTGACACTTTTGTCTCTTACAGGGAGACAAAGTTGGAACATATACACTGATCAGAGAGATATGAAAGCATAGTTTCTATGTTTTCTATCACTCAGGTCAAAAGCCAGACATCATATGGACGGATTTATCTCCTGTTGGTTCTGCAGATAAGAGATGCCTACCTTGTAAATGGCTATTTATCAGTCTGCCGACACAATCGTGTACAATCTCAGCTATTCACTCAATAGCCGGCAAAATAGGACATTAGCTCTTTTATTTAGAAAGATGCTGGATAAATGTCTTAAGCTTTGGTCGCTGCGCGACTTCTAAGTAAATTAGCACCTAAAGTTTAACATGTGTACTTTACTTAAAGATTAAGCAGACCCTTTTTACAGATTAAAGAAGCTACTTGGATCAAATAAAGCAGCTGTTGAAAGACATATTCAGCATGTATTCATATTCTATGAAAAATGTCTGCACCTTTTTTCTTATTGATTATTAGCATTGATTTACAATCAATCTTCCTTTGACACAATTGATTCAGACTCTGTGGAGACTACCAAAAATTGCTAATTTCAACTATTTTCCAAGTTGACATTTCGGGGTATTGAGTAAAGTTTCAAAAAACAATAATCACGCCTTTGATACACCTCCTTGGTTACAATACTGCCACCGCACAAAGATAACTTTCTATCAGTGAATTACATTGATGTATAATGAATCTTCTTTTGACACACTTGATCCAGCCTCCGTGGAAACTAAAAATTGCCTATATCAAGTATTTTTCAAGTAGACATGGCAGGGTATTGGGTAAAGTTTTCAATAGGCAATAATTGCACCTTGGATAGACCTCATTGGCTACGATACTGCCACTGCACAAAGATAAAGTCCTATGGTGACACTTTTATCTCTTACAGCAAGACAAAGTTGGAACATATACACTGATAAGCTAGATATGCAAGCATACTTTCTATGTTTTCTATCACTCAGGTCAAAAGCCAGACATCAATGGACGGCTTTATCTCCTGTTAGTTCTGCAGATAAGTGCCCGTTGGGCTCTCTGTTTCAATATGCTAATTATCAGATTTCATTATAAAGCCTCCTTTGGCACCTTCCTTCGTCCCTATCTATGTGTGATTTCATCAGCATATGATTCCGTATGCAAACACATATCCTCCCAAAACTAGTACCTGTACCTGAATGCAAGCAGAGCAACCAAAGGAGTACTATTCTAGAATATTACAAGAGTTCACTTTGGCGCCTCCTTGTTCACCCAGAGTTGAGATTCCTACCTTGTAAATGGCTATTTATGAGTCTGCTGACAAAATAGTGTACAATCTCAGCTATTCACTCAATAGACGGCAAAATAGTACATTAGCTCTGCTACTTAGAGAGATGCCGGAGAAATGTCTGAATCTTTGGACGCTGCGCGACTTCTAAGTAAACTAGCACCCAAAGTTTAACATGCGTACCTTACTTAAAGATTAAGAGGACCCTTTTTACAGATTTAAGAAGCAATTTGGTTCAAATAAAGCAGTTGTTGAAAAACATTTTGAGCATGGAGTATTCATGTTCTATGATAAATGTCTGCACCTTTTTACCTCATTGTGTAATTACAGTGACTTACAATCAATCTTCCTTTGACACAATTGACTCAGCGTTCGTGAAGACTATCAAAAATTGCCAAAAACAACTAATTTTCAAATTGACATGGCGGGGTATTGGGTAAAGTTTTGAATAAGCAATAATCGCGCCTCAGATAGACCTCATTGGATACGATACTGCCACTGCACAAAGATAACGTCCTATAGGCGATATGAGCAGCCCCACAATGGTGACACTTTTGTCTCCTACACCGAAACAAAGTTGGAACATATACACTGATCACAGATATGCAAGCATACTATCTATGTTTTCTATCACTCAGGTCAAAAGCCAGACATCATTTGGACGACTTTATCTTCTGTTGGTTCTGCAGATAAGTGCCCGTTGGGCTTTGGGATTCCATATGCTAATTAGCAGATTTGAATATAGAGCCTCCTTTGGCACCTCCCTTTGTTTCTCTCTATGTGTGATGTCATCAGTACATGATTCCGTATGAAAACGCATATCCTCCTAAGCCCCATCTGGCTCCTCCCAAAATTAGTACCTGTACCTGAATGCAAGCAGAGCAGCCAAAGGAGTACTATTCCAGAATATTACAAGAGTTCACTTTGGCGCCTCCTTGTTCACCCAGAGTCGAGATGCCTACCTTGTAAATGGCTATTTATCAGTCTGCTGACAAAATAGTGTACAATCTCAGCTATTCACTCAAAAGCCGGCAAAATAGTACATTAGGTCTGCTACTTAGAGAGATGCTGGATAAATGTCTGAAGCTTTGGTCGCTGCGCGACTTCTTAGTAAATTAGCACCCAAAGTTTAACATGCGTACCTTACTTAAAGATTAAGCAGACCCTTTTTACAGATTTAAGTAGCATCTTGGTTCAAATAAAGTAGTTGTTTAAAGACATAGGGGGATATTCTCAAGAACGTGCGATAATCATCACCAAAATAGGTTAACGCAATTTCTCACATCGCCGTCTATCGCGGGAAAATAACTCCGTGTCAACGTCGTATTCACAACACGGCGGTAACATGCGATAGTTTCCCGATAATGCGTCAAATGTCCGCGATAAAATTACCGGGACGGCGATAAAAATCCAAACCCGAACGTGAAAAAAGTTGAGATGGGCCCAACTGCGATAAAAAATTCAGCGATATGCAGCGCCAGGCCTGCAAGTCGCACAAGTCAGGCGGGAAAAACCACTATAAAAGCGGCAACAAAAAACACAAACAAAACACAAACAACTGCGAAGCACCATGGAGGTAGCTGGAGCAAGTACAGAGGACAACCAGAACCCCACAAGCCCCACGGAGGACCAGCCTGGGACCTCGGGGTCAGGGAAGGGCAAGGAGAAGAAGAAGAGGAACCCGCGTTTCAGTACGCAGGAAAACCAGATCCTCATTACGGAGGTGATAGAACACCACCACCAACTGTTCATCACCTCCACTGTGTCATTGGCAACTAAAAATACAATATGGCAGTCCATCTTGGCCAAGGTGAATGCAGTCGGAGTGAAGAGAAGGGAAGTGGACGACTGCAAGAAGCGCTGGACTGATGTGAAGCGCAAAACCAAGCTGAAACTCGCAGCCAACCTGAAAGCAGCAATGCAGACTGGAGGTGGGAGTCCAGCGACACACCAGGAGTTGGATGAGATGGAGGAAATGGTGACCCGAGTCATCATTGGGGAGACGGTAGCAGGAGTTGGGGGACCGGACACTGCACAACATGACCAGAGCCAACAGCAACAGGGTGAGTAACGACCAGGGACTGGGGGGACGGGGGGAGATGGGCACAATGGCACACATGCACAATTAAGTATAGCACATCTGGGGACAAACCATGCCCAAGAGTCACAACTTTGACCAAGAGCCCAATTTACCCAAGTCTGCAATATCTCAGCACTGTATAAGCACAGAAGTGAAAGGCACACCGCCTGAAAGGGACAAGGGCCAGCCAAATCAGAGCTGAAGGGGCAACACACCCACAATGCAGCACACACACATAAGAATCAGAGCACCTCAACATTGACAACAATGTGGTACAAACTGCAACACTTCCACAACAGAACAGAGGACACAACTGCTGCCGCTTGTGTGTAGAAAATGGCCATTCGCATTTGGCATAGCAGGAAACTGTGAGATGATAATGTAAAAGTACAACCTCACATCCCTGATGGTGTAGAAATGTCAACTGTCCCGCATCAAATAGGCATCTCCTCACAAACAGTCACAATGTACATTGTCATGCAGTCTGTTAGTAAACTTGTACAATGCAAGAACATACATGTGAACACAATGTCAATCTGCATCTCCCCTTCACATTGCAGAGGGAGAATCAAAACCTCCTGCAGAGCAGACCCAACAACTCAGCACTGATGATGAAGAGGACCCCCCCAACATCGACACCGACGCCCTCCAACAGCTCATGGACAGCTTCGGCCCCCCACCTCCAGGAGCAGGGCAGCCCAGCTGCATCGAGGAGACCCCACCCCCTGCACAGACCACACATCAGGAAGCACCCACCACCACGGCTGTCTCACAGGACCCCCACGACCAACACATGGCATTCCAACGCTGTGTGTTAGGGTGCCAGGAGAAGATGGCTGATCAGCTGTGGGTGGGGTTCGATCTCATGGCAGCCAAAATAGATGCCATACGTGGGTGTCTAAGTCCCATCAGGGACGACTTACAGTCCCTAACGGACACCCACTGTCCGCTCCATGCTCTCCAACAATCCATGGCTGACATCGCTGGAGTCATGACTCTGAGCCAAGAACAACTGTCTAGTCAGAGTGGCTCCAGCGATGTCAGCCGGGAGTTGGGAAACATAAGGAGAATGATGGAGGGCTTGGAGCGGATGCAGGCGGAAAGAATGTTTGCCAATGCTGCACACCAGCGAGATGTAGCTGTGATCTTCCATGCCCTGCAGATCCTCGTCATGGCATTGCCGCTACAAGGCCTGACGCGGATGAATGCTGCTGCTACTACTCCATCCACATCTCCGCCCCCTGAAGTGTCAGTGCCACACAGTGCGGCAGACATTCCACCTCCGGCCCCTGATGTGTCAGTGCCACACAGTGATGCAGACTAAACACCACCACCCACATGTGAGGCACCTGACACATCAGAGGACGAAGAGGATGATGAATCTGGCTTTGTGGTAAGAATGAAGTGGTAGCATTCATCTCCGCCATATGGCCTGTTTCAGCTTGGTTCTGCCCTCTGCATCATGCCCTGGAATAACACCTTCCACTGTCCCCCGATACACTCAGCGACACTCACCTTGGACCTCGACATGGACTGCCATATTTTGTTTGGTTACCAATGACACAGCAATCCCACTGCGGACTGAAGTCTTCCTCTTCCCATGAACTTGTCAATCCCTAACGGACTCTGGCTGGCCCTCCACGGGGCAACAATGTAAAGTGGGGTTTGCATGGCCCTGTACTGGTCCAGCTTCAACACTCCACTGAATGCGAATAAAACATTCTACTTCACACAGATGTGTCATGGCTATGATCAATCAAGTATGAAAGTATGGATGAATGTAGGGACAGTGATTCCACAAAAAGGTACTCCCTGGGTAATGCTATCAATGCGCATGTATGGCCGAGACCCAGATAGGCAGTGAGACACACATTGTCATTCAAATCAACAATCATCAAAGTTGAATACAAGTGAAGGTGCGTAGACTTTATTAGCATAAGCGTGTCAGTACGGGCAAGATAAGGGCCACAACACGCAGACCAATGCAGCAGTATGTCAGAATGAGGAACGTTGCCAAGCGCCGCTGTCCACTCCGGGGAGTGCCTCCCCTTTCACAGGTGTGTGTTAACCCGCGTTGTTGTCTGCTCATGTATTCGGAGTCCAGGCAAATGCAGCCATGTCCACTGTTGTCGTGGGATATGTGACCAGATCTCCAAGATGCAACAAGGTTTTGGGACATGTGCAATGATTTCCATTCTGTTGTGGCTGCAGGTACGTAATTACTCGTCCATGAAAGCGATTGCAGTTTCGTAGGCTATCATTTCCAACATGAGGTCATTGTCGACTTCATCAAACAGGACGGCGAGGCAATCCATTAGCAGGTCCGGACAGATGTGCTGCGTCCACCCCCTTTCACTAATTAGCACTACAGCCCAATAGGGGAGCGGTTCTATGTGGTAACTGCACACGAGGAGTTGTGCAATCTCCCAGGTCCAGCTGCCAGCATGTATGCCAAGTATCAAGGCAACCCAGAAACGGGTATCACGGTGACACTCCTGGTCGTGGGCCAACAGGGGGCGCACACACATGTCAAAATCCACTTCCCCCAGCCTTATCACCTATTGGAAAAGCGGATTCATCCTCATTTCTGCTGGCCACCGTTCTTCCCTTATAGTCTTTCTTCGGTGTTCTTTCACCGATTACTTTCCCGCCCATTTTCATGGTGCTTATATTAACCAGGAAGTGGGACCGGCCAGTTCAACACTGACTGCCGACCGGACGATAATAACAGGACTGTGTCCCCAGGTATTTAGATCTCTACCTGTTCTTGTAAGAACCTCTTGGCTACTATGACTAGTTTCTGGCTATGGTGCTTGTTTTTCAACCTTACTTTTTATGACTTTCTTCCTTTTAGTTTAATAACTCTGTTATTCTATTTCTTTAACTTATGCCTAAGAATGATTAACAGCGCATTCATTGTAATGTGATTTTCATATTATTTAATTTGTTACTTAGCTTTCATCTTAGCAGCTTGTTTATACGCAAGGAACTCTTTCACTTTATTTATTTACTGTTCCTTTAAGTTTGTCTTTTGGGTTGCAAATAATGCAACCACGTGGATGTGATTTGTACATCACTACAAGCCTAAGCATTTAGTCTCTTTTAGATTGTATTGCCTTTAAATAGGTGATTGCAGCGCGTCACTGTTTTATTTATACCTTTGGTATAATTGGCGCTTCTGCGCATATATTCAGGAGACCGCTTTGTAATTTTTTAATCTTACTACTTCACCAGCTTTTCATGTTTTTGATCATGAAGCTTGCCAAGTGGGTCTGCTCTCCTTCGATAGGTTTATTGTTACATGCCTTTCACTGCCATCCTCTTCTATTGCCCAGCCAGCAAGCCGTCCTTCACTTGGACACAGTTTTTTCTTTTTCTTTTTCTTTAACTATTATGACCTCAATGTCATGCCACTTTTTTGGTGCCTGTATATATTCATATTATTTCTCTGGTACTGGTGCTTATTCCCTACAAATCTTTAGTGTCTACGCACTAGGTCGCTCCTTGTTTTTTAATACATTTTCTTTTACTTTCTTAGAGATACAACCATCAGGCACTTATCATGGTAGCCTTTAAAATTTAAATACTTGTGCGTCGACAGCAGGAATTTGAAATATCTCAGATCAAGGGCTCTTCATTGCCTCTGTGTTCCTGCGTCTTCTTCACATCACCATTTGGTAGGTACATGTAGTGCCTTTTCTCTGTTTTATTTTGGTCTTCTTTTTCTCGTATTTGTAACGCTCAAAGGTTTCTCCAATCATGTGCTGTTACTTAGGCCCTGGACTAACGGTTACTTGTTTACTTGGACACTATGAGCTACGCTTAGGGTGAACTGTATAGACCCACTAGTGACAATAGCTCCTGACACCGTTGTTGCTATTAATTAACAACTGATACTGATCTATTTTGATTTACATATCTATTTACAGACCAAATGCTCACTGGACATTACATTACAAAATATGTATAAGATTGTTAATGTCTGCCCTTTTTTATATATATATATATATTTATATTTTTATATTTCCATGTTTTTTCCTCCCTCTATTCTTGACTTCAACCCCTACTCTTCCGCCCCCCATTTTCTTTTTCCCCTTCACCCTATTTTGTCTGTTTTTTCTTCAACTTGAAGTGACATATTGTCGACCATGAATTTCCATTTTTGTTTTGTATTTTTCCCACCCCCCATTAGGTTTCCTTTCTTGTGTTTAGAGTCACCTTCTAATGAAATAACCTTTGCCTTTGTATATAGTTTCTCTCTCGTTTTTAAAGTAAAAGCATATTGTGTGAATACACCATATGTATATATATTTTTATACTTATGTTTTCTTTTATGTATTATAACTTTCAGCCCTGAAGAAGTTCATTTTATGTATGAACGAAACGCGTTGGCTGGAATTTGCACATTTTGATATTGAAAATAAAGGATTGATAAACCACTATACAAAATGAACATTTGGATTTATTGAAGAAAACTCTTTGGTAGTGCACCGCTCCACTATTTTCACAGTTTTCTCTCTGCTTGGCAGCTGGCATCCAACAACGGCAGGTGCAGGATCTGTATGTGCACACCCAATCATACTATCCATTACAATTTCTTAAACAAGAAAAGGAATAAAGCAGGGAGGTGCGGTTACTCAGATCCGCCGTTGCTCATTCATTCTCACATGTCAAAATCCAGTTCAGCTACCGTCCTGTTGGATAGGCAGACATCCATGGACCACTCGGATATGCACGATCGACAATGCAACACAGGCTGAACGCAGGTGATGTTGGCAAGGCGGAAGCTTAGCCGGTAACTGATCCGCAGCACTGCCAATGGCAGTGCCGCCAGTAAATGCAGCATACGTGCATGGTACAGTTCCACGTGACAGGGGTTGTGCATGTGTCCGGGATGTTCTGCCATTGCGTTAGTGGCTCTGGTTGAAGCGGCACTGTTCTGACCTGCGCCAGTCCTGTGGATGAAATGCCACAGCTCGGATCAATGAGTTGTTTTAGTGTGCAACGGTTGTACGCCTGGGATGGTGTGGGAGTAAGTGTGAAGGCCATTCCATGCAAGATAACTTCGAGCAAGGACTTCTGTGTGTGGGGTGTGTATACGTTGGTCTTTTGTCGGGCTGTGCGTAGTGTGGGAGTCGTCATCAGCTGCTATAGTATCTGTCAAGGGGTGCCGGGCACATGCAATTCCGAGGTCGGAGGTGCAGATGTGCTTCCGCCTGATAGTTCAGACAAAGGAGCTTTCATCCCTAATGTCAGTTTGTCATCTGCTTGCATTCAGGAAATGTGATGTGGCTTGTTGGGGGTGGGGTGGGATGTGTGCGACTTTGGGATTCATGTTTGACATGTCTTGCATGTGGCAAATGAGCGGCATCACTGTGTGTTACGTTGCCTCACAGCTGCTCCTCCCTCCCCCCGAGCCTATTTACTTGTGTGCGCTGCACAGTTGCATCACTTGCACTCCTACGGCACACCATTGTCATGCCTGTCTGCGCATGTCCACAAGCCTGACACCGACACAGTGATGTTGGCCGTTGAAGGTGGGCGGCCACGAGAGTGCAGGCCTATGGTAAGGATAGGGCGGACACAGATGTAGAGTTCATGCCTGGCTGAATTCGCGCTGCGATTAAGGCTAGGCATTTGGCTCATGCTGCGGCAATACAGATACACACAACACTTGGCATGTATGAGCCAAGACCCGAGCGGTCTTGCGCTCCTTCATTTCTCCTTTCGTGCGAGCCCGCCCTCCGGGTGCATGCTACATTGCAACATTGTCGATTGCGGGCCGGGTGGCGCCAACACTACAACAGAGACACACGCATTAGTTACTTCCTTGTCCAGTCCAGAACTGAACCACGCCCAGAGCCCCGGGCAAATTCTTCACACTCCTACGCTGGACTGGCGTACGCCAGCCCAGCCCATTCCGCTTACGCTTACAGGGGGGGACGACAAAGCTACGTGTCCAAGGTCTTACCCACTGCCTGAGGTGACATGGTTGCGTCCGCTGTCCACAGCACAATGTAATGTGGTAGGGCCCGGGGCCATCATGCATACATAATGACCACACGGACACACTTAGATAGATAGTGGAACTGGCTACGGGCACGTGCGCCCGGCCCCTTTTTATTACCAGGGTCACATGTCCAGTGACGCCTGTGCTGGATGGGTGTGGGGTGAGTGTAAGCCAGCCCTCAGGGAGTGGTTGATGCTGGCAACAACTAGAACAGTGATCATCGTTTCGCACACACAAGACTCAATCATGAAGGGTCCATGACTTGTGGTGCACTGAGGTAGGGGCACCAGCTCTGACATCACACACACAAGACTCAATCATAAAGGGTCCATGACTTGTGGTGCACTGAGTTAGTGGCACCTGAAGAGCTGAGCAGGGTATCACGCTGATGATGGCATCCAAGACAGGTGTGAGCAACTTTGATAGGCTGGATGTAAGACTCCTCCGACTCTGGCAGTTGTTGGTTGGAGGTGGTCCTGGCGGTGGTGGCGGGTGTGCAGCCAGTGATGATGGCATGTCCTTGCAGGTCAGGATTGGATTTGATATGTGTGAGCCCTGCTGACCGCAGTGTAGGCCGGAGGCAGCGGTCAGCAAGGGCCCACAGCCACGTGGCGTTGACTTGAGCTGCACAGAGTTAGTGGCACCTGAAGCGCCCCAACGACTTCTCTTTTAAAATATGCTAAAAGCTTCGTATAATACAATAAAAGAAGAGAGAGAAAAACTGATTATTTCATTCAATTCGCAGTACTCTCCCTATTATGGGTACATTAATCATTGCAACATCACAGCTTTAGGCCCATTTTGTTTCTTAATAGTCCCACTGCAAACAGATATCTGGCTAGGGCAAATATTAGAAGCGGTGCGGTGCTAGTTGTTAATACCCTCAGTGCCTCTTGGTGCTTCCTAAGTCCCAGTGAGTTGCACAACGTTTGAATCCATTTTCTCCTTGCCCTGCCATATGCTGGGCAGAAGAATAGGATAGGAGCTGTGTTTTCCGTGGATCTTAAAGTGCCTGTAGTGCATAAAGTGCAGGAACGGTCTCCCTTTCCCCTCCATTTTGCTGTATGGCTCTTGGTCTGTAGGATGTTGTACCTTAGCTTCAGATACAGAGTTCTTGCTAAATACGTTTGTACCTTATAGAGAAATTCTTCAAAGCTCGAATTTGGTTTCATAGATAGAAATTGAGTTGTTAATCTTCCCAGTTTTGGGTCGCAGTGAAGTGCGTTCAGGGTATGTAGCCAATACATTCTCTTTAATATATCTTTGCAACTAGACGTTAGGCTATGTGGCTCTGTCCAATATGAACTGAGACCTAGCTCTATGAGCCATTTCTTTACAAATTTTAGCCATGGGAAGGTGAGACATAAGTCAATAGCCAACAGTTCTCTTACACCTTCTCTATATGCCACTAATTCTGGTGTTGTCCACAAGCATATCCAATATAGCAGTGGTCGTAGTGCTGCGATTTGCCCTATACGCCTCATGCTTAAATCATGGAACATTGGTATAAGTGGTGTAGATGAGGGCAGCCCATTAATCTTCTCGCAAACTTATTTCCCCCGGTTTTTAGTCGTTTAATGTCACTAATGCCCCATAGCTCTGATCCATACAGTGCTGCCGCCTGGACCTTGCATTTATATAGCTCAAGGGCTGGTGTCACGGGTTTGCTTGAGGACAAACTGTACTTCTTGAGAACAGCCCCTGCCCCCTGGACAAGCCGTAAGGCTGAGTGATTTACCTGGTGCTTCCATGCTAATTTGGAGTCAAGTAATATACCCAAGTATGTAAAATTAGGAGCTTGCTCTATTTTCCGATTATTCAACTTAAAATTGATTCTGAAGCCCTTATGTGGATTTATGGCCATGTACTTGGTTTTACTAGTGTTTATTTCTAGGCCTTTTGCTTGGCAGTATCTATTGAAATCATCCATCGAGTTTTGTAAACCCTTTGGCGTCTGCGAGATCAGGATAGTATCATCTGCAAACAGAAGCGCTGAAATCAGATTCCCGTTCAGCTTAGGGGGGTCGTTTTCAGTTTTTTGTAGATGGTTTACAACGTCATTGATATAGAGTGAGAATAGGGTGGCAGCAAGTACACATCCCTGTCTCACTCCTCTGTCATTTGGAAATCATTTTGTGAGTTCCCCATTCACGCCCCAGTGGACTCTCGCAGAATTGTCATTGTGCAGCCTTTTAGGTCTCGGCTGTCGAAAGCAGCGCATGCGCTGCTCTCGTCATACGGGGGCTTCTTGGAATCAATACAGATTCCGAAGCTTTCGGAGGCGGAGTTGAAGCCCCGCCCATCTTCCTCATTCGCTGGCGTCATCTTCCATGCAAAACGCTGGCTTCTGATTGTAAAGGAGGCTTCTTAGTCCCTCCTTGTTGCCGCCTTGTCTCCTTTTAGCCACACCCACCGGGATTTGATCTTTTACTGGCGGCTTGATACTGTGGCCTTTAATTACTGGGTAAGCACTATTTGTTTCCCCTTCCCTCTGTCTCTCTCAGAGACACAGCTGCTTGCTCGTTTCAGTTTCGCGAGGCAATTTCTTCCCGTTCCTCTAAACTCTCCCCCCCCCGCAGTCCGATGCCATCTTGCTCGCCCGCCGCCCCCCCCCCCCCTCTTCCCGTTTGTGCATTCAAATGCTTGTTTTATAGCGTGACCCGGACTCATAGGTCACCTGTTACGTTATTTATTTCGGGGCAGCCCTCTGTTAATCTGTCCCCCGCCTCTGCACCACACACGGCGCAGCCTCTTCTCCGGTTGCAGTCCTGCTCCTTCATCTGCACAAGACCCGCCTTCACCACTTTCAGGCTCGTGACCCGGCCATTGCTTGCTCGTTTCAGTTTCGCGTTTTGCGCGAGGCAATTTCTTCCAGTTGGAGCTTGTGCAACACTTTTACTGCTTTTCTGTTGCTTAAATGATCCAAAGTAACGCAGAAGACGGAAGGATAATGTGGTGCATTACGAAATACTTATAAGGTCCCAAAGGCGAGACCGATTGCATGACCACTTAAACACATTTTGAAACAGCTGTGTAATTACCGTCGCTTCGGCGTTCAACAGCCAATCCCAATTTGTAGTCTCAGAACATCTGTGATTTCTCAACAGCCCCTTCGTACCCCCCACCTGAGAGCCACTGAGTACCCCCACCACTCCGAACCCTCCCCCACAGGAAGTGCTCCGTGCCATGCATGGGCGAGCCATTGCCCATAGATTCCGGGGCAGGGCATGTTAGCATGGGGAGGTGGGCATGGGGGGGGGATGTGAGGCACCCAGGCTGCGACAGACTGGAAAACACGAGCTCAGTGTTCTCTTCGTAAGGATGTACTGGGATGACAGAACATTTACAGAGGCTGGGAGAAAAAGCGCAAATCAACATTCTCAGCACACTCACGACAATTATCGAGGCGGTGTGTTCCTCATCACACATTGCTGCTTTTGTGCGCTTTAGGGAGGAAGGGTACAGATAGGCAGAGTCTGTAAAGACGTTGCTTGTAACCTGCCTATTTCACAGTGTTTACGTCTTTGCTGTGACATGCCATTAGGCTTCTCCAGATGCAGCGTTCCAGGCATATACAAGATCAAGTAAAGGCAGGCTTTCTTCCATGGAATATAGCATTATAGCGTGACAATACAGCCTTTTCTGTATTATTGAAAATAACAATTTGTTTTTATGTAGAATTTCACAGTGCACTTCTACGTGTCTAGGCTCTAGTAAATAAAGGTTTTACCTTTCTCCAATTTACCAACCTCGGAAGGATGGGAGATTGGTTTAGCCCTGACAAGGTTTGATCTTTAACTGTATGAATATTCCCATATACCACCAGGGTGATATTATGGACAGTGAAGTGCTCTCAGCTGGGGGCGCCAGGCATAGACTGGGATAGGATTCCCTATGACTTTGAATGCGATGTTCCCAGTGCAAGCACAAACTTCCATTTGTCTTTCTCTCTCTGTTCCTGTCTTTCTCCCTCTGTTCCTGTCTTTCTCTCTCTGTTCCTGTCTTTCTCTCTCTGTTCCTGTCTTTCTCTCTCTGTTCCTGTCCTACCTTTCTCTCTGTTCCTGTCCTGCCTTTCTCTCTCTGTTCCTGCCTTTCTCTCTCTGTTCCTGTCTTTCTCTCTGTTCCTGCATTTTTCTCTATCTATTCCTGTCTTTCTCTCTCTATTCCTGTATTTCTCGCTCTGTTCCTGCCTTTCTCTCTCTGTTCCTGTCTTTCTCTCTCTGTTCCTGCATTTTTCTCTCTCTGTTCCTGTCTTTCTCTTTCTATTCCTGTCTTTCTCTCTATATTCCTGTCTTTCTCTCTCTATATTCCTGTCTTTCTCTCTCTATTCCTGTCTTTCTCACTCTATTCCTGTCTTTCTCTATTCCTGTCTTTCTCTCTGTTCCTGTCTCTTTTTCTCTCTTCCTGTGTCTTTTCCGCGCTTTCTCTTTTTGCCGGCTGCCATATACCCGGTGAGCTGTGGACAGAGGCACCGGTCGGCTCTGTTCCTGTCCTGCCTTTCTCTCTCTGTTCCTGCCTTTCTCTCGCTGTTCCTGTCTTTCTCTCTCTGTTCCTGCATTTTTCTCTATCTATTCCTGTCTTTCTCTCTATTCCTGTATTTCTCTCTCTATTCCTGTATTTCTCTCTCTGTTCCTGCCTTTCTCTCTCTGTTCCTGTCTTTCTCTCTCTGTTCCTGCATTTTTCTCTTTCTATTCCTGTCTTTTTCTCTCTCTGTTACTGTCTTTCTATCTATTCCTGTCTTTCTCTCTGTTACTGTCTCTTTCTCTCTCTTCCTGTGTCTTTTGCGCGCTTTCTCTTTTTGCCGGCTGCCATATACCCTGGTGAGCTGTGGACAGAGGCACCGGTTGTCTCTGTTCCTGTCCTGCCTTTTTCTCTCTGTTCCTGCCTTTTTCTCTCTGTTCCTGCCTTTCTCTCTCTGTTCCTGCATTTTTCTCTATCTAATCCTGTCTTTCTCTCTCTATTCCTGTCTTTCTCTATTCCTGTCTTTCTCTCTCTGTTTCTGCATTTTTCTCTCTCTGTTCCTGTCTTTCGCTCTCTAGTCCTGTCTTTCTCTCTCTGTTTCTGCATTTTTCTCTCTCTGTTCCTGTCTTTCGCTCTCTATTCCTGTCTTTCGCTCTCTATTCCTGTCTTTCTCTCTCTGTTCCTGCCTTTCTCTCTCTGTTCCTGCCTTTCTCTCTCTGTTCCTGCCTTTCTCTCTCTGTTCCTGTCTTTCTCTCTCTGTTCCTGTCTTTCTCTCTCTGTTCCTGCATTTTTCTCTCTCTATTCCTGTCTTTCTCTCTCTGTTCCTGCATTTTTCTCTCTCTATTCCTGTCTTTCTCTCTCTGTTCCTGTCTTTCTCTCTCCCTCTATTCCTGTCTTTCTCTCTGTTCCTGTCTCTTTTTCTCTCTTCCTGTGTCTTTTCTGCGGTTTCTCTTTTTGCCGGCTGCAATATACCCCAGGGAGCTGTGGACAGAGGCACCGGTCGTCGACCTTCAACAAGCATTAAAAATGCAATAGGTCTCGCCTTTCATTAAGTTAAAGCCATTTGCTTTGCTATACAATACCATTAGCAAAGCAAATGGCTTTAACTTAATCAAAGGCGAGACCTATTGCATTTTCAATGCTTGTTATGTGTGTTAACAAAGCTAGAGGGAGCTTTTTGCTGTTTTAATGAATCCCACAGCAAGCATCTAGGTACGAGGTCAAAAGCCGCCCTCAAATCTACAAATGCTACGTAGATGTGGCCCCCCTTTACTTTGACAAACTTCCAGATGATACATAAGAGTCTAAAGACTTGGGGGCAGATTTACAAGGAACTGACGCATCATGCGTCAGTTTCCTTGCATCAGCACCGAATGTCCTTGCGCCACCATGGATGCGCTGTATTTACAATACAGTGCTCCATGGCGCAAGGATTAACAGATGCGTCAGAAATTCTGACGCATCTGTTGGCGCAAAAGTGACGCATTGCTGGAGTTGCTCATGAAAGTGACGCAATTCCAGCAATGCACCACAATAGATGGGTGAGTCTCATTCAAAAAGCCCTCCGTCATTCCTTACGCCTGGTCTGAGCAGGCGTAGGGATTTTGACGCAGTGAAGGCGTAGAGTGACGCAGTGAAATTTTGTAGATTTCACTGCGTCAGTTCTACATGGCTTTTTGCGTGGGAACGCCCACCCTGCAGGTTTAATGTGACGCAGGGCTTTACAACGTGACGCAACTTCCTAGATGCGTCACGTTGTAAATGGGCTGCAACATTTACGCCGCAACTGCGTCACAAAAGTGATGCAACGGCGGCGCAATAGTCACGCAAGGGGCTTGTAAACCTGCCCCCATGTCCACTGTGCTTGTACATGATCAGAAATCCTGCCTGGTACGGGGACATTATGGGGCAGATTTACAAGGAACTGACGCATCAGCGCCGAATATCCTTGCGCCACTATGGATGCGCTGTATTTACAATACAGTGCTCCATGGCGCAAGGATTAACAGATGCGTCAGAAATTCTGACGCATCTGTTGGCGCAAAAGTGACGCATTGCTGGAGTTGCTAATGAAAGTGACGCAACTCCAGCAATGCGCCACAATAGATGGGTGGGTCCCCTTCAAAAAGCCCTGCGTCATTCCTTACGCCTTCTCTGATGAGGCGTAGGGATTTTGACGCAGTGAAGGCGTAGAGTGACGCAGTGAAATCTTGTAGATTTCACTGCGTCAGTTCTACATGGCTTTTTGCGTGGGAACGCCCACCCTGCATGCATTATACCTGACGCAGGTATAATGTGACGCAGGACTTTACAACGTGACGCATCTGACTAGATGCGTCACGTTGTAAATGGGCCGCAACATTTACGCTGCGGCTGCGTCACAAAAGTGACGCAACTGCAGCGCAAAAGTCACGCAAGGGGCTTGTAAATCTACCCCTATATTGTTAGTTTCTATCCAGTCATCGAGCCTGTTCAATAATTGTCTGGCATAGATCTTCTGTAGCACATCTATCAGGCTGATTGGCCTGTAATTCTCGGGTTGCTGTTTGCTAAATTTTTTATGAATAGGGACAATTTCAGCCCCTTTCCACATTGCCGGTATTGGTGCGCCTGCTGCTATTGCATTACTAAGTGAGTTAACATACGGGACCCAAACCTTTTTAGCGTGTTTGAATAGGTCTCCGGGGAGTCTGTCTAGTCCCGGTGCTTTTCCCTGCTTGATGGTATCTATAGCATATTCGGTTTCTTTCAGTGAAAAAATGATCACTTCTCTATCTCCCTCATTCCTAGCAGGCTCCCCGTCTTCAGTTGGAGTGGGCCGGAAGTTGGAATATAGGGGCATATTACCAAGTATTTGCGATAATTATCGCAAAGCGCGCTTAGCGCTGTTTTTTTTATCGCCGGCTATCGCTGGATTTCATCGCGGAGATAACGGATTATTATCACTTTCTTTTTTTTTTTATTATTATTTTTTCATTAGCGCAGTGAATTTATCGCTGGATTTCTCGCGCTATTGCTGGGTTTCGCCGCTATCGCTGGATTTTTTATCGCCTTGGAGATAAGCGTTGATAATAACGCGTTATGGGGCATGGCTTGGACGGCAGAGCTAATGGCTGCCTGATCCTGCCGCTGCACTGTAACGGAGATAACGAAGCCAAATGCTCCTTCAAAGACTGAGGACACAACCTGACGGAAGGAAGATCCGAATAGCGGAACACCAGCGCCTTGCGATGCTGCCATCCCAAAGATGCTAGACGCGTTCAGAAAGGGGGAAAAAGTACATTAAGGAGCGCAGCAACCCGAGAGCGAGAGGAAACAAGATGGCGACCGTGAAAGCGAAACTGATCAGAGCCACAGGAAAGTCGCGTTAGATGGAAAAGGGCTCCACTACTAAGTCGCGCTGCCCACACGGACAACAGAAGCTCACAAGCCCTACAGCACCCGACACCCGGTCAGGAGGTGGGAAAACTGAAAGCGTATGAGGTGAGCGCGAGCCCGCGAGCCTGCGAACCGCATCACAGCGTGCGCCCAGCGCTGAAAGACTGCCGATTGGGAGCGGGGGGAGTGAGCGGACTGCCGAGTAAAAGCACAAAATTAAAAGAGGCCCCCAGGACTGAAAAGCGGGCTCACCTCGCGCTACCTTGCGCTAACGGTGGGAAGGCGAAACCGAAACCGAAAAGGGAGCGGCCGCCCCACCAACTCACCATAGCGCGCACAAAGCAACCGTCGCTAACTAGCTAAGGGCGACTCTGGTCACAACAGCAGCGGGCCCTCCTAGCACCGGAGACGTAGCACCCTGGGTTCCAACACACCTCCGAGGAGCTAGACGCCGCGAAAGGGCGAAAACCACGCTGAGGCGCGAAGCGGAGAGAGGGGGGAAGTGAAGGCAAGATGGCGTCACCATAAATGGAACCAAGCCAAGCCCAGATGAAGTAGCGCTGAGGAGGGAAAGGACCACTATAGCGCAATCTCCCCAACGCCACAACACCGGAGGCGAGAGTGCGCACAGACAGGGCAATGGTTGCTTCACCGGAAGTAAAGAAAACCATCCAAGAATGAAACGCGACCAAAAGCCAACAGAATAAAAGCGAGTGGGTAACAGCAACGGGCGCTCACCAGGGAGCGAGTGTATGGCTGCCTAGCGCCCAAAGGCGAAAACGAAACCTAAAAAGGGAGAAGCACGCACATAGAGCGCTGGCGAGGGTGGTTAAGGACCGTAACCAAGATAACAAGCGAGTGGGTAACAGCTACAGGTGCATATCAAGCGCACAAGGGGGAAGCAAGCAGGCAGCACTACAGATGCTAGGTGGAGGCAAGACACAGTTGAAGAACGGCCTAGCGATCTGCAAAACCCTCCCCAGACCGAGATTGTGGCGAAACCAGCAAAAAGCCCCTCAGGAGAGACTCAGGCCCACGACCACAAGAACGCACGCGCCTAGACACAGTTACCCGCACACCGCCCCGATCCAGACAGTGCTAAGACTGCACACTACACAGCACAGCGGGCGTCCCATGAGAGAACTACTCAAGCGCCGTCAACAGAGGGGTCAGAGAGGATACGACGGCACAACAAGGAAACAATAAGAAAACAAGGGGAGCTAGGTACTCTACGGTCGCTGGGAGACAAGGGGATAGTTCACAACGCCAGGGTAACTAATGACCACAACACACTGAGCGAGGACAAAAGGCTACCACGGAAGCAAAAGTCACAAGGTAGGTGGGGGACACCCTATCAGATCATATCGTCCAGGCACCCTCCCAGAGAGGCGGTCCATGCAAAATAGCCGGACCCAAAACAAACGAACAACAAGAGTGAGCAACGAATCTCACATACAGAGCGGAAGATACAGGGAGAGGAGCAAGGACAGAAGAGATCCATATAAAAAGGCACACGGAGAGAGACACCAAAAGAACAAGGTAGATAAAAGACAAGCATAGCAGGGCAAGCAACATGGCAGACAGAGAAATGAGGCTACAGCAACAACAACTGAAGAAGAGCAAAAGTTAACCAGCGACATCGGATTCACCGATCAAACAAAAACCGGACATAAACAGCACCCTAGAAATGATACTAAAGAAACTAGTGGAGGTGCATGACCTGGCGAAAACCACAAAACTCACCACAGACACAATCCAACTAGAGATTGCGGCAGTCAGAGCCGACCTAAACTCAGTGAACATTAGACTAGCAGCGGCGGAACAAAGGATCAGCGACGTGGAGGACTCTACCCACAACGCGAGCAAAGAGGTGAAGGCAATATCAGAGGTAACAGGGGCTCTCCAAAAGCAGACAGCG
The DNA here is from genome assembly GCA_963921515.1 of Calotriton arnoldi. Lineage (NCBI taxonomy): Eukaryota > Metazoa > Chordata > Amphibia > Caudata > Salamandridae > Calotriton > Calotriton arnoldi. The sequence continues at coordinate 261,364 of CAWUFW010012487.1, read as the reverse complement.
GAGATGGAGGACAGGAACCGCAGAGGGAACATACGCATACTCGGGATCCCAGAAGGGGCGGAGGACGCGTCGGGGTCCTGCTCAACATTCCTTGAAGACCTGATCCCCAAACTCACCAATCTAAAGTTCACCCGCCAATTCGAGCTAGACAAAGCCTATAGAATCCCCGCTTTCAAATCCTCAGCGTCCCAAACCGCTCGGCCTATCATATGCAAACCCCTGAGATCACAACACACCGAGGACATTTTTAACTATGCACGCAAAACCACCAGATCAACATCAACGCTTATCTCCAAGGCGATAAAAAATCCAGCGATAGCGGCAAAACCCAGCAATAGCGTGAGAAATCCAGCGATAAATTCACTGCGCTAATGAAAAGCTTGCTAATAGGCAGGTGAGGACTTAACCTTACAATCCACCACCCATTGACAAGATGGTTAAGTCAAGTTTTTATCAGGTGTTAAATTCCAGCGATAATCGCGGTTAGCGCGACTTTTTTTATCGCTTCGCAGGCATTGATAATAGGGGGAAGTTGTGTTTGCGACTGTTTGCAGTTGCTTTTAGTTGGGAACGCCTACTTTGCATGTCATTAGCGATAATTATCGCTGACATGCAAAGCAGCAACAAAACGGCCGCTATCGCCATTAAGCTGTCGCTAACAGCTGTTAGTGACAGCTTGCTAATAGGGAGATAAAAATATCGCCGCTTTATCGGCAAAAAGTGCCGCTAAAGTGGCGATACTGCCCTTGATAATATGCCCCATAGTTTAGTAAAATGATCGATCCAAACTGCCGGGTCCAAATAATGCTCCGTTCTCGCCACTTGGTCCTTACCCCCACATGCGATTATTTTCCAGAACTCTGCTGAATTGTTGGTTTTTGCTGCCTGTAGGAGGTCCAACCAACTGTTCTCTTCCCAGTTCTTCCTGGCGGTAGCCAATGTTCTCCTGTGGGTGTCCCTAGCCCTCCTTATTAAATCTGTATTTCCCTGCATTAGATTTTCAAGTAGATTTTTCTTGGTTCTTCTGCACTCTGATGTATACCATGGATTTATTTTTGAGCCCATTTTAGAATTGGGCTTCAGTTTCTTCCCAGTCTTTTTAGTAAGAAGGGGTTCTAACTTTGCGACTAGGAGAGTGTGCATTGATGTTACAGACGTACCACTTGTCTCTACATGTGCTCCCACTACATCTGTAAAAGTATTATAGATGCTTGTCATTAGCTTTATGTCACCTGTGACCCTAGGCCACTTGATAGATCTGCGGTTATTCCCTATTAGGGGCTATATGTTTTGCATGCGGATATCGGGTAGATCGTCCCTTGCTATCTGACCTATTACTTCCAAGCAAAGTGGCCGTGGTCGCTGTCCTCCCTCACCTCTATTCTGAAGCTCATTATCCTATTCCAACTATGCATACTATGCATTATATAATCTATTCTCAATTGCAAGCTACCACGTTCAAATGTATTAAGAGAGGTTTTTTCATCCCCTTTGTTAATCACCCTTCCATTACATGCCCTTAGATGGTGTTCAATGGTGAGCTGCAATATCTGTAATGCGGCATTGGTGCATGGTTTTGATGACCTAACCTCTAGTTGATGCCATGTCCTCTTCCTCTGTTAAGCTTTCTAGGCCATTTAATGGCTCATAGGCACAATTGAAGTCCCCACATACGATCGCGGTATCACTGGGGTCTACAAGGTCCAGGGAACTGCCTAGTACATCAATAATCTTACAATTGAGATTTTGCCTGATTGGCCTGTTATAAATATTGAATAGATACAGTTTTTCAGTGTTGTGAATGTTTACATCTAAATATACTGCCAGTAAATCTGGTGAGTCTAAGATAAAAATCATTGGACCGCATTCCCAGTGTTATTTTGATCCATATTACAAGACCCCCTGATGATCTTCCTCTCTGAGATGGGATAGCGTTCTTATAGTATGTTTTTTATCCCAGCTTGAATGGGGAGTTAGTAACCATGTCTCCTGGAAGATGCAGATATCAAATTTATCTATGTAGCTGTGCCAATCAGGATCCTCAAGTTTTTGTTTTAAACCAGCAACATTCCAGGAGATGATAGCTATGGGTGTTGTACCTTTTACAAGTACTTTGTGTGTTTGGATATTATAATCCATTGGGCAAGGCATTCCCTCCGACCTATTATAGTTACTGACAGCGCTACTTACGCCTACTTCTGATTGGGGGCCATCCACATTTGAATTAGGCATCCTCTTTTGGAACATGTCACTGGAGCTAGTCTCTCCAGAACAAAAAGGAGAAGAATATGACCTGGGGGGCCGGTAAACATCCTCCAAAAGTCAGTCATTGAGTTCTAAGGAGGAACCACTAAGTCTTCCAACCGATGGTAAAAACGGAGTTGGCATATGGGGGATAGAACGCCTGAGTTGGATAGAGGAAGAGTCAGGGAAACAGGTTCAGAATTCTAGGGTGAGGAGATTTTCGGCCAGATCTGGCCCTTTTAATGTCAACTCGATGCAATCTAGTAGTTGGCCTGAGGATGTGCACCTGTGCGCCCTGATGATGTTGTCTCGAATTACCGAACGACATCCCCTAACATGGCGGATCCAATGGATCAATTTATTGATCAAGGAGTCTTCCCCCTCGGACCGCTGCCTTGCGCCAAGTTTGGGTACATTGACCATGAAGATTTTATTGACAAGTGGCAAACGAGGAGGGACTGGTTTTGATAAGTGGTTCCTACCATATTGAAACGGTGGCTGCCTTTGGGACTGATTGTATTTCCCCTGATAATTGCAGAGACCATGTACACCTGCTAAATTAAGTGGATGATAGACAAGATTGACAGTGGGGTTGGAGAGTGTTTGAGTCTGAGAAGTAGCAGCAGCTGGAGGTAACTGAGGGGGCCCATGAGAATGGGTTTTCCCTTGACAGACGTTTGACTGTTGAGGCTGGGGATAACTGCTTGCGCATTGTATTGCAGATAGTAATGGAGTTCCCGTCATGTGTATTGCCGGGGATACAGATGGTAAACCGTTGTGTAGTATAGATTTAACTAATGTAGTGAGGCCATCGATCATTGCTCTTAAGGCCCCTACTTCAGCCCTTAGATCGATAATAAGTTGATGGGTGTTTAAATCCAAAGACTCTAAATTTGGAGCAGCTGTAGTCGCACCCGGAGGCTCAAGCCGATGCCGTGATCGATCTTCCATAAGTTCGTCAGGTAAGGCCAGCAGGGGAGTAAACCTGTTGGCGCTGGGAATGTTAGATTCTAGCTGCGGTGATGTGCTACAAGAAATGTTAGGAGAAGTAGGGCTGGGATTAGGGTTACAAGTGGCAGGAAGACAGTGAGCCCCAGCTATGCGCATTGAGTCTTCCCTATTTTGTGCACGGACCCCCCTGGGGCATGTCTTTTTAAACATGGCTGGAATTACAGTGGAGCAGCTGAGACTGGTGGCAGTGGGTGTGGGGGAGGGTTTGTCCGTCGGAGTTAGGGAAAGAGTTGAAGATTCTCCATCTAGAATGTCTTCACACTCGCTTATCAGATTGTCAATCCGGTCTAATACACAGTTGCTGGCTGGATGTTTTAAGGATTTCCTGACCTTCTTCCCCTTCCCAGACTGACCACCACCCGTGCCCTCCATAGATTTTCTCTTCCCCATGCCCCGAACGCAACACAAAGTAAGGAAGAGCAACTACGGTCTAAGCCCTATTCGGTGCAGTCTAACAGCCTGTCACAACAATGAGATGATGGCAATTACAACCAGCCCAACAATTTGCCTAATCAAACAAAAAGGGGGCAAATAGAAGTAGAAAGTAGCCCAACCCATCAAGATGGTTGAGGAAGTAGTTGGGTCAATACAACAGAGCTATCAAACAACTCTTTTCCCTGCACTGATAACAATGATTGAGGCCTACGCAAGCTCCCCAGACACGCAGCCACTAGACAAGGAGAAAATAAATAGTTGTATCGTCCGGGGGCCAGAGTTTTGTCCAAAACGGTTAACCAGCAAGGAGTGTCTTTCCAAAATCTCTTGCGGAGGCTCAGTAACAAATAGCAGATGGCAAAAGATGAACAGTGAACAGTGCACAGATGCTTATTGTCCTCAATGACCCAAACCTTCTCATTGTCCAAGGCCAGTAAATAAAAATTATAAGGACACAGTATCTCGTACGTGTATCGTCAGCCTGCCCAAACTTACAGGAGCCAGACGAAATGGGAGTGGCCCTGCCCTGCCTCTTCCTGGCGATGACAGGCGAGTACGGGTGCTCCCGCGTTAATTTATGCACCTCCTGGCGCAGAGAACAGCATCGGCTGTGCGGGGGAGCCTGGGGAATGGAGTCCCTGATCCCGGCTCTACCCCGGTGCGGCCAAACGAGCGTTCCGCGCAGGGTGTGCTCCCACGTTAATTTATGCGCCTCCTGGCGCAGAGAGCAGCATCAGCGGTGTGGGGGAGCCTGGGGAATGGAGTCCCTGATCCCAGCTCTACCCCGATGTCATCAGTACATGATCCTGTATGCAAACACATATCCTCCTAAACCCCATATGGCTCCTCCCAAAATTGGTACCTGTACCTGAATGCAAGCAGAGCAACCTAAGGAGTACTATTCCAGAATACTACAAGAGTTCACTTTGGCACCTACTCGTTCACCCAGAGTCGAGATGCCTACCTTGTAAATGGCTATTTATCAGCCTGCCGACAAAATAGGGCCCGATTCACAGAACTAACTTAAGACAAAATCCTAAACTTACTACCATTTTTGTATTCACAGAAGGCACTTACTCATTTTGGTATTCACAGAAGGCACTTACTTACTCATTTTGAGTAACTTACTCATTTTGAGTAACTTACGCATTTTGGTATTCACAGAAGGCACATACTCATTGATGAGTAAGTGCCTTCTGTGAATACTCAAAATGAGTAAGTTACTCAAAACGAGTAAGTTACTCAAAATGAGTAAGTTACTCATTTTAGTATTCACAGAAGGCACTTACTCATCAATGATTAAGTGCCTTCTGTGAATACCAAAATGAGTAAGTTACTCAAAATGAGTAAGTTACTCAAAATGAGTAAGTAAGTGCCTTCTGTGAATACCAAAATGAGAAAGTGCCTTCTGTGAATACCAAAATGGTAGTAAGTTTAGGATTTTGTCTTAAGTTAGTTCTGTGAATCGGGCCCATAGTGTATAATCTCAGCTATTCACTCAATAGCCGGCAAAATAGTACATTAGCTCTGCTACTTAGAGAGATGCTGGATAAATGTCTGAAGCTTTGGTAGCTGCGCGACTTATAAGTCAATTAGCTCCCAAAGTTTAACATGCGTACCTTACTTAAAGATTAAGCTGACCCTTTTTACAGATTTAAGAAGCACCATTAATCACGGTCTAACAATATGCTCCTGGAACATTAACGGATTTGGCCAGGAAAAACAATCTGCTGCCACTCTGGACTTTTTAAAAGAATATGATATCCTCCTTTTACAGGAAACATGGGCAGGAGAAAGCATCCCAATAGTAGGCTACCTGGAGTTCATGACACCCGCCACAAGACAGTCCAAGTTTGGTAGACCGAGCGGCGGTCTCTCGATATATGCATCAACAAAATTATCCCAATGCATTAAACAGATTAAATTTGAGGAGGATTGGCTCTCTGGAATTATGCTGGGAAGTTCACTTATGGATACTCAGTTGCTCGTCCTCAACGTCTATATTTCTCCCTGCACCACTAAGAAAAAATCCAAAATGGACAGCTTGATTAATACCATCTGTAACCTACTTGGCAAGTACGGCAGCACACCCAGCATCATTTCAGGAGATTTTAACACCAACCTCTACTGTAATCTTGCTGAAGACATAGGGCTGGATCCCCCAAGAGTTCCTTCACACTTTGCACCTCAGTCGACTCCAGCCGGAAACAAATCTTCGACATTGGGCGGATACGTGGTAATGTAGTTTAGCAGCTTAGGATTTACCGTATTGAATGGGCGCCTCCCCACTGACATCCCGCCTGCATGGACCCGGTCAGATGGTCGAACCTACTCGTTTCTGGACTTCACTCTAGGGAGTAGAGAAATACTGCCTCTGATCAAGAGCTATCAAATTGCACCACAAGGTGAGAGTGATCACCGGGCACAAATAATAACATTATCCACCTCCACCCCATGCTATCAAGAACTTGCCCATACTCAGGCAGCTATTCAGAGGACCTAAAGCGGATAAAGTGGTCGGACACCACGGCTCCTCTTTTGATTGAAAAAAGTAAAGCCTTATTACATCAATCCCTACAGTCACATACCCATGTTGTCAGTGGCTGGACTTCCCTTATAAACCAACTACTCAATGAATTGCCACTTAGGAGGGGCCAGAGAAAACAAATCCCTCAATTCTGCATTTCAAAAGCCACAAGGAAATTAAGAACTGACAGAAACCGAGCGCTTCGATTGTCAAGAAAGAACCCCAGTAATAAAATCAACTTTAACAACTATAAGCAAGCTCAAGCAGCTTTTAGGATCTCAACACGAAGGGAAAAACAAGCGGCCTCGGATCAATTCTGGCTGAAGCTCATCTATGAAAGTAAAAATCCTAACTCGAAGCAATTTTGGTCCCTCATAAATAGGAGCCCACAAAGTACAAGTGGTTACGGCAGTGCAAATATCAGTGGAGCCGTATGGAGTAAGTTTTTATCACTTCACTTTGGGGACATCAATATAAAAGATGCTTACACCAAATCCCCCAGTCCGGTTAACTTTATGATCTCACCTCCGGGACTGGAGAGCCCGAGACGAGCTCATCCCCTAAAAATACCTTCTGAAGAACCAACACATAAGGAATCAGCGAAAAAGAACGATATAATGTTAGAGACCACGGTGACACCAGACGACTTAAAAAATAAGATCTCGCGCTTTATAACGAAAGCCAGAGCTGAAGGAGCCCCAGGCCCAAATGGTCTCCCCCAGGCCATGTTTAAATCTGATGTCAATCTATGGTCAGAATACCTGACCCCCTTGTTTCTCTACTGTAGACTAAATAACACCGTTCCAGAGTCTTGGCGAGGTGCAATCATTCACCCAATCTACAAAAGTGGGAAGAGAAATGAGCCTAAAAATTATCGAATGATTGCACTTCTTGACGTGGAGTCTAAGTATTATGCAAGCATTCTATTGGAAAAGCTACAGGCCTGGGCCGAAATGACTGCGCGCCTTCCCTTTAATCAGACGGGCTTCGTGGCTAACTCTGGTACTACAACCAATTTGTTAACACTAACAGTCCTGATGGAGAAAGCGACAGTCCAACAAACCCAGCTGCACTGTTGCTTTGTAGACTTTAAAGCGGCCTTCAACCGTGTGCCCAGGGGTCTGTTATGGCAGAAATTCAAATTGTGGGGCATACCCCTGCCTCTTTTACATGCAATAGTACAACTCCATACGGAAACATGGATTAGAATCAAACTGGGTGAAGGCTCTCATGTCTCCGGGAAGATACGAACTGAAACTGGTGTCAAACCAGGTTGCGTGTTGGCCCCACTTCTTTTTAATTTGTTTATATCCGACCTATCCCCAGTACTCGACAGTGTAAATTGCCATCCTCCTCAATTAGATGGAACCCGCATCAGCAACTTGCTGTACGCCGATGACTTGGTGTTGTTAAGCCACACAAAAGTGGGTCTCCAGGAGGTTATTGGACCGAACTGCTTCCCTACACGACAAGAAATTGCTTAGAACTGAACTTGTCAAAAACCAAAACAATATCTTTTGGGAAGAAAAAGAGGTCAACAGAAAGGTGGTATTTCAATGACACAAAGCTAGAATCAACCCCCAGTTATAAATATTTGGGCATCTTTTTCGACACCAGATGTACATTCATCAAGCATAAAGAAGCGTTAAAAACCAAAGCCCTGTCGTTAGAAGCTGCTGCCGCAAAACTGTCAAAACAGCTACTTGGCCCGAGCCTAACTCCCATGCTGAAAGTGATGAAGGCTAAGGTAATTAATTCTTTGACGTATGGGCACGAGATCACTAAGGGCACAACCAGTACATTAATAAACAAACTAACAACTAAAATCTTTAAACGAGCTTTCCGGTTGTCAAGATCTGCCTCGCCAGCCCAAGTTAGACTCGAACTGGGACTACAAGATCACCATGGAGTAGAGGCAGGCGCGTTTATAAAACTGTGTCATAGACTGCGCCGTGCTCGGGAGGGTTACCTGGAGGCCCGACTATGGCAGGAAATACAGAAAAATCAGTCCAGACAAAAGTATCGGCAACTCCTGGATCGCTGTTTACAGTTATTAGGAGTAAAAGACCTCTGGGAAACAAATCCCACCCACCCGGTGTTAAAGATCGCCATTAAAAAAACTGTTAGACTGTGGTCCTTTCATTCGGACAGGGCAATACTGTCAAAAAGGAAACACGCTTGGGCTGTAATCTCCAATTTTAAACTGGGTGTTCAGCTGCCCTACCTATCAAGCACAGATGCACTTTTTTGGAAACAAAAGTTTTTAGCCCTGAGGATGGGTGACTGGCCCTTTCTGAAGAACCTTCCCGAATGGCGCCGTCTAGGTAGCAGTACTGAATGCAGGTTGTGTGGCTATCACTCTGAAGCAATGGAACACATCGTTTGTGTATGCCCTGCATTGCTCATGGCCAGATGGTCATTATTGCGGGACCAATGGATCAGGTTGGGAGTTCGATCTTGCCGCCAAGCAATAATGGCTGCTCTAAATCCTGACAACACTAAGTTGAACATTGGGCTCACGAAATTTGTCTACAAAGCGTCAAAACTACTGGAAGCCACAACCGCAACCAAACCCTCTTCATCTTAGCATGGCTGCCGAGTTAAAAGGCTCAACAATTGAATTAAAGACTATAATATCTGAAAACCAGAGTGAGGCCCTTTAGCAGAACATTATTAGCTGATAATGATCTCCCTAATCTTTAGTAATTTAAAACCCACCGTTTTTAATTGTCATTTTTATCATACGAATTAGTCGTGTTTTAAATTGTAAATGTTTTTTTTATTTTAACTAATCAATAAAGTTACATTGGTGGGGTATGAGGTAAAGTTTGCAATAAGCAATAATTGCGCCTCAGATAGACCTCATTTGTTACAGTACTGCCACTGCACAAAGATAACGTCCTATAGGCGATATGAGCAGTCCCACAATGGTGACACATCTTTCTTTTACAGGGAGACACATTTGGAATATATACACTGATCAGAGAGATATGCAAGCATACTTTCTATGTTTTCTATCACTCAGATCAACAGCCAGACATCATATGCATGGCTTTATCTCCTGTTGGTTCTGCAGATAAGTGCCCGTTGGTCTCTGGGTTTCATTATGCTAATTAGCAGATTTCATTATACATCCTCCTTTGGCATCTCCCTTCGTCCCTATCTATGTGTGATGTCATCAGTACATGATTCCGTATAAAAACACATATCTTCCTAAGCCCCATCTGGCTCCTCCCAAAACTATTACCTGTACTTGAATGCAAGCAGAGCAACCTATGGAGTACTATTCCAGAATATTACAAGAGTTCACTTTGGCGCCTCCTCGTTCACACAGAGTCGAGATGCCTACCTTGTAAATGGCTATTTATCAGTCTGCCGACAAAATAGTGTACAATCTCAACTATTCACTCAATAGCCGGCAAAATAGTACTTTTGCTCTGCTACTTAGAGAGATGCTGGATAAATGTCTGAAGCTTTGGTAGCTGCACGACTTATAAATAAGTTAGCACCCAACGTCTAACATACGTACTTTACTTAAAGATTAAGTGGACCCTTTTTACAGATTTAAGAAGCAACTTGGACTAAAGAAAGCAGTTGTTGAAAGACATATTGAGCATGGAGTACTAATATTCTTTGAAAAAAGTCTAGACCTTTTTGCTTATTGAGTAATTACATTGATTTCCAATCAATCTTCCTCTGCCCCAATTGATTCAGCCTTCGTGGAGACTATCAAAAATTGTCAAATTGAACAATTTTTTAAGTTGACATGGAGGTGTATTGGGTAAAGGTTTCAATAAGCAATAATCACACCTCGGATAAATGTCATTGGCTACGATACAGCCACTGCACAAAGATAACGTTCTATAGGCGATATGAGCAGCCCCACAATGGTGACACTTGTGTGTCTTACACCGAAACAAAGTTGGAACATATACACTGATCAGAGATATGCAAGCATACTTTCTATGTTTTCTATCACTCTGGTCAAAAGCCAGACATCATATGGACGGATTTATCTCCTGTTGGTTCTGCAGATAAGTGCCCGTTGGGCTCTGGGTTTCAATATGCTGATTAGCAGATTTCATTATACAGCTTCCTTTGGCACCTCCCTTCGTCCCTATCTATGTGTGATGTCATCAGTACATGATTCCGTATGCAAACACAAATCCTCTTAAGCCCCATCTGGCTCCTCCCAAAACTAGTGCCTGTACCTGAATGCAAGCAGAGCAACCTAAGGTGTACTATTCAAGAATATTAAAAGATTTCACTTTGGTGCCTCCTCGTTCACCCAGAGTCGAGATGCCTACCTTGTAAATGGCTATTTATTAGTCTGCCGACAAAATAGTGTACAATCTCAGCTATTCACTCAATAGCTGGCAAAATAGTACATTATCTCTGCTACTTACAGAGATGCTGGATAAATGTGTGAAGCTTTGGTCGCAAAGCGACTTCTATGTAAATTATCACCTAAAGTTTAACATGCGTACCTTACTTAATGATTAAGCAGACTCTTTTTACAGATTTAAGAAGCACCTTGGATCAAATAAAGCAGTTGTTGAAAGATATATTGAGCATGGAGTATTCATATTCTATGAAAAATGTCTGCACCTTGTTTCTTATTGATTAATTGCATTGATTTACAATCAATCTTCCTTTGACACAATTGATTCAGACTCCGTGGAGACTACAAAAAATTGCTAATAGCAACTCTTTTTCAAGTTGACATGGCGGGATATTGAGTAAAGTTTTCAATAAACAATAATCACGCCTCGGATACACCTCATTGGCTACGATACTGCCACTGCACAAAGATAACTTTCTATGGGCGATATGAGCAGCCCCACAAATGTGACACTTTTGTCTCTTACAGTGAGACAAAGTTGGAACATATACACTGATCAGAGAGATCTACAAGCATACTTTCTATGTTTTCTATTACTCAGGTCAAAAGCCAGACAGCATATGAACGACTTTATCTTCTGTTGGTTCTGCAGATAAGTGCCCGTCGGGCTCTGGGTTTCCGTCTGCTAATTAGAAGATTTCATTATACAGCCTTCTTTGGCACCTCCCTTCGTCCCTATCTATGTGGGATGTCATCAGTACATGATTCCGTATGCAAACACATATCCTCCTAAGCCCCATCTGGCTCCTCCCAAAACCAGTACCTGTACCTAAATGCAAGCAGAGCAACCTAAGGAGTACTATTCCAGAATATTACAAGAGTTCACTTTGGCGCTTCCTCGTTTACCCAGAGTAGAGATGCCTACTTTGTAAACAGCTATTTATCAGTCTGCCGACAAAATAGTGTACAATCTCAACTATTCACCCAATAGCCGGCAAAGTAGTACATTAGCTCTGCTACTTAGAGTGATGCTGGATAAATGTCTGAAGCTTTGGTCGCTGTGCGACTTCTAAGTAAATTTGCACCCAAAGTTGTTTTTTTTAATATCAAATTTTATTTGGTTATTCCAGTGAGATTTGGGCCATAGCCCTACAAGTACCTGTAAGAAATCAGATAATGCAGGAAAACCGGCATTTTTAAATAATTGCAATGCCTGCGAAACATGCAGGGTACACAACGTAAACAATATGCAGACTGTACTAGACTCCAGTAATCGTACAAAGGATACGTTCATAGAATGACGGGCTACTACATAACATGGAACGATTTAGTCAATGGAGATGTACATATATAGTGATTTCTTTTAGGGTTCTGTAGATGGTAAAGGGGGAAGATCGATCCCATGATATGTCGCCCAGCGGGTCCAAATTTTTCTGTGTTTTTGGGGGCAGCCACGGGTCAGAAACACCGCAATCTCCGCACCCATACATCTGTCTAGCTCGGTCTTCCACTTATAGTCGGGGGAGAGGTCCCTTTCCACATTTGTGCAATATCACGTTTGGCAATAGTGAGGGCCAAGAAGAGCAGATGTTGTTTGTATTTATTGCCCCCTATCTCCTCTGTACTGTGGAGTCGGGGGTCGAGTGGGAGTTCCCATGATAATACCTCACTTAAACAAGATGATACCCTGCGCCAAAAGGGTTGCAACGCGGAGCAGCCCTAGACTGTATGTAAAAATGTCCCATCCTCCCTTTCACATCGCAAGCATGTAGGGGACTGAATAACACCCATCTTCCAGAGTCTGACCCATGTGTAATATGCGCGGTGTAGATACTTGAACTGTATAAGGCGATATCGTGTGGAAACTGCAGCGCCCCAAGGGCTAGCAATGGCCTCAGCCCAGTCATCGTCCGTCAAGTCAGGGATATCTTCTTGCCACGCTCCTCTAGTCTTGTCAAGTGTCATCCGTGTATGAGTCGTCAGTGTTTGATAGATTTGCCTAATTTTATGTAGGCCCAGATCACCCATCAGTAGACGACCCTCAAGAGGGTGAAATTCCGGTAGGGTCTCTAAGGCACGAATCAAGGGGGTCAAAGCATGGCGGAATTGAAGATATTTGTAAAATTGTGCCCTATATAGTTGAAAATCTACTTGCAGTTGTTGAAAGGATTTCAGTGTAGTGCCTCGCATTACATCCCCCAGGGTCGATATCCCTACTAAGTCCCACCCACGGAATCCCCGCAGAGTTGCCACTGGACGAAGGTATGCTCCATACCACAAGGGAGTTGTTTGGGTCAGGGTCCCGCACCACCCCATCTGTCGGACCTTATTCCGCCAGAGCTGTATCACTAATCTACTCACGGGGGGAAAAAAGTCTAGGGATCTAGAACTATAGAGGAGCTGGAGAAGGGGGGTCCCCTCCATTGCCACGTGTTCCAGTGCGAAAGCCGGGTCGGTTGGGGAGTTGTACCACCATTCATTTATTATCAAAATATGGGAGGCCACATAGTATGCATAGATATCTGCTGCTGCAATTCCCCCACAGTACGTGGACTGTGTGCAGGTGTGTAGCGCTACCCTGAGCGCTCCTCCGTTCCAGAGAAATTTATTTTGTATGGCATTTACTTGTGCGAACCGGGATCGCAGAATTTTGTAAGGGACGTTTTGTAGTCTGTAGAGAATTCTGGGTAAGGAAATCATTTTAAAGATGGCAGACCGTCCATATAGTGATAGTGGAAGGGAGAACCATATTGTTGTTTTGCTATTTAGACTCGTAAGCAGTGGGTTAATATTTTTTTCCCATGAAATCTTAGGGCATGGCGATACGAAGATGCCCAAATATTTAAAACCTCCCGTCGCGTGCGACAGCTGTGTGCCCATGTGCCCCGCCCCTGACTGCCGCATACTGGGAAAAGCACAGATTTAGCAAGGTTGGTGTGCAGACCGGTAGTTTCCCCAAACACTCTGAGGATTTGTAAGATGCAGGGTCCAGAAAACCACAGGTCTGTCATAAAGAAAAGAACGTCATCCGCATACAGGGCGATGCGGTCTGAGCGTGACTGGGACCATTCAAACCCACGGAGCACCGGGTCGCTTCGAACCCATGCCGCCAAGGGTTCCACTGCTAGGGCAAACAACAGCGGGGACAGGGGACAGCCCTGTCTCATGCCCTTATGAATTGGGAAGGGGTCTGAGTGATGCCCGGTTATACGGACAGACGCCGTTAAATTAGTCTAGAGTAAACGGACATATGCTATAAAGCGAGCAGCGAGATTTACCATTTCAAGTAATTGGAACAAATAGACCCAACTGAGCCAGTCGAATGCTTTGTCTATGTCGGCTAATAGTATTGCTGCCGGGCGTCCTAACATTGGGGCCATCGTTATGGCGTTATGTACTCTCCGTATGTTGTGGCGAGTAGCCCGATGGGGCATAAAGCCCGATTGATCCGGGTGAATTAAGTCCGTCACACATGTCCGCAGGCGATCAGCCAGGACCTTCCCTAGTAGTTTAGGCTCAAAATTGATGAGAGAGATAGGGCAATATGATGAAGGGTCCTCCGGAGGGCGACCCGGTTTAAGGAATAAGACTATTTCCGCATGTCGCCAATCTCGGGGTAATATACTTTGTTCTTGGGCTTCCTGTATGGATGACAGTAAGTGGGGGCCTAGTATATGCATATTCAACCGCAGGAACTCCATAGGGAATCCATTGGGTCCGGGGGCCCGCCCTGGGCGTAGAGCACGCAAGGCCCCGCTCAGCTCGTCAATTGTAATAGGGGCCTCCAGCTGGTCTCGCATGTAGTCTGTGAGTCTTCGGGTGGGATGTCCACAAGAAATTCCGCGATTTGGGCCTCCGAAAGCTGCTCACGACACTCATATAGTGAGGAAAAGTGCTGTGCAAATTCCCGAGCTACCCGTTCTGGTGATGAGCATAAGACCCCTTCGGCATCACGTATGGTAGGGACCACAGCGGGGGATTTGTCTACCTGGCATAGCCTGTGGAGCATTTTACTCGACTTATCGCCCCATTGATATATCCGATGTTGCGATGCCTCCCAAATCTCTTTGGCTTCCCCCATTAGATATTGCTGTATTGTTTGCTGCACTTGCAGCAAGTTGCGTTGGAGAGAAGGGCTGGGGTCCCGATTGAGTTGTGTCGTCAGAGACGCCTGGCGTGACTCTAGGTCTGCTAATTGCTCTCGTCGCGCGCGTTTCTCTTTGGTGCGATAGCTAATTTCAGCTCCCCGAATGGTGGGTTTCAGGGCCTCCCACAGGATGCCCCGAGACGTGGCAGAAGCAACATTAGTGTCTAGGTATTCAGATATTGCCGTATGTAGCATGTCTTGATAGTCCGGGTTTCGAAGGTGCCACGGGGACATCTGCCACCGAAAGGGGGGTTTACGAGAACAAGTATGGAATTTAAGAGAAATTGGGGAATGATCTGAGAGCCCTCTGGGGAGGTGAGTGACTTGTGAAAACCGATGCAGAAATATGCGAGGTGTAAAAAAGTGATCTAAACGGGACTGTGAACCATGTACCGCGGACATGAATGTTTAGCTGTGTTCTGTGGGGTGGTATTCACGCAAGACGTCTGCCCAGCCTAAGGTGGATGCTAACACGTTCAGTTTGGAAGGACCCACTGGCGGGGGACGGTCAGTGCTGCGCTGTCTATCTACTGGACCCATGGTGTCATTCCAGTCCCCACCCAGGAGGGTTAAGCCCTCCGGCACTTCCCCCCAAAGCCTGGAAATCCTGTCGACAAAGGTCGCCCCTAGCGGAGGCGGAGCATAAATACTTCCTATGGTGACATGCTCACCGTAAAGTGTACCCGTGACGATTACAAAACTGCCCCCTGGATCTACCCAGTGGTGAGTGTGCTGGAAGGGGACTCTGCGATGTATCAAAATGGCCACCCCCGTGACCCCCTGGTGAATCCTGCATGGTATACAGTGTGGTACCCAAATCTAGCCAGCAAGGGGTTTTCGTACCAAGGAGGTGAGTCTCTTGCAGGAGAAGGATGTCAGCCCCAAATCTTTTGGCCTGGCGTAAGACCGTGCCCCATTTAATTTTATTGAGAAGACCCCTGACGTTCCAGGAAATCACTGTAAGGTCTCCAAGGGGGCCCATGTCAGTCTGTACCTTCATCCCGTGTCCCTGAAGGCCCTGTAAGGATAGTATCGGAATCTAGATAAAACGTCTGCATGTCTAATAACAATTAAACTAAATTCCCCGAGAAACCCCCTCCCCCCTCCCAACACTGCCAAAAACTAGGAGCATCTGTCGCGGTGTAGGGCACACCAGGCCCCCAACAGGGGGAACCCGGGCCCCCACGCCAACAAAACACAACCCATCCACCAAACATTAACGAGGGGAGATAGAAATGTCCATAACTCAGCCGTCCCATGGCTGGGCGTCCACGCCCGTTCAGAGGGCAGTGAAGGACAGGATAGTCCCAGTGAAGAGTGTTCCATGGCTAGCATAATTTGCCACCAGGGGCATAACTGGATGACTCATGCAATGCGTTCTGGACTGGAGGATCACCTGTCCGAGCCCGATCTGTGGCGTCTCTTCGATTTGGTCCTGCGAGGTCTGTTCCGTTGCAAGCCCTGAGAGGAGTCAGATTCTCGCGGCGGTGGTGTATGTGGTTTGAGGTGAGAGTGTTCATCGGTCCATGCGAAAACTGCTTCTGGTGTGTCGAAGAAGAATGACTTGGAATTGAATATGACTCGCATCCTAGCTGGGTATAAAAGCATATATTGCAGGTTGAGGTCTCGTAACCTGCGCTTCGCTGCCACGAAGGACTGGTGTTGTTGTTGCACCAGGCGTGTGTAGTCAGGAAAAATCATTATGGACCTCAAGTCATATTGGAACTTCTCTTTATGTGTCCTAGCGAACTGCAGGATAGCGTCACGATCGGCATAGTTCAACAACTTTGCAATCACCGGTCTAGGATTCTCGCCCGGGGGTGGTTTCTTAGTCAGCGCCCGGTGGGCCCGCTCCACGACAAAGCATGTGGATAACAGTTCTGTTGGCATAATATCTGTGAGCCATTGGGCAATAAAGCGGGTCATGGAGGATCCTTCACACCCCTCCGGCAGGCCAACGAAGCGTAGGTTATTGCGCTGTGCGCGGCCTTCAGCATCTTCTACTCTAGAGGCTAGTTCCTGCGAGACCACAGTTAGTTTATTGACCTTTTTCTGGAGGGTGGTCACCGAATCCTCCACCGTCGATACCCGTGCCTCTGCTTCCGTGATGCGGTCTACTGCTTGTCGAAGATCCTGGCACAGGAAAGAAACCTCTGACCCCACTGCGCTAATGTTGGCATCCAGCTTATCTCTGGCGTCATTGATTGCCGCTAAGAGAGCTGCGTTGTCCGGTACCGTGCCCCCCCCCCCATCACCTCCGGTGGCACCCCCGGCAGGTGTAGTGAAGTGATCCAGGGTGCCCTGTTTGGGGCCGGCTCCGCCGGGTCTGTCCCTGCCCATAGTGGTTGGCACAGAGGAGTAGGCACGGAAGTCTGTTGAGAAAGGAAATGTCGGATTTGCTTCCACGCTGTCGCCGGGGGCGTAGGGTGCCGACCAGGAAGAGCTGTAGAGGTAGTGCCAAGCTCACAGCGGGGAGGCGCCGTCAGCGGGTCCTCACGGATTCAGGCGTATCCTGGGCCGCAAGCCGCACCGAGCCTAGCTCAGCCGCCTCCGCAGTCCACGACCACCCGCCGAGGAGGCACCGTAAGGGGACCAGACTCGCCGGACCACCTGCCAACAGCGCTCCCTACAGGATGTCGTGCCTCAGGTCTTGGGCGTCACTGTAGAGGCCTCGGGGGCTGCACATTCCTCGCCACCCTAATAGCGCTTCAAGAAAATTTGAGAGAGGGGGGGAAGAGGCACCCCAGACGAACAAGGGATATAATGCCTGTGTCTCCTAGCCTCTCTGGCCCCCCCACGGCCTGTCATTGGTGGTAGATGACATTGCGCAGGTGGTATGGCCGTTAACTGTCACTGAGTTGACCCCCTCAGATGTGGTGCACGGGGAAGCGCAGCGGCTGAGACGAGGGTCAGGCCCCCTCTCCTGCAGGGCCTGCGCGGTAGCCACGTGGCACCCAAAGTTTAACATGCGGACCTTACTTAAAGATTAAGCGGACTCTTTTTACAGATTTAAGTAGCAACATGGTTTATATAAAGCAGTTGTTGAAAGACGTATTGAACATTGAGTATTTATATTCTATGAAGAATGTCTGCACCTTTTTGCTTATTGAGTAATAACATTGATTTACATTCAATCTTCCTTTGACACAATTGATTCAGCCTCCGTGAAGCCTATCAAAAATTGCCAATATAGACTATTTTTCAAGTTGACATGGGGGGTGTAGGAAAGTAGGATCTGCTTTTATGGTCACCCCCACTGTTTGGTGCTATGCTGTTTCTGACTAGTCTGACTGGGATCCTGCTATCCAGGACCCCAGTCTCTGTGCTTTCTCCCTTAAATTGACATGGTGAGTACTTAGGTACATCCCAGATTGGCTACTGGTGTACAATTATAAGTCCCTAGTATATGGTACTGAGGTACCCAGGGCATAGGTACACCAGGGGTCTCCCATGGGCTTCAGCATGTGTTATGACACCCATGAGAGACCACTGCAATTGTGACTATGGACCTGCCATTGCAGCCTGTGTAAACTGGTGCTAGCACCACTTACAACAGATATAGGTTTCCCTATATCTGAGGTCACTGCACTTAAAACCTATAAGTCACCCCTAAGGCAGGCCTATCAATCCTGAAGCGATACCAAAGGGGATGATGGACGGAGCATTAGAGCAAATCAAACACTAACCCCCAGTCAACTGATCTGGGTTTAATCCATCATCATTCTTTAGCTCACTTCACCACCCCAGTTCAGACATGGCCATATGCAAATCAGTCTGACCCTGTGCCTCATGGGAACAGTCCAGCCCGAACTGCCAAGCCATGTCTTCCCTGGACCAGAAACAAGCATCCTGGGACCGGTTTAGGGTTCAAAAACCCTCATCAGCCAGGCTATCTTGAATCCAGTGGCAAAGTGAGCAAGGGACCCACGTCTGGGCATACCCTGCCAACTTAGGCAAACAAAGCGATACCAAAGGGGATGATGGACGGAGCATTAGAGCAAATCAAACACTCACCCCAGTCAACTGATCTGGGTTTAATCCATCATCATTCTTTAGCTCACTTCACCACCCCAGTTCAGACATGGCCATATGCAAATCAGTCTGACCCTGTGCCTCATGGGAACAGTCCAGCCCGAACTGCCAAGCCATGTCTTCCTGGACCGGAAACAAGCATCCTGGGACCGGTTTAGGGTTCAAAACCCTCATCAGCCAGGCTATCTTGAATCCAGTGGCAAAGTGAGCAAGGGACCCACGTCTGGGCATACCCTGCCAACTTAGGGCAAACAAAGCGATACCAAAGGGGATGATGGACGGAGCATTAGAGCAAATCAAACACTCACCCCAGTCAACTGATCTGGGTTTAATTCATCATCATTCTTTAGCTCACTTCACCACCCCAGTTCAGACATGGCCATATGCAAATCAGTCTGACCCTGTGCCTCATGGGAACAGTCCAGCCCGAACTGCCAAGCCATGTCTTCCCTGGACCGGAAACAAGCATCCTGGGACCGGACGTGGGTCCCTTGCTCACTTTGCCACTGGATTCAAGCAAGCCTGGCTGATGACGGCTGAAATGCCAGAAACCGGTCCTAGGATGCTTGTTTCCGGTCCAGGGAAGACATGGCTTGGCAGTTCGGGCTGGACTGTTCCCCTGAGGCACAGGGTCAGACTGATTTGCATATGGCCATGTCTGAACTGGGGTGGTGGAGTGAGCTAAAGAATGATGATGGATTAAACCCAGATCAGTTGACTGGGGGTGAGTGTTTGATTGGCTCAAACGCTCCGTCCATCATCCCCTTTGTATCGCTTTGGTCGCCCTAAGTTGGCGGGGGTATGCCCAGACGTGGGTCCCTTGCTCACTTTGCCACTGGATTCAAGCAAGCCTGGCTGATGATGGCTGAAATGCCAGAAACCGGTCCTAGGATGCTTGTTTCCGGTCCAGGGAAGACATGGCTTGGCAGTTCGGGCTGGACTGTTCCCATGAGGCACAGGGTCAGACTGATTTGCATATGGCCATGTCTGAACTGGGGTGGTGGAGTGAGCTAAAGAATGATGATGGATTAAACCCAGATCAGTTGACTGGGGGTGAGTGTTTGATTGGCTCAAACGTTCCGTCCATCATCCCCTTTTGTATCGCTATCAATCCTGAAGGCAGGGTGCTCGGTTCTAGGTGTGAGGGTGCCTCTGCATGAGCAGAACACCCCTACAACCTTCCGAGTCCATTCTGCCGGGTTGTAAGAGCATCAGCCATTAAGATACATTGAGTGGCCATGTGTCATTACGCGTTGACCATCTCTAAACTGGCTGTAACGAACACTGTCGTGTTTGGTATCAAACATGTTGAGGTATGATTCCCAAGCCCGGGCAGAGAACTCCGTTCCACCAGCGGAGTTTGCAGAATTTTGCCCACTCCGCGCTCCGCTGAGAACGCGGAGTTTAGGCAAAACTCCAACTTCGCAGTGGAGCGGAGTTAGCCAGCCCCCGCTGACAAAAAAAGGCTTCCTGCCTCCACCCCCCCAAAAAAAATATAGAAAGAAAATAGGCACTTACCGCTGCTGTGGTCTCGCCGGGCTGCCCTCCTCCTCCTCGCCGTGGTCTCTCTCCCGCAAACCCCTACGTTGGACGTACATCTTGGTAGGACTACGCATGCGGGTGCGTGCGCACATGCGCAGTTCTCGCAAGACGTATGTGGATGAGGAGACGGTGAGAGAGACCACAGCGAGGAGGAGGAGGGCAGCCCGGAGATGCCACAGCAGAGGTAAGTGTTTTTTTTCTTTTTAAATTTTTTTATTGATATTTTTTATTGGCGGGGGGTGGAGGCGGAAAGCGGAGTGGAGCGGAGTGGAGACCACAGAGGTTTTCCCCAACTCCGTGGAACTCCGCGTAGTGGCACTACGCCAGATCCGCCTGGGGTTAATGATTCCATGTACTGTAAAACTCCTCCGCGAGGCCCTCAGTGCTCCCGGTACCAGTCTTCCAGATCCGGACAGGACAACATGGCTGCTGCCAACCAGAGACACGATTCTGCCCTCCTACTGGTGAGCCAAGCTCGAGCAGGGGAAGGCAGGGCAATAGGTATCCTGTCACAGGGAGGTGTTACCACCTCCCAGAAAGGGTTTAGTGTATTGGGGCAGGGTGGGAGCGCTTGCCAGCGCCACTCAGTCTGCTTGAGGGGCACATTTGGTGCCCTCCTTGCATAGTCCAGTTCAAACCAGGTGAGGGAGCCGTTGGCTCCTGCTCTGGCGCAAAACTGGACAAAGGACATGAGAGTATCCTCCCCACTGTAAGACCCCTCCTCTGGGAGGGAACACTGAATCGTCCCAACCCTTTCCTTAGTGTACTTAAGGGCTTACCTGTTGGTGGTTCCCTAGATTCGTCGTGGGACAAGATTCAGACACCACTTCTTCTTCGACTGTCTGGGCACTCTGGACTTTGCTGGACTTTGCTCTGTGTATTGAGACTCCAACTGGGAAGCTCCTGATGCTCCTGGTCTCGTCGGCCTGCTCGTCTGCTGCAACATCCATGCCTGTGCTGCATACAGGAACCTTCCAAGACCTGTGGGCATCCAAGACACCTGAAGGAATCTCCCTTGAAGTGAAGGAGTCACTTTCCTGCATCTGCAGGCATTGCAAAAAGCTGACCGGTCTGCTGATCCTGGGCTCCCACAGAGTCCAAAAGGCTCAGCAATACAGGTTGTGGTTCTTCACATCCCTCGAGGCCTGCCCTTTCCTCTCACTGAGTTTGAGGCCAGTATCCCTCATCAGAGCCGCAGGAACCAAAACCTTGTGCACAGCGTCGACTTGTCGTTGCAAAGGCTTGTTGGCTCTCTTCCTCAGAGCTCTTGAGGCTCCAAGCAGCCTACCCCCCTCAAGAATCTCCTGTGACCAAGATCTTTGTCCTCATCACATCCTTTGCACCGTGGGCCTGCATCTTTGGTGAGCTCCTCGAGGTCCTCTCGTGACTCCAGTGCCTACGGCCTGTGGGTCCATTCGAGGATCTTCTTTGATTTCTGTGGGCTCCCCTGATTGCTCGGGACCTGCTCTGACTCCCCTGCTTGTGGCGAGTCACCTGGACATTGCTGGTCCCGACACTGCACCTTTTCCGCTTTCTGCATTGGTTGCCGTTGCCAAGGCTTGTTGGTGCTCCAGACGGACACCGACCCCTCAACTCTCGACATCCGATGTGGGACAGCTCATGAATGGCTCCTGGTCTTCCACAGCATCGCATGGTCCGCACAGCTGCAGCTCCAAGGTCACCATCAACTCTCCTGCGACACCAGACATTGGTGGGCATTCGACTTCCGTGCCCCCTGGTCACTCGCTAGTGGCCTAGATTCTGTCCCCTCTGCTTGCTGGTACTTCTCAACTTGAATCCACCTTCAGATTCTACCGGACACTTTCCACTTCTTCGCCAGCGGCATCTTCCTGAAGTCCTCCATTGAATTCGACGGGGGTTTCCAACGCCGCTTTGCACCTATGCACCCGGCTTCCCCGGTGTAGGTATCCTGGTTCCTAGGGTATGTACGGGTGGGGTGGCTCTCCAACCTTCTGTCTTTCACAGGGTTTCTTCAGGGTCCACTGGGAAGGGTCCTTCTTCTTTAAAATTGCAAACGCTACTTACCCATTGACTTGAATTGAGCCCACGGTTGTGTTCCCACTCTGCACACGGCCTCCGTGGGGTTCCTGGTTACTTACCTCGGGTGGTTCCTTGGGTCCCTGGCATTTCTACGTTCTTGGTACAGTCTTCACTTGAGTCGTGGTTTGCATCCCACTATTTTAGTATATGGTTTGGTCCCCCCCGGTGACCAATGTGTAATACGTGCTTCTTACCTGTTTCCTTTGCAAAGTATTGTGTGCATTTTGTATATCTCCAGGTAGGAGATATTTGTATGTGTAAATACATATTTTTATAAATACACTGTGTGGTTCTTTTTCACTTAATCTATACCAATAAGATTACGCTCTAGTAAAACAAGCTGCTTTACACTCCTTCTGGACTAAGACTGAAGGCTGCTATCGACAGCTACCACTGAGGGAGCTTTCTAAGGTTGTCTAAGACCACTAAAATCACCATAAAGGTTGTCTGGATTAGTGCAGGGTGCTACACTTACATAAGTGAGCACCATATACTAAGCCGGCTTCTCCCATTGGTGTGCAGCGGTTGGGATTCAAGCCTGCATTGTTTTACCAGCTAATCTTGGTGTGGATTAATTGAAAAAAACATCACTAATATTAGGCACTTATAATACATCTTAGAATAAATAAGTTCTACTGAACTTAGGGTTGGGTAGTTAAGGGTCTAGCACAACCCTTTCTCCAACCTCAGAGAGTTTAGCTTCCACTAGGGTAGGTAGGTGCAACACCTCACTACACCTAGAACCATGACTCTAGTTGGGGATACCAGTGTACCCCAGTCTGCTAAGTACAGTGGTCTAAAGTTTCAGGAACTAAGGACCCTGTTTAGCCTTAGAAGGATAAAGACAGGTGGCAACCCCACCATTAAGCTGCTCTTAGAGCTGCTACATCAGGATGACGGCCATCCTGTAGGGGCAGAAGAACAGGATAATATGGGTGGGGTTCCCCCTGGTGATCTCAATTCAGAGTATGGGCAGGAGAACTCAAATGATTCCAACCTGCCAAACTCTGAGCCCTCAGGGAATAGTGCAGATGGCACAGAGGACATCCAGTTTGTTCCTCCTGGGAGGGTCCAGAGTAGACCAAGGAGGTCTAGATCCTCCTCTAGAGAATCCAATGCTTCAGGCACTTCCATAGGGACCTCCATATCTAGTAAGAGGGACAACTCTTTGGAAAGGGAATACCAAATGCTCAAACTTGAGAATGTCAGACTTAAGCTCAGGGAGACTCAGTTGGCCCTTGATAAAGAGTCCCTGGAAGTACAGAAGACTAGGAAGAGACTGGGACTAGAGTCCCATGGTGGCAGCAACAGTGTCCCTATAATTAGAGAAACTTCTTTGACAATAGGAACCTGAGCAGGATAGTCGCTCCTTACCATTATCAAGAGGGGGATGATATCCTTAAATGGATCACTGCTTTGGAGAGGGCCTGCAAAGTTCAGAGGGTCCCTCAAGAGCAGTGGGCAGCTATTCAGTGGCTCTCCTTTGCTAACAAAGGTAGAGATAAGCTCCTCGCTGTTAGAGAAGAGGATGCTGACAATTACTCAGTACTGAAGGGTGCTCTCATAGATGGGTTTGGCTTAACCACTGAGAAGTATAGGATTAAGTTCAGAGACACCCAGAAGGCACACGCCCAGGACTGGGTAGACTTTGAAGACAGTGCTATTAAGGCTCTGGAAGGCTGGCTTCATGGAAGCAAGGTACAGTACTATGAAGGATTGTACAATTTGATCATGAGGGAGCACATCCTTAATAACTGTCAGAACCACCTTTTGCACCAGTACCTGGTGGACTCTGATCTGACCTCTCCCCAAGAATTGGGAAAGACGGCAGACAAATGTGTCTGCACCAGGGTAAAGCAGAAAAACCATGGTAATGGAGGTGACCAGAAGAAGCAAGATTCTTCTAAATCCCAGGATAAGGGTTGGAAAAAGGGCAAAGATAAAAAAAGAGTCTTCACAAGGGCCCCAAAAACCTACATCTGGGGGTGAGTCCCAAAACTCCAAGAAAGGCAAAAAGAAACCTTGGTGCTACATTTGTAAGGTAAAGACCCATTGGACAAGGGATGCTAATTGTCCACAGGCCAAGGAAACTCCTACTACCACTGCCCCTAAGGCACCTGCCCCCCCCTAGCACAAGTACAAGTGGTAGTACAGCAACCAAGGAATTAGTGGGGTTAACCTTGGTGTTAGACTTGGCACCATTGGCGTGGGTCTCCTTCCATTTTTTTGCTGTTGCCTCTTATGTTTTGCTGGTTTTAGATGCTTTTGGGCACTGTGCCACTGCTGTTCAGTGCCACAGTGCAAGTGCTCCCTACTGTAAATTGATGTATGGATTAGTGACTCCATGATTGGATGATTGGTTTACTTGTCAGTCCCTAGTACAGTGCACTGAGTGTGCCCAGGGCTTGTAAATCCAATGCTGCTGGTGGGCTTGCAGCACTGGTTGTGCCACCCACAGAAGCAGCTTGTAAAATGTGTCTCAGGCCTGCCATTGCAGAGCCTGTGTGCGGTCTGTGACTGCCATGTCGACTTGGCAAGTGCACCCACTTGCCAGTCCCTAAACCTTCCCTTATCTTCATATCAGACACCCCTAAGGTAGGCCCAAGGGCAGGGTGCATTGTAAGTATAAGGTAGGACATGCCCTGGTGTGTGTGGCATGTCCTAATAGTGAATTACAGCCATTTTCGTTTTTCACTATTGCAAGGCTACCTGTTCTCCATAGGCCAGAATGGGCAGTTTGATTATTACACCTTATAACCCTAACTGACCCAGGGAACATGGTAGAAAAACGAATTTAGTATGCCTGAACTCAGAATGATAAAATACATCTTTTAGTGAAGTTGGTTTTAACATTCTGTGTTTGAAAATACCACTTTTAGAAAGTGGGTATTTTCTTGCCTAAACTTCCAAGCCTGCCTCTGCTAGGTTGTGTATTCCTTGTCTGGAGATTGAGTGACAGGGGCTGGGGGTGGCTACAGGAGACAGGGTGAGTCAGCACAGGGCTGAATAGAAAGATCTGCATCCAGAGTGGAGGGAGGAGTTGCACCTGGGTCTGAATAGGGCTGTGCCTGCCTTCCACAATGCTGGCTCCACCTCCTGCCGGGCGTCTGATGGCTCTGCCCCTCACTCACAAAGGAAAGAAGGAGTCAGAAAAACAAAGTGCTCCAGGACTGACCAGAACTGGTTTTGGACTAGGCAGAGGCCTCTCTGCCTTCAGAGAACAAAGAGAAACTGTGTATAAAAGGGGACCCAGACCCCTAGGAAATTAGATCACTTCTGGGAAATCAAGAAACCTGTTGCCAAGGAGAAGAACCGGAGAAGCTGAAGGAGGAGTACTGCCCCTGTGCTGTTTTGCTGATTGGGGTTGGCCTGCAGTGGTTGCTTTCTACCAAGGACAGGAGAAAAGACTTTGCTGTGCTTTGTCATCTTGAAGAAGAGAATCTCCAAGGGCTTGAACTAGAGCTTGCCTCCTGCCTGAAGTCTCAGGGATACAAGACTTCACCAACCAGCTCCCCCTGCATTCCCTTGCTGGGAATTGAAGTGCCTGCTGTTGTGCTGGGCCTTCTGAGAGACTGCGTGTCGCTGGGAGCTGGAAGCGCGACACAACAACGAGAAGCGTGTCGCCGCCGCAGCCGCGGTCATCGCATCGCCAAGGAAGCGAGACGCCGCTGCCGCTGTCATCCTCGCATCGCCGAAGCGCGGCGCATCACCGGAGAAGCGGGACGCTGCCACAGAGGTCATCGTCGCATCACCGGAGAAGCGCGTCGCAGGGCCTGTCGCGGCTCCAAAGATCATTGAGTCGCCGCACGGCCGTCGGGCGTGCACGCATCACACCAACGTTGTCACATCGCAACCAAGACGCCATTTTGTCGCATCGTACCGGAGAAGAGTATC
Source organism: Calotriton arnoldi (assembly GCA_963921515.1). Lineage (NCBI taxonomy): Eukaryota > Metazoa > Chordata > Amphibia > Caudata > Salamandridae > Calotriton > Calotriton arnoldi. Next base: position 235,129 of record CAWUFW010012487.1, on the reverse strand, counting down.
GCATCGAGGTGCCATCTTGTCGCATCGCACCGGAAAGCAGTAAGAAACCGACGCATCACGTCCCCACACAGTAAGGAAGCGAGCAACAACTCCCTGCGCAGCAGTAAGGAACCGACGCATCCACTCCCCTGAGTGTAAGGAACCGACGCATCACCTTCCCTGCGACCCTTTGTTTTCTTTGCGTTACGCATTCAAGGTACATTGAGAGTAAAGTGTCGCATTTACAACTTGAGAGAACTGAACTATTTTATAACCTTTTAAAGTCTATTTTTGAGTACAGTATTGTGGATTTTTGCTATTGGGTCTTGTGATAAGTCTATATAAAGATTACTTATTTTTACATAACAACTTGTGTGGTGTCCATCTGTAGTGTTTTCACTGTATTACTGTATGTGTTCCCAAATGCTTTACACACTGCCTCTGAGATAAGCCTGTCTGCTCGTGCCAAGCTACCAGGGGGTGAGCAGGGGTTATTTTAGGAGTGTATCCCCTTATCCTGACTAGAAGCAAGGGTCCCTATTTGGACAAAGGGGCAAACCATTGCCAACTAGAGACCCCCAGTTCTAACATTGGTGGTCAGCGGTGAGGATTTGGACTTGCATTTGTGATTCATACAGTGATTGGTGTACACTACTAGTGAGTGCAGACCAATACGCGACCACATACATTTTGAAAGGACTTTTTTTCCTGGGAACCTTTATTTTTGTTGAGAACTGCCAATTTTCACAATGAGCAAAAGAGGATCCATTGCACCTGCAGATATTGAATTTGAAGAAGATAGGGTTGATACCTACACTGTGCCAGAGCTCAAAGCCGTTTGTAAAAAGTTTAAAATCTCTATGAGAGGCCTCACCAGGAAGGAGGAGCTTCAAAAGGCGCTGAGGGCCTGGTTGGAAGCACGGAATGCCGGTGGGCAGCCCGAGGAGCCTGTGGAGGAGGCAGAGAATTTAGATGAGCAGCTTGAGGGGCCATTAGGCTTACCCGGGAGGAGAGTGCCTTCCAGGGAGGGCAGCAGTGTTTCTCAAAGGGCCTGTCTCCAGAGGAGCTGGAGGACAGGGACAAAAGCAGGATGCATGAAATGGAAATGGCCAAACTGAAACAGGGAAGCCATGATAGCCTTGAGCACAAGAAATTGGAGTTGGAAAGTAAGAGGTTGGCCATGGAAGAAAAAAGGATGCTTTTAGAGCATGAGAGAGTGGTGAGGGAGCTAGAGCTAAAGGCTAGGAGCCTAGAGATCACTCCCTCTGGTGGCAGCACACCTCCAGTGCCTGTAGAAAGTAGAGTATACATCCCCAAGGAGGTTATTAAGGATTTCATGAAGGGGAGGACATTGGGCAATGGTTTAAAGCATATGAGATCGCCATGACATCACACCGGGTCCCTGAGAAGGATTGGGAAGCGGGGTTGTGGGGCCGTTTACAGGTGAGGGAAGGGAAACCTTGCTAGCCTTGCCCACAGAGGATCAGATGTCCTATGCCCACCTGAAGGAAGCTTTAGTGGCAAGGTATGGGTTAACTCCAGAGCTTTATAGGCAGAAGTTTAGGAACTGCATAAAGCTGGAGTCTAGTACCTGGGTGGAGTATGTGTCTTATTTTTGCAGAGCATTGGATGGATGGGTGAAGGGTAGCAAAGTCAATGACTTGCAGGGGTTCTATGATTTAATTGCATGGGAGCACTTGTCCAGTAGTTGTTTTCCAGAGCTACGCCAGCACCTTGTTGACAGTAAGCTGACTAATCCTAGGAAGCTTGCTGAGGAGGCGGACCGCTGGGTCAGTACCCGGGTCCACAAGGGTCTTGTGGGAGACTCCGCCAAAGGTGGGCAGGGTCCCCAGCAGAAGAGTGGGGGGACAAGGGTAAACAGAAGGAGTTCCAAAAGGGCCCCAAAGTAAACCCCAAGAGAACCAAGGTAAGGGTTCCCAGCCTCCCACTGAGAAAAGACCATGGGTCCCAACAGATAAGTCTGTCAGAAGGGGCCCAAAGCATGTTTTAGTTGTGGTCAGGTGGGTCACTTTGTAGGAAGTCCCAAGTGCCCCAATACCGTGACCACTGCACCCACTGGTGCACCACCCCGGCAGATGGCTAGTGTAGCCCTGGGGGAGGAGTTGGGTGCCCAAGGTGGGTGGGGTCCCGCAGAGATGTCCCTGGTCTCTTTAGGAGACAGTGAGATGGTCCCTAGGACCCAGCTGCCTGATAACACTAAAAATACAGGCAGTGGGTGACCATCAATGGCCATAGGGTGGAGGCTCTCAGAGACACCGGGGCCAGTGTGACAGCTGTCAGTTGTCGGCTGGTGTCTGAGGAGCAGGTGGTCCCCAACGTATTCTACCCTGTAGTTGCCGCTGACAACTCAGAGAGCCACTGCAAGGTGGCCCAGGTTCCCTTTGAGTGGGGGGTCTCAGGTATCCTTCAAGTAGCTGTGAGGCCAGCCATGCCTGTTGACTGTCTGCTAGGCAATGATTTGGAGAGCTCCCTTGGGCGAAGGTGGAGCGGAGGTCTCATTTGGAGATGTTGGGTCTGCCAGAGTGGACGTGTGTGACCACTCGGTCAATGGCAGCCGGTAAGGGTATTCAGGAGAACCTGGAGCCTGGAAGAAAGGCCCAGGTGCCTGCCTTAAAGAGAGGAGGCGGGGGGCACGGGAAACCGGCCCCCGAAGTTCCCACGGTCCCGGAGGAGGCAGACCTTGAGGGGGATGCCCTGGAACCTACAGGGGAACAAGTGGCTGAACTGGGGGACCTGCCTGAGCTGACCCATTGGCAGCAGGAAGGAGGCCCCTCCAGGGAAGAGTTCTGCGAGGAGCAGAAGAAGTGCCCTTCTCTTGAGGGCTTGCGGCAACAGGCTGCAAGCCAGGCAGCAGGTGATCAGTTTGGATCACACTGGATCTACTGGGAGAATGGTCTCCTGTATAGTGAGCCTAAGGTTGCTGAGCCTGGGTCAGCCCGTGTGCTGGTGGTACCCCAGCGCTTCAGAGCCTTCCTACTGGGTCTGGCTCATGATGTGCCTTTAGCAGGACATTTGGGGCAAGACAAGACCTTTCAAAGGCTTGTCACCCACTTTCATTGGCCCCAAATGCGCAAGAGTTCAGATACTCATTGCAGGACCTGTCAGACTTGCCAGGCAAGTGGTAAGAGTGGGAGGAAGCACAAGGCTCCTCTCCAACCTTTCCCTGTTGTCAGCACCCCTTTGAGAGGGTGGGTATTGACATTGTGGGGCCTCTGGATCCCAAGATAGCCATGGGCAACAGGTTCATCCTGGTCTTGGTGGACCATGCCACCCGGTACCCGGAAGCCATCCCTCTTCGGACAGTGACGGCCCCCGTGGTGGGACGTGCACTGATGGGGATTTTCTCCCGTGTGGGGTTCCCCAAGGAGGTGGTGTCCGACCGTGGTACCAACTTCATTTCCAAGTATATGAAGTCCCTGTGGCAGGAGTGTGGTGTAACCTATAAGTTCACCACTCCTTACCACCCCAAGGTAATGGGCTGGTTGAGAGATTCAACCGGACCCTGAAAGGCATGATTATGGGTCTTGAAGAGCCCATGAGGCGTAAGTGGGACGTCCTCTTGCCATGCCTGCTCTTTGCTTACAGAGAGGTGCCCCAGAAGTCCTTAGGGTTCAGTCCCTTTGAACTGCTGTACGGCCATCCTGTAAGAGGACCTCTGAGTCTGGTCAAGGAAGGCTGGGAGGAAGCTCCCAGGAAAACTCCCCAGGATGTATTTAGTTACATGCTGGCCTTCAGGAACCAGACTCGGCGTTTCAGACAACACGCTGAGGCGAATCTGGAAGCCAGCCAGGAAGAGATGAAACGTTGGCATGATCAGAATGCCACTCTGATCGAGTTTCAGCCTGGACAAAAGGTTTGGGTCATGGCCCCAGTGGAGCCCTGTGCGCTCCAGGATAAGTGGACCGGACCATTTGAGGTGGTGGAGCGCAAGAGTGATGTCACCTACTTGGTGGACTTGCAGTCTTCCAGGAACCCCTTGCGGGTCCTGCATGTGAACCGCCTGAAGCCCCACTTTGAGAGGTCTGAAGTGGGCATGCTCTTAGCAACAGATGCTGGGATGGAAGAGGAGACTGAACCTCTTCCTGACCTCCTGTATGCAAAAGAGCAAGATGGGTCAGTGGATGGTGTGAACCTCTCTCCCACCCTGACCCCTGAGCAGCAGAATGACTGTCGCCAACTGTTGGGGCAGTTTTCTGATCTGTTCTCCCTGATTCCCAGTATCACTGAATGGTGCATCCATGATGTGGACACTGGGGACAGTCCTCCTGTGAAGCACAAAACTTACAGAGTGACTGACAGGGTGAGAGCTTGCATCAAGGAGGAGGTCTCCAAGATGTTTGCCTTAGGGGTGATTGAGTCCTCTAACAGCCCTTGGGCCAGCCCAGTGGTCTTGGTCCCAAAGGCTGCCGCGCCTGGTGCCACACCCGAACTCCGGTTCTGTGTGGACTACCGAGGACTCAATTCAGTCACCAGGACTGACGCGCACCCCATCCCCAGAGCTGATGAGCTCATTGATCGGTTAGGGGCTGCCCGGTACCTCAGCACGTTTGATCTAACGTCTGGATACTGGCAGATTGCCTTAACTGATGGGGCCAAAGAGAGGTCAGCATTCTCCACACCAGATGGGCACTACCAATTCCGGGTGATGCCCTTTGGGATGAAGAATGCCCCTGCCACCTTTCAGAGGTTGGTCAACCAGGTGTTGGCTGGGCTGGAGGATTTCAGTGCCGCCTACCTGGATGACATTGCAGTGTTCAGCGCCACTTGGGAGGAACATCTGCACCACCTCTGGGAAGTGTTGAAGGCGCTGCGGAGGGCAGGCCTCACGATCAAGGCGAGTAAGTGCCAGATCGGGCAGGGTTCTGTGGTGTACTTGGGACACCAGGTTGGGAGCGGCCAGGTGGCGCCCCTACAACCCAAGATAGATACCATCCTGGCTTGGGAACCCCCAAAACCCAGACAGAGGTGAGAGCCTTCTTAGGACTCACCGGGTATTACAGGAGGTTTGTCAAGGGGTATGGCAACATTGTTGCACCCTTGACTGAGCTGACTTCCAGGAAGCAGCCCAGGAAAGTGAACAGGACTGATGCCTGCCAAAAGGCTTTTGATGCCCTGAAATCTGCCATGTGCACGGCGCCCGTGCTTCAGGCGCCCAACTTCTCAAGGGAATTCATTGTGCAGACAGATGCTTCAGAGCATGGTGTTGGGGCTGTGCTTTCACAGATGAATGAGGAGGGCCTAGACCAACCTGTAGCCTTTATTAGTAGGAGGTTACTCCCACGGGAACAGAGGTGGAGTGCGATTGAACGTGAGGCATTTGCTGTGGTCTGGGCACTGAAGAAGTTGAGACCATACTTGTTTGGGACTCACTTCCGGGTTCAGACAGACCACAGGCCCCTCATATGGTTAATGCAGATGAGGAGTGAGAACCCAAAACTGTTGAGGTGGTCCATTTCCTACAGGGGATGGACTTCACGGTGGAACACCACCCTGGTACAGAACACGCCAATGCTGATGGTCTGTCCAGATTTTTCCGCCTTAGTGATGAGAACTCCCAGGAGGAAGGGTAGTTCTCCCCACATTTCAGCTGGAGGGGACACGTGTTAGACTTGGCACCATTGGCGTGGGTCTCCCTTCCATTTTTTGCTGTTGCCTCTTATGTTTTGCTGGTTTTAGATGCTTTGGGCACTGTGCCACTGCTGTTCAGTGCCACAGTGCAAGTGCTCCCTACTGTAAATTGATGTATGGATTAGTGACTCCATGATTGGATGATTGGTTTACTTGTCAGTCCCTGGTACAGTGCACTGAGTGTGCCCAGGGCTTGTAAATCCAATGCTGCTGGTGGGCTTGCAGCACTGGTTGTGCCACCCACAGAAGCAGCTTGTAAAATGTGTCTCAGGCCTGCCATTGCAGAGCCTGTGTGCGGTCTGTGACTGCCATGTCGACTTGGCAAGTGCACCCACTTGCCAGTCCCTAAACCTTCCCTTATCTTCATATCAGACACCCCTAAGGTAGGCCCAAGGGCAGGGTGCATTGTAAGTATAAGGTAGGACATGCCCTGGTGTGTGTGGCATGTCCTAATAGTGAATTACAGCCATTTTCGTTTTTCACTATTGCAAGGCTACCTGTTCTCCATAGGCCAGAATGGGCAGTTTGATTATTACACCTTATAATCCTAACTGACCCAGGGAACATGGTAGAAAAACGAATTTAGTATGCCTGAACTCAGAATGATAAAATACATCTTTTAGTGAAGTTGGTTTTAACATTCTGTGTTTGAAAATACCACTTTTAGAAAGTGGGTATTTTCTTGCCTAAACTTCCAAGCCTGCCTCTGCTAGGTTGTGTATTCCTTGTCTGGAGATTGAGTGACAGGGGCTGGGGGTGGCTACAGGAGACAGGGTGAGTCAGCACAGGGCTGAATAGAAAGATCTGCATCCAGAGTGGAGGGAGGAGTTGCACCTGGGTCTGAATAGGGCTGTGCCTGCCTTCCACAATGCTGGCTCCACCTCCTGCCGGGCGTCTGATGGCTCTGCCCTCACTCACAAAGGAAAGAAGGAGTCAGAAAACAAAGTGCTCCAGGACTGACCAGAACTGGTTTTGGACTAGGCAGAGGCCTCTCTGCCTTCAGAGAACAAAGAGAAACTGTGTATAAAAAGGGGACCCAGACCCCTAGGAAATTAGATCACTTCTGGGAAATCAAGAAACCTGTTGCCAAGGAGAAGAACCGGAGGAGCTGAAGGAGGAGTACTGCCCCTGTGCTGTTTTGCTGATTGGGGTTGGCCTGCAGTGGTTGCTTTCTACCAAGGACAGGAGAAAAGACTTTGCTGTGCTTTGTCATCTTGAAGAAGAGAATCTCCAAGGGCTTGAACTAGAGCTTGCCTCCTGCCTGAAGTCTCAGGGATACAAGACTTCACCAACCAGCTCCCCCTGCATTCCCTTGCTGGGAATTGAAGTGCCTGCTGTTGTGCTGGGCCTTCTGAGAGACTGCGTGTCGCTGGGAGCTGGAAGCGCGACGCAACAACGAGAAGCGTGTCGCCGCCGCAGCCGCGGTCATCGCATCGCCAAGGAAGCGAGACGCCGCTGCCGCTGTCATCCTCGCATCGCCGAGCGCGGCGCATCACCGGAGAAGCGGGACGCTGCCACAGAGGTCATCGTCGCATCACCGGAGAAGCGCGCCGCAGGGCCTGTCGCGGCTCCAAAGATCATCGAGTCGCCGCACGGCCGTCGGGCGTGCACGCATCACACCAACATTGTCACATCGCAACCAAGACGCCATTTTGTCGCATCGTCCCGGAGAAGAGTATCGCATCGAGGTGCCATCTTGTCGCATCGCACCGGAAAGCAGTAAGAAACCGACGCATCACCTCCCCACACAGTAAGGAAGCGAGCATCAACTCCCTGCGCAGCAGTAAGGAACCGACGCATCCACTCCCTGAGTGTAAGGAACCGACGCATCACCTTCCCTGCGACTCTTTTGTTTTCTTTGCGTTACGCATTCAAGGTACATTGAGAGTAAAGTGTCGCATTTACAACTTGAGAGAACTGAACTATTTTATAACCTTTTAAAGTCTATTTTTGAGTACAGTATTGTGGATTTTTGCTATTGGGTCTTGTGATAAGTCTATATAAAGATTACTTATTTTTACATAACAACCTGTGTGGTGTCCATCTGTAGTGTTTTCACTGTATTACTGTATGTGTTCCCAAATGCTTTACACACTGCCTCTGAGATAAGCCTGTCTGCTCGTGCCAAGCTACCAGGGGGTGAGCAGGGGTTATTTTAGGAGTGTATCCCCCTTATCCTGACTAGAAGCAAGGGTCCCTATTTGGACAAAGGTGCAAACCATTGCCAACTAGAGACCCCCAGTTCTAACACTTGGGTACTGAGATGGGTTCTGACTTAGTCAGAACTCCAGCTCAGGCTGTTCTAGTCTGTGATGGTGGCATAGACCTTACCACCTTACTGGTAAGTCCCACTAACTTGGGCAAGTACAGACAACAGCCTTTGATCAATGGAAAATAAGCAATGGCTTACAGGGACACTGGGGCCAGTGTCACTATGGTGACAGAGAAACTTGTGTCTCCTGAACAGATCATACTTGGACAAATGTACCAAGTCACCAACGCTAGCAATGTCAGGACTGACCATTCTTTGGCAATTGTGAACCTCAGCTGGGGAGGGGTAACTGGACCTAAAAAGGTTGTGGTATCTCCAGACCTACCTGTAGATTGTATGTTGGGTGATGATCTAGAAACTTCAGCCTGGGCTGAAGTGAAGTTCAGGACTCATGCAGAGATGATGGCATCTCTGTCAGTGTCTTTGCTGTCACCAGGGCTCAGGCCAAACAGCTCAGCGACTGAAAAGGCACTGGATCCTGGAAAAATGGACCAGGTGCCTCCCAAGAGAAGGAGCAGAAAGGGTAAGGCTTTATCCTCCTCACAAACACCCAGTGAAGATCAGCCTCCTGATGGAGATGATCTCAGCCCCTGTGAAGGTACTGTTGCAGAGGAAATTGGGCCTGACCAGGCAGAGTTCTTGGGGGCAGGGGGCCCTTCCAGGGCAGACTTGAGTTTGGAGCAGCAGACCTGTCCCTCTCTTGAACCCCTCAGACAGCAAGCTGCTGCTGAGGAAGCAAGGAATATCAGTGGGTCCCACAGGATCTATTGGGAAGATGGGCTTCTGTACTCTGAAGGTAAAGACCCCAAGCCTGGTGCCACCAGGAGGTTGGTAATACTCCAGAGGTTCAGAGGTTTCCTCCTCTCCCTAGCACATGACATTCCTCTTGCAGGAAACTTAGGGCAAAGCAAGATTTTTGACAGGCTTGCCCCTCACTTTCACTGGCCCCATATGTCTGAAGACACCAAAGGAGTTTTGTCGCTCCTGTGCCACTTGCCAAGCCAGCGGTAAGTCAGGTGGTACCACAAAGGCCCCCTTAATTCCAGTGGTTGGGGTCCCCTCTGAAAGGGTAGGGATTGACATTATTGGTCCCTTGAACCCTCCAACAGCATCTGGGCACAGTTACATCCAAGTGGGGTGGACCATGCCACTAGACACCCAGAAGCTAATCCCCTTAGAACCACTATAGCTCCTGTAGTGGCCAGGGCCCTCCTGGGACTCTTTTCCAGGGTGGGCTTCCCTGAGGAGGTCTTAACAGACAAAGGTATAAACTTTATGTCTAGTTATATCACTGCCAAGTGGAGAGAGTGTGGAGTAAACTACAAGTTTATCACACCCTACCATCCACAGTGTAATGGGCTTGTTGAAAGGTTCAACAAGACCCTAAAGGTTATGATTATGGGACTCCCAGAAATGCTTAGGCAAAAATGGGATGTCTTACTACCCTGCCTTCTCTTTGCCTACAGAGAGGTTCCTCAGAAGGGGGTTGGCTACAGCCCATTTAAACTTCTGTTTGGACATCCAGTTAGAGGTCCATTGTGTCTAGTGAAGGAAGGCTGGGAGCAACCTCCCAAACCTCCTAAACGGGACATTGTGGACTATGCCCTTGGCCTGCATTCACGCATGACTGAGTTCATGAAGAAGGCCAGCAAAAACCTGGAGGCCAGCCAAGAACTTCAAAAAGCTTGGCATGACCAAACGGCTGTCCTAACTGCTTATCAGCCAAGGCAGAGAGTGTGGGTGTTGGAGCCTGTGGCCCCAGGAGCTCTCCAAGACAAGTGGAGTGGCCCCCACACTAATCTTGAACAAAATGGTGAGGTCACCTACTTGGTGGACATAGGCACTCCAAGAAGTCCCCATAGGGTACTTCATGTGAACTGCCTGAAACCTTTTGTGGACAGGGCTGACATGGGCTTGTTCATGGCAACTGATGAGGGACAGGAGGAAGAGAGTGACCCTCTCCCTGATCTCCTCTCTCAGAACCCTGATGATGGGTCAGTAGATGGAGTAGCCTTGGCAGGCAGCCTCACTGACCAACAGCAGTCTGATTGTAGGCACGTTCTCAATCAGTACAGTCACATGTTTTCCCTGACACCCAGTCAGACCACCTGGTGTACCCATGAAGTGGACACAGGTGACAGCCTGCCTTTCAAGAGTAAAATCTACAGACAGCCTGACCATGACAGGGATTACATCAGGACAGAGGTCCAAAAGATGCTGGAATTAGGGGTCATTGAGCCTTCAGATAGCCCGTTGGCTGGCCCAGTAGTCCTTGTGCCAAAACTTCACACCAAGGGTGGAAAAAGAGAGATGAGGTTTTGTGTGGACTACAGAGGCCTCAATGCAGTCACTAGGACTGATGCCCATCCTATTCTAATGGCAGATGAACTTATAGATACTTTGGTCTCAGCCAGGTTTCTGAGTACATTTGACCTGACTGCTGGCTACTGGCAAATCAGACTATCTGAGGATGCCACGCCAAAAACAGCATTTTCAACCCCTAGTGGGCATTATCAATTTATTGTAATGCCCTTTGGTCTGAAAAATGCACCTGCCACATTTCAGAGGCTGGTGAACAAAGTTCTCACAGGCCTGGAAGGCTATAGTGCATCATAGCTAGATGATACAGCTGTCCTTAGCTCCACCTTGGAGGATCACCTGGTCCACCTCAGAAATGTTCTTGAGGCCCTGCAAAAGGAAGGCCTCACTGCCATCAGACTCAAACAGATCATACCAGAACCCACGCACTCAGCAGGACACATCCTCGACCCTATCTTCACAGCAGGAAACTCCATCACCTTCGGCCACATCTCCGAACTCCCATGGACAGATCATCGTTGCATAAACTTCACCTTCCAAACAACCTCCACCCGCAAACCTCCACTCCAGCTCCCACGTAGGAACTGGAACAAGATATACGCCGACCAGCTCATCGCCTCCCTCAGCAGCTCGACTCCAGCCACCACGGACGATGACCCAACCACCGCAGCCCGGACCCTGCACAAATGGATCACTGACTGCGCCAACACCATCGCCCCCCTCAAGAAGACTACCAACACACACGCCAAGAGAGCCAGCTGGCTCTCCACCGAACACCGAGAAGCCAGACGAACCTGCAGACGCCTTGAAAAGATATGGAGGAACACCAAAACAACAGCTAACCTTGACAACTTCAAAGCAGCCACCACCACCCACCACAAGCTCATCAGAAACACAAGGAAGAAAGCCCTCCAGGACAGAATCTCCACCCACGCTCACAACAGCAAGGAACTCTTCAGCATCATCAAAGAGTTCGCCCAACCCAACAGTAAGACGACCGATATTCCCCCCTCCCAGGACCTCTGTGACAAACTCAGCTCATTTTTCCACCACAAAATCAAGACCATCTACGACAACTTTGATGACGCCCACCAACATGCAGAACCTACTCCCCCACTCCCGACACCCCGCAGCCTACACTCGACAGCTGGACCACCCTCTCCATCAAAGACACCCTAAAGACCATGAAGTTCACCCACTTCGGGGCACCCACTGACCCCTGCCCCCACCACATCTACCACAGAGCCACCAACCTCATCGCCCCCAAGCTTCAACAAATCATCAACCGCTCCTTCGAGACCGCCTCCTTCCCTGACAACTGGAAACACGCTGAGATCAACCCGCTCCTGAAAAAACCCTCGGCTGACCCCATCGACCTCAAAATCTTCAGACCCATCTCCCTTCTACCGTATCCGGCGAAAGTCATTGAAAAAGCCTTCAACAGCCAGCTCCCCGCATTCATTGAAGAAAACAACATCCTCAACACTTCCCAATCCGGCTTCAGGAAAAACCACAGCACCGAAACTGCCCTCCTCGCCGCAACAGGAGACATCCGCTCCCTCCTCGACAGAGGGGAGACTGTGGCCCTCATCCTCCTGGACCTCTCCGCAGCCTTCAACACAGTCTCTCACCTGCACCCTAGCCCACAGACTTCACGATGCAGGGATCCGGAACAAGGTCCTCGACTGGATCCGCTCATTCCTCTCCGGCAGAACACAGTGGGTGAGACTCCCACCCTGCCTCTCGGATCCCACACCGACCACCTGCGGAGTTCCCCAAGGATCCTCTATCAGCCCCACCCTGTTCAACTTCTACATGACCCCGCTTGCACCCATCGTCAGATCCCACGGACTCAACTTTGTATCCTACGCAGATGACACCCAACTCATCCTCTCCCTTTCCAACAAACCCAGCGTATCTAAACACAACTTTCAAGAAGGAATGGAAACTGTCGCCAGGTGGATGAAGAACATCTGCCTACAACTCAACTTGAACAAAACTGAAGTACTCATCATGGGCCCCCACCCCGATGCCTGGAACGACACTTGGTTGCCCCCCGCCCTCGGTAAACCGCCATCTCCCACGGACCACGCACGCAACCTCGGAATCATCCTGGACTCCGAACTCAAAATTGCCCGCCAAATCAACGATGTCTCATCCTCTTGTTTCCACACCCTCTGACTCCTACGAAAGACCTTCAATTGGATCCCCCTCTAACACAGGAAAACCGTCACTCACGCCCTCATCAGCAGCAGACTCGACTACGGCAACGCTCTCTACGCCGGAATCAACAAGAATCTCACCCGCAAACTCCAGAACGTCCAAAACGCCAGACTAGTCCTCAACCTAGCACACCACTGCCACATCTCCCAACACCTGCAGACTCTACATTGGCTCCCGACATCTGCAGACTCTACATTGGATCCTCATCGAGAAGAGAATCACCTTCAAGCTTCTCACCCACGCCCACAAGGCCCTCCACAACACCAGACCTGCCTACTTGAACCACCGCCTCTTGTTCCACGTACCCCAGAGATCCCTCCGTTCAGCCCAGCTCTCCCTCGCTACAGTGCCGCGCATCAAGAAGACCAGAACAGGAGGCTGCTCCTTCGCCTTCCTCGCGACCAAGGCATGGAACACCCTCCCACTCCACCTCAGTCAGACCCCAACACTCTCCAAGTTCACGAAGGACCTCAAGACCTGGCTCTTTGACTGACCTCTGTGAACTTCCAGGATCTGCGCATCCCCTCCCCCCAGCACCTTGAGACCCTTTTGGGGGAGTAGCTGCTCTTAACAAACCCATGATTGGTTGATTGATTGATCAAGGCCACCAAGTGCCAGATAGGGCAGAGCAAGGTTGTGTACTGGGGCCACCTGGTAGGTGGAGGCCAGGATCAAACATTGGAGAACAAAATCCAGACCATTGTGGACTGATTTGCTCCCACTACCCAGACTCAGGTCAGAGCTTTCCTGGGCTTGACTGGGTACTACAGAAGATTTGTCAAGGGATATGGGTCCATAGTGACCCCCCTGAATGATCTTACATCTAAGAAAATGCCAAAGAAAGTTCAGTGGACAGTAAGCTGTCAAAAGGCATTTGATGACCTGAAGCAGGCCATGTGCACTGCACCCATTCTGCAAAGTCCTGACTACTCTAAAACTTTCATTTTCCAGACAGATGCATCTGAGATAGGGGTAGGGGCTGGGTTATCACACCTAAATGCAGAGGGCCAGGATCAACCAATAGCTTTTATCAGCAGAAGGTTGACCCCCAGGGAGAAACGTTGGTCAGCCATTGAGAGGGAAGACGTTGCTGTGGTCTGGGCCTTGAAGAAGCTGAGGCCATACCTGTTTGGCACTCACTTCATTGTTCAGATAGACCACAAGCCCCTCTTATGGCTTAAACAGATGAAGGGTAAAAAACCCAAACTTTTGAGGTGGTTCATTTCCCTACAGGGGATGGACTATATAGTGGAACATAGGCCTGGAAGTAACCATGCCAATGCAGATGGACTCTCCAGATATTTCCACTTAGAAAATGAAGACTTAACTGGGCAAGGTTATTCTGATCTACTTTCGTTTGGGGGGGTTGTGTAGGAAAATAGGATCTGCTTTTATGGTTACCCCCACTTTTAGCCTGATGCTATGCTGTTTGTGACTAGTCTGACTGGGATCCTGCTAACCAGGACCCCAGTCTCGGTGCTTTCTCCCTTAAATTGACATGGTGAGTTCTTAGGTACATCCCAGATTGGCTACTGGTGTACCATTATAAGTCCCTAGTATAAGGTACTGAGGTACCCAGGGCATAGGTACACTAGGGGTCTCCCATGGGCTGCAGCATGTATTATGCCACCCATGAGAGACAACTCCAATTGTGACTAAGGGCCTGCCATTGCAGCCTGTGCAAACTGGTACTAGCACCACTTACGATGGATATAGGTTTCCCTATATCTGAGGTCACTGCACTTAAAACCTATAAGTCACCCCTAAGGCAGGCCTTTCAATCATGAAGGCAGGGTGCTCCTTTCTAAATGTGAGGGTGCCACTGCATGAGCAGAACACCCCTGCAACCTTCCGAGCCCATTCTCCCGGGTTGTAAGTGCATCAGCCATTACGATACATAGAGCTGCCATGTGTCATTACATGATTACCATCTCTAAACTGGCTGTAACAAACCCTGTCGTGTTTGGTATCAAACATGTTGGAATTATACCCCCACAGCTTAAACGGTGTGGGAGGTATGATTCCATGCACAGTAAAACTCCTCCAGGAGGCCCTCAGTGCACCCAGTACCAGTCTTCCAGACCCGGACAGCACAACATGGCGGTTGCCGACCAGAGACACGATTCTGCCCCCCTGCTGCTGAGCCAAGGTCGAGCAGGGGAAGGTAGGACAATAGTTATCCTGTCACAGGGAGGTATGACCACCTCCCAGACAGGGTTTAGTGTATTGGGGCAGGGTGGGAGCGCTTGCCAGTGCCACTCAGTCTGCTTGAGGGGCACATTTGGTGCCCTCCTTGCATAGTCCAGTTCAAACCAGATCAGGGAGCCGTTGGCTCCCGGTCTGGCGTGAAACTGGACAGGTGGTAGTTCTTCACATCCGTCGAGGCCTATCCTGTCCTCCCACCAAGTTAGAGCCACAGGAACCGAACCCCTTTGCACCGAATTGACTTGCCGTTGCAAAGGCTTATTGGCTCTCTTCCTCAGAGATCTTCAGGCTTCAAGTAGCCTCCCTCTCAACCATCTCCTGTGATCAAGATCTTTGTCCTCATGGCATCCCTTGCACCGTGGGCCTGCATCTTTGGTGAGCTGCTCGAGGTCCTCTTGTGACTCCAGTGCCTCCGGCCTGTGGGTCAATTCGAGGGTCTTCTTTGATTTCAGTGGGGTCCCCTGATTGCTCGGGCCTGCTCTGACTCCCCTGCTTGTGGCGAGTCACCTGGACCTTGCTGGTCCCAACACTGCACCTTTTTTACTTTCCACGTTGGTTGAGGTTGCCAAGGCTTGCTGGTGCTCCCGACGGACACTGACCCCTCAACCCTCGACATCTGACGTGGGACAGCTCGTGAACGGCTCTTGGTTTTCCACAGCGTCGCCTGGTCCGCATAGCTGCAGTTCCAAGGTCACTGTCAACTCTCCTGCAGCACCCGACATCAGTGGGCATTCGACTTCCGTGCCCCCTGGTCACTCCCGAGTGGCCTAGACTCTGTTCCCCATATACTAAAATAGATGTATGCGAACCACGACTCGAGTCAAGAATATACCCAGAGGACGTAGAAGTGTCGGGTTCCCAAGGAACCACCCAAGGTGAGTATCTAGGAGCCCCACAGAGGTCGTGTGCAGTGTGGGAACATGACCGCGTTCTCCGTACAAATCAACGTGTAAGTTACGGTTGCAATTTTAAAGAAAGAGGACCCTTCCCAGTGGACTCTGAAGAAACCCCAAGGAAGACAGAAGGTTGGAGAGCCACCCCACCCGTGGATACCCTAGGAACGAGCTTACCTGCACCAGGGAAGCCGGGTGCATAGGTGTGAAGAGGCATCGGAAACCGTCGTCGAACTCAATGGGAGACTTCAGGAAGATGCCGCTGCTGGAGAAGGTGAAAGTGTCCGGTGGAACCCAAAGGTGGATTCTAGGTGAAGAGTAACTGCAAGCAGAGGGGACAGAGTCTAGGTCACTCAGGAGTGACCAGGGGGCACGGACGTCAAGTGCCCACCGATGTCGGATGTTGCAGGAGAGATGACGGTGACCTTGGAGCCGCAGCTGTGAGGACCAGGCAATGCTGTGGAAGACTAGGAGCTGTTCACGAGCTGTCCCACATCGGATGTCGAGAGTTGAGGGGTCGGTGTCCGTCGGGAGCACCAACAGGCCTTGGCAACTGCAAACAATGTGGAAAGCGAAGAAGGTGCAGTGTCGGGACCAGCAAGGTCCAGGTGACTAACCACAGGCAGGGGAGTCAGGGCAGGCCCCGAGCAATCAGTGGAGCCTAAAGAATTCAAAGGTGACCCTCAACAGGACCCACAGGCCGGAGGCACTGGAGTCGCAAGAGGACCTCTAGCAGATCACCAAAAGATGCAGGCCACGGTGCAGACGATGCGGTGTGGTTGAAGATTCTGGTCACTGGAGATGCTTGAGGTTGAGGCTACTTGGAGCCCGAAGATCTTGATGGAAGGAAGCCAACAAGCCTTTGAAACGGCAAGTCGATGCGGTGCACAGGGGTTCGGTTCCTGCAGCTCCGGCGAGGGTTACTGGCCTCAAAATTGGTGAGAGGACAGAGCAGGCCTTGAGGGAAAAGAAGAACCTTTTTTTTTTTTTTGCACGGGCTTCATTGCCCACGGGAATATAATTAGTAGGTTACCAGGAAGTTACGATTGGTTCTCCTGGCCCAAATTTTTAAGATGGGGGGTCTCTACTCTCCATCTTCACTTTGAGTATCCCCACCAGGACCTCCGACAAGTAGAATGGAGGACTATCAGGGATTGAGCTTTGGTGATGAAGCTGCAGCTGAGATTTTGAGAGCACCGTCACTTTTGGGGCCGGATGGCAACACCGCCTCCGGCAGCCAGTCAGAAGATTGGACTTCGTTAACTAACATGAAACATGAATGGCTGAAGGTGACTCTGCATGGAGCGTTGATGACAGAGTACCTTAGGGCTAATATAGCCCCAAACGGCTTGATTGTTAACAATTTCCCACGTTTGTTTCTGGAGGATCCTGTCTTTAAGAAAGAATGGTCCCTAGTAGCATGGAAGTGCACTAGGGACTGGCTGATCCTTATAATCAACACGGCTAAGAGAATTGCAGACACCCTACTGATAAGAATACAAACAGCAGAGGGTGCGATTAAGGTTATTGTCCAAACAGCTGCATATAAGAGCAAGCTAGCAGAGATCAATGCAGAGATTGCAGAGAATAGGGAATACTTAATGAAACAGAAGATTTCTAAACTCCAGAAAGATATTCAGAAATTCTCTGTTGAGAAGATCTATCCCTATCTCAAGGCAGACTATACTGCAACAGCTACTAGTTACTCTTCTGATGAAGGTTCCAACTCATCACGTAGGGGTTCTTCATCTAACAGTGATTCCAGCACTGGGAGCTGGAATAACAGAAAAACAAGAGCTTTCCAACAGCCTATGTATCCTCCTTTCCATATACCACCATATCAGGGACCTCCATACTGGCAATATCCAATGTACCAGCAAGGCCCTCCGCCTTTTTTCCAACATGGGACTGAGCCACCTTTTTTAGACAGAGGCTGGGGCAGAGGAAGAGGGCGTAGAAGAGGTCCAAAAAGAGTACAATGGCAGGATTTGCCAGAACAGTCAACACGAGCAGTAGAGACCAGGAGTCAGACAAGGGGGAGGAGACATTGATTATTAACCTCTCACCCAGAGCCCTTTCACCGATTGAGGTCAAGGTTCTCCAAAAAGGTCTGGGGTATGTTCCCACACCTCGAAATGATAGCCTTTTTTCAAGACCAACCACCACTACCAATGGGTGATTCTGGTTTGCACAGACCATCTACTTTTACACCTAATAGCAGCATGGTTCCCAACGAGGTGTTAACATTTGAGCAAGCAGTGTTGAAAGATCTGAACAGTACATCTACCCCTGCTCCGTATCACAACTTGTCTTCCAATGAAACCACTGCCATCTTAGACCTGGCGAATGATGTGAACATCATAATCAAACAGGCTGATAAAGGTGGAGCTACGGTGATCATGTCCACACTGGACTACGACAATGAATGTCGCAGACAACTAAGCAATAGGGTATACTACACACCTATTAGGGAAGACCCCACACCTAGGCTGAGTAGAATTATATCCTCCATGGTCTTTTCTGCTGAAACAGAGGGTTGGATTACCAAGAAGGAAGCAGAATTCCTAATAACGAAGGACCCCAAGACCCCTTATTTTTACTGCCTACCCAAGATCCACAAGGGGATCACCCCTGTTCCTGGACGCCCCATTGTGTCAGGGATCGGGTCCATCCTGGAACCCCTCTCCAAGTTCGTGGATCATTTCATGCAACCACTGGTTAGAGCTACCCCCTCTTTCATCAGGGACACCACAGACGTCTTACGTCTAATCGAGGGGATCCAACACCCAGAAGAAGTAGATCTTTTGGTCACCCTGGATGTTGTGGCTCTTTATACTAATATTCCTCAAAGGGCAACCCTTGATGTTATTGAAGATTCTCTTAGCCACAGTGAGTGGGTTTCACCAACCCCAGTGGCCTTCGTACTGGATTGTGCCACTTTAGCACTTACAGAAAATTTCTTTGAATATGATACCCAGCTTTACCATCAGACGCAGGGCACTTCAATGGGCAGCACATTCGTGCCTAGTCTAGCATGTATGTACATGGCAGCATTTGAGGAGAGGGAGATCCACAATCCCAGAAATCCGTATGTCACCAATGTGTTATTGTGGAAGCGATTCATTGATGATATCCTGATCTTATGGAAGGGAGAACGCACCAAATGCGACGAATTCTGTATTTGGATCAACACATTGAACCCCTTTTTGAAATTCACTAACAGCATTTCAGAAACAGAGATCCCATTTCTTGACCTGTTGATTAAACTAGAGGGTGACAAGATTTCTACCACTCTTTACCGCAAAGCAACTGACAGGAATAGTCTCCTACGTTTTAGTAGTCATCATCCAAGGGCTCTGCGACAAAACTTACCCTTTGGGCAATTCCTTCGTATTAGAAGGAATTGCAGTACACTTACTGACTACAAGAGTGAGTCTAACACGCTGAAGACAGACCTACTTCAAAGAGAATACCCTAAACAGGTTATTGATCTCGCGTACAAAAGGGCACAGCATAATAACCGTGAGAGCCTATTGGAGGTCAGAACTAGAGAACCTGATAGGGTCATGACCTGTGTAACGACATACACCCCTGACTCGAACCGAGTTAGAAACATCATTTGTAAACATTGGAACATTCTTAACACAGGAACTCTTAAGCTTCCTAAACCCAGGTTCGCGTTTAAACGAACTAGTAACCTCAAGGACATGTTGATACACACTAGACCTAAGAAACAACAGGGCAATACACAAAGGACACTATGGGATTTGCCCCCTGTTAGGGGTCATTATCCTTGTGGGTCATGCTCAGTGTGCCCACAAACTAAGGTTACTAAAGAACTTAAGTTCCCTAACGGAGCGAGTTGGAGAATGGCCGCACACACTAATTGCAACACTTCTAACTGTATCTATATACTGGACTGCCCGTGTGGTCTCCTTTACATAGGGATGACCTCGAGACCAGTCAAAGTCCGGATAATGGAACATAGAAGCAATTTCAGATGCCAGAAAACAAATACCAAAATGACCTGTCACTTCAATCAGGTGCAACATCTCCCTGACTCCTTCAATTGGGCCGTATTAGAAACCCACCCGGGGATGCCTACAAAATCATTGTTCCGGTTGGAACAACGTTGGGTCCTACGACTTGCCACTGACAAAGGAGGGCTTAATGAGGATATCCCTTGGAGCCAATTAACCTAATTACCACCTTGGGCTCCTTTTTCTGCCCCTACCTCAGTGTATTTGCTCCTTTTTTACTTTAGTACTTCCAGACTCCAACCTGTCCCCGTATGTTTGCCCAACATATTACCTCAATCAGTTAGCATTACATACGTGTTGATTCCGACAAGGAAGAACCCCCTTCATACAGCTTAATCTAGTTACTAACTCGGACCTTTTGCGAGATACACTAGTAAGTTTGGGCCCCCTTCTATCGTTCGCAGCACCACCATCATTCCTGTTGTGCATGACACTATTTACACAGGTTTAATCACCAATTTTTCCGCCCATACTAGATTATGGCAACGAGTCAATAACCTTCAGGTGTTTTGAACCCATTCACCTTGTCATGTTTACATAATACGAGACTTTGCTAATGGCGCCCACGATTGCTGCTGCCTGGGGTGTGTGTCTCACATTAGTTGGAGGAAATCCAACATGGCGCCCTAAAACAGGGTTAGCGCTCCAGTCGTTACACCGTTTCAGCCGGGAAGTACCGGAAGTTCCGCCTCCACGCTCCGCCGGCCGCTGGTACTTCTGTGAGATCCTTGATCTGTTCGTTACTCCCGGACCGGCTGAGCGAGGGATAGGAGCACTTCCGATCCGCCTCACACGGAACAGTAAGTAACATAATAGTTAGCTCCCTGTGTGTCCCTCATTGTTTTTCATTGGTTTGGCTTGAAGGGCACCACTATGTTCCTTCAGTGAGTTATTTAGTTCATGTGTGGGGTCTCGTTGACCCGTACGCTTGCCAACATACCGGTTTCACTACCATTTTCAACGGAGTGATGTTGGTAAGGTCGGCTCTCAATTCTCCCACATCTTGAGTTGTTGTTTCTCACTTGTTGTTGATACCAGAGGAGCGTTGTTCTATTTACCACGACGGGCACCAGGTGCGCATTTGACGCTGAACTTGCTCAGCGTCGGTATTAACACCGGGAGTCGCCGACTGGTTAATCTACGCCCTCTGCTTTTTCAATTAACATGGACGGGCCAGTGTGTTCGCCTGAGAGACCCATACTGCTAAACATGATTACGATACAACTGGGTACTGTTATGTTGTGGCTTCCTCATCCGCTTTGCTTGATACACCTACAGGTAGCTGTATCTGGCCGTTTAATCTTCTAGCACTAGTTCTCTGTTTTTACTCCTACAGGACACTACACTTTAGTGTCCTCACCAGCCGGTACTGATGCCGTGCGTCCTCGACCCAATTTGGGTAAGTTAAAAAACGATGCTCACTTCAGCTGCCATTTTTTAATATGTAGTTAATTTTTCCTCACCAACAGTAGCTCAGACTTATCGCATGCCATCAGTCACCCGCGTTCGGCATGCGGTTACTGCACCATGGATTTTGGTTGAGGCACAGGGTCCTTGAATTACCAGAATATCCTTACATGACAAGATTAATGTTTCTTATTCTGTTTTATTGCAGGTTGTTTTTAGATCTACAGGTATCACTTTTGAGGGTGCTGTATGAGTGGTTATTACCTCACTTAATATAGTTATTGACCACCACCGAAAAGTGTAGGTAGATCCTATTTTGGTCCTGAGGAATTGCCATCTACTAGGAATAAAGGCAAGAAACATGTTGACCTATGTCATAAGCGTATTATCTCACAACTTTAGAGTGAAGATACGCGTTTTCTCTTTTCAATTTTTAATTAGGGTGTTGGCCACATTTCATTAAAATTGTTCTGAGTGGACCACCACTTCCTATTTTAAACTACACTTATTCACACATCATTATCACCTACACTGTTTTTAGGGCCCTCACACGCACTACACCCTACGGCATAAGGAATAAAGATCTCCGCCAAGAAGGCCCCATCTCGGGCGCCGATCGGGTATTGCAGCGCCAACCCGATAAGGAGCAGACCCGATGATGAAGCAAGACACCTAGCTGGCTGGGTGTGTGAGGGTCTTTTTCCAACAGGAGGAGACTCTCCTCCTAAGTTTCGCTCTACACTATCGTGTGGAGCTTTTGATTGATTATAACCACCTGCTGTTAATATTAGGAACTGCATACCTTAATTGTAGAGGAAAAGAAGAACCACCACACATGTTGCTGAGCCTTTTGGAGTCCGTGGGAGCCCAGGATCAGCAGACCGGTCAGCTTAGTTGCGGTGCCTGCAGATGCAGGGAAGTGACTCCTTCACTTCAAGGGAGATTCCTTCAGGTGTCTTGGATGCCCACAGGCCTTGGAAGGTTCCTGTTTGGAGCACAGGCATGGACATTGAGGCAGACAAGCAGGGCAAAGAGATCAGGAGCAGCATGAGTCTATCCGGTTGCAGCCTTGATGCCCAGGGCGAAGTTCAGAGTGCCCAGACGGTCGAAGTTTAAGTTGTGTCTGAATTGAATCGTGTTCCATGACGAATCTAGGGACCCTCCTCAGGTAAGCCCTTAAGTACCCTAAGGAAAGGGCTGAGACGATTCATGGTTCCCTCCCAGGGGAGGGGTCAGACAGTGGGGAGGATACTCCCATGTCCTTTGTACAGTCTCAGGCCAGAGCGGGAGCCAACGGCTCTCTGAGCTAGTTTGAACTGGACTATGCAAGGAGGGCACCAAATGTGCCCTTCAAGCATACTGAGTGGCGCTGGCAAGCGCTCCCACCCGGCCCCAATACACTAAACCCTGTCTGGGAGGTGGTCACACCTCCCTGTGACAGGATACCTATTGTTCTGCCATCCCCTGCTCGAGCTTGGCTCAGCAGCAGGGGGGCAGAATCGTGTCTCTGGTCGGCAGCAGCCATGTTGTGCTGTCTGGGTCTAAAAGACTGGTACCAGGAGCACTGAGGACCTAATGGAGTGCCTTTACAGTGCTTGGAATCATACCTCCCACACTGTTTATGGTGTGGGGGTATGTTTCCAACATGTTTGATACCAAACATAATAGGGTTCGTTACAGCCAGTTTCGAGATGGTCATCGCATAATGACTTGGTGCCCCTCTATATGGTATATGGCTGTCTCACTTACAACCCGGGAGAATCCGTAGACTGTAGGGGTGTCCTGCTCATGCAGGGGCACCCTTACACTTAGAACCGAGCACCCTGCCTTCAGGATTGAAGAAGGCCTGCTTTAGGGGTGACTAATAGGTTTTAAGTGCAGTGACCTTAGATATAGGGAAACCTATATCTTTTGTGAGTGGTGCTAGCACCAGCTTACACAGGCTGCAATGGCAGGCCTGCAGTGACAGTTTGAGTGGTCTCCCAAGGGTGGCATAATACATGCTTCAGCCCATGGGGGACCCCTGGTGTACCTATGCCCTAGGTACCTCAGTACTATCTACTAGGGACTTCTAAGGGTACACCAGTATCCAATCTGGGATGTACCTAAGTACTTACCATAACAATTTAGGGGAGAAAGCAGAGAGACTAGGTTCCTGATTAGCAGGATCCCAGTCAGACTAGTCAGAAACAGCATAGCACCAGGCAAAAAGTGGGGGTAACCATAAAAGCATATCCTACTTTCATACGATACATATTTTTATAAATACACTGTGTGTTTTTTTTCCACTTAATCTATACCAATAGGATTAATCTCTGGTAAAACAAGCTGCTTTACACTCCTTCGGATTAAGCCTGAAGGCTTCTCTACACAGCTACCATTTGCTAAGATTGTCTAAGACCACTAAAATTCCCTTAAGGTTTGTATGGATTAGTGCAGGGTACTACAGTTACATACATGAGCACCATATACTAAGCCAGCTTCTCACAGTGGGGTATTGGGAAAAGTTTTCAATAAGCAATAATCGTGTCTCGGATAGACCTCATTGGCTACGATACTGCCACTACACAAAGATAACTTTCTATAGGTGATATGAGCAGCCCCACAATGGTGACACTTTTGTCTCTTACAGCAAGACAAATTTGGAACATATACACTTATCAGAGAGATATGCAAGCACGCATACTTTCTATGTTTTCTATCACTCAGGTCAAAAGCCAGACATCATATGGACGGCTTTATCTTCTGTTGGTAGATAAGTGCCTATTGGGCTCTGGGTTTTCATATGCTAATTAGTCGAATTCATTATACAGCCCCCTTTGGCACCTCCCTTCGTCCCTATCTGTGTGTGATGTCATCAGTACATGATTCAGAATGGAAATGCATATCCTCCTAAGCCCCATCTGGCTCCTCCCAAAACTAGTTCTTGTACCTAAATGCAAGTAGAGCAACCTAAGGAGTACTATTCTAGAATATTACAAGAGTTCACTTTGGCCCTTCCTCGTTCACCCAAAGTCGAAATGCCTACCTTGTAAATGGATACTTATCAGTCTGCCAACAATGTTGTGAACAATCTCAGCTATTCACACAATAGCCAACAAAATAGTACATTAGCTCTGCTACTTGGCGTGATGCTGGATAAACGTCTGAAGCTTTGGTCGCTATGCGACTTCTAAGTAAATTTGCACCCAAAGTTTAACATGTCTGCCTTACTTAAAGATTAAGCGGACCCTTTTTACAGATTTAATAAGCAACTTTGTTCAAATTAAGCAGTTGTTGGCAAACATATTGAGCATTGAGTATTCATATTCTATGAAGAACATCTGCACCTTTTATTTATTGAGTAATAACATTGATTTACAATCAATCTTCTTTTGACACAATTGATCCAGCCTCCATGAAGACTATAAAAATTGCCATTATCAACTATTTTTCAAGTTGACATGGCGGGGTATTGGGTAAAGTTTTCAATAAGAAATAATCGCACTTCGGATAGACCTCATTGGCTACAATACTGCCACTGCACAAAGATAACGTCCTATAGGCGATATGAGCAGCCCCACAATGGTGACACTTTTGTCTCTTACAGCGAGACAAAGTTGGAACATAGACACTGATCAGAGAGATATGCAAGCATACTTTCTGTTTTCTTTCACTCATGTCAAAAGCGAGACATCATATGGACGGCTTTATCTTCTGTTGGTTCTGCAGATAAGTGCCCGTTGGGCTCTGGGTTTCCATATGCTAATTAGCAGATTTCATTGTACAGCCTCCTTTGGCACCTCCCTTCATCCCTCTCTATGTGTGATGCCATCAGTACATGATTCCGTATGCAAAGACATATCCTCCTAAGCCCCATCTGGCTCCTCCCAAAACTAGTACCTGTAAATGAATGCAAGCAGAGAAACCAAAGGAGTACTATTCCAGAATATTACAAGAGTTCACTTTGGCCCCTTCTCGTTCACCCAGAGTCGAGATGCCGACCTTGTAAATGGCTATTTATCAGTCTGCCGACAAAGTAGTGTACAATCTCAGCTATTCACTCAATAGCCGGCAAAATAGTACATTAGCTCAGCTACTTAGAGAGATGCTGAATAAATGTCTGAAGCTTTGGTCGCTGCGCGACTTCTAAGTAAATTAGCACCCAGTTTAACATACGTACCTTACTTAAAGATTAAGCGGACCCTTTTTACAGATTTAGGAAACAACTTGGTTCAAATAAAGCAGTTGTTTTTTAACATTTTTATTTTTTATTGTTTTTAATGCATTTCAAATAACATAACCGTAGAGTACAAGTATATGTTCACATTGCTTGCGTGCAGTACAGTGTTCCACAATGATTACAAGTATTACACAGAGTTACAACGGAGAAACTGTAATGCTTCATTAGTGCAAACAGGGAAATAATGAGTACATTTGTTACCAGTAGACTCTGAAAGGTGGTTTATTGACTTGTGCATGTTGCCTTCCTCTTGGTTTTGTAAGTGGTACCCTCTATTATAGTCTGCACTATTAGTGTGTACCTAAGTAACTCCATCGTCCTCTGGTTCCCCACTTGGTACTTTTGGAATAATCCCCAAAAGCCTTTAGGGCGGCTCTGTGGCGGAAGTAGCTCACTTTATGTGTCTGTTTGTGTGTTGCAGTAAAGCATATCTTTAGACCACTCATCAAAAGTAGGTACCGGTCCTTTGGACTAACGCATGGCAACCCGCCGTTTAGCAAGCAGCATACCCATGGCTATCAGACGCCGTGCGTTTTTGTCAATCCCCTTATCATACCCTAACAGCGCAAGGTACGGATCTGGAGTGAGGGATAGACCTGTCATCACATTTAACGTATAAAATATCTTCGTCCAGAAATCGAAAATTTTAGGGCAATACCAGGCTACATGTATGAACCTAGCTTCCCGCTCAGCACATCAGTGACACGCGGCTGAATCACGCAAACCATATCTGCATAATCTCACAGGAGTGTAATACACTCTGTTAATGTGTTTAAAGTGTGTTTAAAGTGGATTAGCCGGTGTCTCCCATTAAGGGAAATTTGTGTAGTCCTTTTGCAGCAGTACAGCCAGTTGTTGTCCTCAATTATCATATCTAAATCTCTCTGCCAGTCCTGGCGGGCTTTCATTAAGAGTGGTCTTCTGGTTGCTTGCGTAAGACTGTAAATTCTGGTTACCAGCTTAGTAGGAGAGGGAGTACGAATCAGCTAAGTGAGACTTGGCATCTCCACCGGTTTGTTATATTCCATATAGGTACCCTATATAGGCACAGGTAACATTGCAACCTTTCACCTATATTCTTCCCTACATTACATACATAACGATTCTTAGAAACTGACCTTGTACCCAGATACGACACTGCAGTCAGAACGCAGGTTTTTCCCTAGTTCGAATCTCATACATTATGCATGAGGATTTTTGGAAGCACAGCAGGACTAACAGCAGGACGAACATCTCTTGTATAATATCTCTGTATAAAATTCAGGCCCAACGCCATCCTTTAGGCCGACACAGTAACACAGCAAGGTAGGACCCCTGAGGAGACCTATGGGTATATATACATCATGTCTTGCTTAGAAAGACAGAGGAGACCGAGACTTCCCGGCTGACACACTGACCAGAGACGCTGAGGTTCCTGCATGCAGACGCTCCAGCTAGCAGTGGTCTAACATCCCTCGCGGGGTGTCCAACTCGAGACCAGGACAGGGTCCCATATTCTCTCATTCTTAGGTAATGGGGTTGACTAGATTCTAGAGGGATTCTTGGCATAACACCTACACAGATGCTAAGTACATTGAGCTACATTTAGGTACATTTAGGTACATCTAGTTAGGGAGGCATCTTAGGAGTACGCACTTTTTATCATGTGTTTTATATACTTGTATGTATTCATGATTATTGCAAAATGGTAGAGATATACCATCCATTTACTTTCTTAGTGCTTCTAATCATATATCTCTGCTACTGTCTAATGGTTGTTGCAGCTCATCTATTCTACACTAGAATAACAACTGTTCAATAAATTCTTATTGAAACGCCCAGCCTGTTTATTCTGTGTATCTCTGAGACAAACTAAGTGCGCACGAGTGACTGAGCGAAAAGTAGTATATTGTTTCTGTTGGAAATGGCCCTTTTTGCAGGGTCACCCCTAAACTTTTTTGCCTGCCTCCTGTATTTTTGCTGACCTGTTTCTGTTGGTTCTATGACTCTGGGCACTTTACCACTGCTGTTCAGTGCTAAAGTGCATATGCTCTCCCTTTGTAAATATGACTATGTGAATTGGTACATCCCTGATTGGCTTATTTGGTTTACCTGTTAGTCCCTAGTAGTGTGGCCTATGTGTGCCCAGGGCTGGTAAACCAAATGCTGCTGGTGGGCCTGCAGCACTGATGTGTGCCACCCACAGAAGCAGCTTGTAAAGTGTGTCTCAGACCTGCCACTGCAGTGTCTGTGTGCAGTCCAGAACTGCCATCTTGGCTGTGAAGTGCACCCACTTCCCAGCCCCTGAACCTTCCCTTGGCATCCTGTAAGTCACCCCTATGGTAGGGTGCATTGTATGTGTAAGGTAGGACATGCCTTGGTGTGTGTAGCATGTCCTGGTAGTGAATTATGCCCCATTTCGTTTTTCACTACTGTAAGGCTAACTGTTCCTCATAGGCTAGAATGGGCAGTTTGACTATTACATTCTATAGTCCTAACTGACCCCAAGGACATGGTAGAAAAACGAATTTAGTATGCCTGAGCTCAGAATATTAAAATACATCTTTTAGTGAAGTTTATTTTTATATTCTGTGTTTGAAAATACCACTTTTAGAAAGTAGGTATTTTCTTGCCTAAGCCTTCCAGTGTGCTCTGCTGTTATGTGTATTGGCTGTCTGGTTTTAGAGGGGCAGGGCAGGCTGAGTCAGACCTGGGTTGAATAGAGAGATCTGCATTTAGAGTGTGGGGAGGGGTGGCTCCTTGACCTGAATAGGGCTGTGCCTGGCAAGGTGAATGCTGGCTCCACCTCCCATTGTGTGTCTGATAGCAGACCCCTCTTTCTGAAAGGAAGGATGCATCCTGGTAAACAAAGTGCTCCAGGCCTGAGCAGAACTGGTTCTGGCTAGGTTCAGTGACTGGTAGCTTCCAAGAACAAAGACTTTTGGGGTATAAATATCTGTGCTCAAACCCCTACATTTTTGTATTGCTTTTGGATCTGGAGAGGAAACTCTGTCCGTGCCACTGGAGGAATCTGCAGGAAGTGACTGTCCCTGTGCTTGTGTGTTGTTTCTTGCACTGGCCTGCAGCAGTGACCACTGGACCTTGAAGAAGAGGAAAAGGAACTCTTGAGAGAACTTTTATTTTTGTTGCAAGCAATTACCCAAGGGCTAGGAAAAGAGCTAGCCTCCTGCTGGAGTCTCAGGCACATCAGACTCCACCACCAACCTCCTGCTTCCTCCCTGCGAGGACTGCTATCTGCTGATGAGGCTCCTGTGAGTTCCAGGGCCTCTAGTTTGCATCAGAGAAGAGAGTGTGGGAAATCGACGCTAACGCATCTGTGCGGGCCGCTGCAGTCGAGAGCGCTGGGAAAATCATCGCACTACTGCCGCCGAGGGCCTGCAACACGAAACCATCGCTGACGCCCCTTTGCGAGCCGCTGCAGCCGAGACGCGCTGGAAAGATCATCGCGCTGCTGTCGCCGCGCACTCGCAACCCGTAAAGAAATCATCGCTTCGAGACATCGCATTGCGGACGCCGTGCGTCCGCCACTTTGATCGCATCGCACCGAATTTCGTCGCTCCCTCGCGGAGCGTCTTGTCTTCGCATCGCAACACGATCGCACAGCGCAAGAGGATCGCTGCATCGACTTCTCCCACGCGGCAAGAAAGTCATCGCATCGGCGGTCCAGCGTGCAGAAGTTTGTCGCATCGTCTCTGCACGCATCACGCAGATCGGCGCATCATCCTCCCTTGCGGCAAGGATTTCAACGCATCGCCGGCCTCGCGTGCCGAGAATCATCGCTACAGCTTATTTGCGACATTTTGTTGGTTTTGCTACTAAACCCAGGTACTTTGTGAAAGAAAGGGTCGCAGAGACCACTGCTTTGAACTTGAACCTTATTTTTGCAACCTTTGAACTATTTTTGACAGCCCTCCAACAGCTATCCTATTTTTGACAGTATTGTGGCTTTTACAGTTATTGGTCTTGTGATAAATCTGCCTTTATATAAAGATACTTATTTTTTATAACTACTTGTGTGGTGTCCCTTTGTAGTGTTCCTCACTGTGTTACTGTATATGGTCATAAATGCTTCACACCCTGCCTCTGAGATAAGCCTACCTGCTCGTGCTACGTTACCACAGGGTTGAGCAGGGGTACTAAAGAGGGTAGCCCTCTCACTCTGACTTAGGAAGAAGGGTCCCTACTTGGACAGTGGCCAGCCATTGCCAAGTAGAGACCCCCATTTCTAACATTGGTGGTCAGCGGTGAGGATCTGGACTTGCATTTATGATCGCATACAATAATTATAGTGTACACTACTAGTGAGTGCAGACCATACATTTTTTGAGAGTTTTTTGGATCCTATATTGTAATTGATATTGCCGGTGATTTTTCACCCGCACACATTTTCTGAGAGTTTTTGGGATCCTATATTGTGATTGATATTGCTGGTGATTTTTCACCCGCGCCCATTTTTGAGAGTTTTTGGATCCCATATTGTAATTGATATTGCCGGTGATTTTTCACCCGCGCACATTTTTTGAGAGTTTTTGGATCCCATATTGTAATTGATATTGCCGGTGATGTTTCACCCGCACACATTTCTGAGAGTTTTTGGATCCTATATTGTGATTGATATTGCCGGTGATTTTTCACCCGCATACATTTTTTTGAGAAGTTTTCTTCTATCTTTTATTGATATTGCCCGTGATTGTTACAATGGGCAAGCCTATGTTTTATTGATATTGCCGGTGATAGTACCCGCATAAATTTTTGAGAATTGTTGGATCCTATATTGTGATTGATATTGCCGGTGATTTTTTACCCGGATACATTTTCTTGAGAAGTTTTCTTCTATCTGTTATTGATATTGCCCGTGATTGTTACAAAGGGCAAGCCTATTTTTTTTTATTATTGATAGTGCCAGTTATTGCTATAATGGGTCTTGCTGAAATGAGACCTACCTTTTATATAGATGATCAGTTAACCTACAGTCTAGGGGAGCTAAGGGGGTTCTGTGAGGAGAGGGGCTTAGCAGTGAGTTGGAAGGAGACTCAGCTGTCCCTGCAGACATCCCTGAGACTTTGGCAACAAGACAGATGGAGATTCTTGGAGTCCCAGTACACCTACCAAGAGGGTAGTTGGCCTGAGGGTGGCTCTGGAGAGTCTGAAGAGGAGGAAGAAAGTGTTATGGAATATCTCATAGGTGGGGAGTTCCTTGATGAGTCTAGTGCCTATGGTAGTGCCAGATTCCCCTCAGGGTCCCCAGAGGAGTTGGTGGACAGGCGGGAAGGTCCCATAGGTAGGGAGTCCCTTGCTGGATCTAGTGCACAGGGTAGCACCCAATCCCCTTCATGGTCCCCAGAGGAGTTGGGCAGACAGAGGGAGAGGGAGTACCAGCTGGAATTGGAGAGGCTCCAAATAGAGATTGCCCAGCTGGAGGTGCACCTAGCGCAGATAGCAGAAATGGAGAAGTTAGCTCAAGAGGGCAGGTTACCCCTGGAGCGCAGTTTTAATTGTCTGGATTCCCCAGAGAGGGTGGGGTCCAGTGGTGGCAGCAAAATTGAAGTATATAGTGATGACAGTGTAGTACACCCACCCAGAGATGTAGCACCTGACTTGAAGGAGGGGGTTGATCTACACCAGGGGATTCAAGGATATGAGGTAGCTCCATTAATATGCAGTGTCCCTGAGGTGGATTGGGGAACTAGCGCAGGGGCCCATAGTCCTAGTGAAAGGAGACATACTCTACTGACTCTGGATGAGAGGTGCAGGGAGAGGGGTTCCCCCGTGGTTGAAGTCCTGGTGTATGAGTGTGAGGACCGCCCAGAAGAGTGTGGGTTGAGTGATAGAGACAGTCAGTTAATGTCTCGCCCATTTCAAGAGAGTGGTGTGGGGTACGTGTGTGAGACACTGGATTGTGAGGTAAAGGTTAGCACCTGCGTGGAACTGTGTAATCCAATTGTGGGAGAGCATATTGTGAGTTCCTATTTTCCAGAGCTAAACCAACATGTGTTAGAGTGCGAGTTCTCTGATCCTAGGGAACTTGCGCAGGAGGCAGACCTCTGGGTGAGTACCAGAGGCTCTGTAGAGGCATTAGGGAATGACCCTAAGAGAAGTGGTTCAGAAGTTTTCCAACCCAGAGTGCTGGGAAAGGTTAGGAGTGTTACAGCTGGGTCCCCTTGTTGTGAGGAGGTTGTAGGGCCTCACATCCTGTCTCGTAGGAGCAGGAGTGAGACTGGGATAGGTCCAGAAGTGCCCCAGCCTCAGTCCCCAGGACTGGATGGTTCCATGAGGGAACACCAGGTGGGGAGCCTAGTCTGTCTGGATGGACCGTCCATTGTGGGGGGTACCCCAGTGTTAGGTGAGCTGGGAGTGCCTGTAGTCAGGCCTCCATCAGTTCTTGTGCCTGGCAGTGCCACTCCTAGGGGGAGGGTACGGAAGTCCAGACTGAGGGATGAAAGGGGGAAGGAGTCCCCAGTGGGAGAGCCAGTGGGTCAGGGGCCAGTCAGAAGGGCTGAGCCATGGTGACACCACTTCAGTCCTGGTTGGCCAGGCAGTTGTTCAGCCACAGGGGTTGGTCCCTGGGTTGGTAAGTCAAATCCAGGAGTTGTCTGCCCTGGAGGGAGGGACAACTGTAAGCAGTATCCCGACCATTTTTTCTAAGAGCACCACTCCAGGTGGGAGGGTGCAGTATGCTGGAAGGGGGTGCAGAGGGAGGGAGTCCTCGCCTCTGACCCCGGTGCAACCTGAGGGTTTTTTCAGGTTGGTAGGTCAGTTGCAGGGTCCAGGCCCTGAACTGGTGGAGGGGTGTGTTTCCCTTGAGGGGGCCTGTGTGCTCCCCAGGAAGTCCTGGTTGGCCAGGCAGTTGTTCAACCACAGGGGTTGGTCCCTGGGATGGTAAGTCAGGTCCAGGTGTTGTCTGACCTGGAGGGAGGGACAACTGGAAGCAGTGTCCCGACCATTTTCTTTTCTAAAAGCACCACTCCAGGTGGGAGGGTGCAGTATGCTGGAAGGGGTGCAGAGGGAGGGAGTCCTCGCCTCTGACCCCAGTACCACCTGAGGGTTTTTCCAGGTTGATGGATCAGTTGCAGGGACAAGGCCCTGAACTAGTGGAAGAGTGTATTTTCCTTGGGGGGACTTGGTGTACGCCCCAGAAGTCCTGGGTTGCCAGGCACAGGCCCAGCCCAAGGGTACAGACCCTAGGTTGGGGGCCAGGTTCAGGGTGTCCCCCTGATCTGGAGGAAGGGGCAACTGCTAACAGTGCCCCTCCCGGTTTGTGTTATGGGGGCACCTCTCCAGGTGGGAGGGTGCCAGGCCCCAGTAAAGGGGGCGGGGAGAGGGCAGCCTCACCCCTGACCTCCGCCCAGTCTAAGGGTACAGACCCTAGGCTGGGATACCAGTTGCAGGATAGAACCCCTTAACTGGTGGGTGCCCTGACAATTCTGGAAGGGGGTATCGCTCCAGGTGGGAGGGTACCGAGCCCCAAAGAGGAGGACCGGGTGTGGGAGAGCCCACCCTAGTCTCTGGCCCAGCCGCTGGGTACAGGCCCAGGGCTGGTGGGTCAGTGTCCGGGTGCTTTGCCTGACCTGACAGGAGGGAGAGTGTACAAAAGGTGCCAGGCACCTGGGGTTACTGCCCCTCACTCTCTGATGCCACAAAAGTTTGAGAGCCCTGAGAGGTATAGGGCTTGGATTTCATCACTGACTACTGTCAGTGATTACTGGGGCTTGTTGTTTATCTGTTGGGACACACCTGGGGGCCAGTTAAGGTTAGATGCTGCACAGGTGGTGTCCACAGGTGAGGGGAAGAGTTCCCCATTGGTTATCTTAGTGGGCCCTAGGAGTGTGGACAGAGGGATCCACCAGGGTTCAGATTGGAGTAGAGCTGGCATATGCCCCTGTAGTTGCGGGCCAGTTCCGTGTTCTATCGCCTCGAAGCAGGGAAGCCCATCAAAGTAGTGATTGGTCTACCCTGCGTTTTGGCTGGAAGGGGGTTGTGTTGGAAATGGCCCTTTTTGCAGGGTCACCCCTAAACTTTTTGCCTGCCTCCTGTATTTTTGCTGACCTGTTTCTGTTGGTTTTATGACTCTGGGCACTTTACCACTGCTGTTCAGTGCTAAAGTGCATATGCTCTCCCTTTGTAAATATGACTATGTGAATTGGTACATCCCTGATTGGCTTATTTGGTTTACCTGTTAGTCCCTAGTAGTGTGGCCTATGTGTGCCCAGGGCTGTTAAACCAAATGCTGCTGGTGGGCCTGCAGCACTGATGTGTGCCACCCACAGAAGCAGCTTGTAAAGTGTGTCTCAGACCTGCCACTGCAGTGTCTGTGTGCAGTCCAGAACTGCCATCTTGGCTGTGAAGTGCACCCACTTCCCAGCCCCTGAACCTTCCCTTGGCATCCTGTAAGTCACCCCTATGGTAGGGTGCATTGTATGTGTAAGGTAGGACATGCCTTGGTGTGTGTAGCATGTCCTGGTAGTGAATTATGCCCCATTTCGTTTTTCACTACTGTAAGGCTACCTGTTCCTCATAGGCTAGAATGGGCAGTTTGACTATTACATTCTATAGTCCTAACTGACCCCAGGGACATGGTAGAAAAACGAATTTAGTATGCCTGAGCTCAGAATATTAAAATACATCTTTTAGTGAAGTTTATTTTTATATTCTGTGTTTGAAAATACCACTTTTAGAAAGTAGGTATTTTCTTGTCTAAGCCTTCCAGTGTGCTCTGCTGTTATGTGTATTGGCTGTCTGGTTTTAGAGGGGCAGGGCAGGCTGAGTCAGACCTGGGTTGAATAGAGAGATTTGCATTTAGAGTGTGGGGAGGGGTGGCTCCTTGACCTGAATAGGGCTGTGCCTGGCAAGGTGAATGCTGGCTCCACCTCCCACTGTGTGTCTGATAGCAGACCCCCTCTTTCTGAAAGGAAGGATGCAGCCTGGTAAACAAAGTGCTCCAGGCCTGAGCAGAACTGGTTCTGGCTAGGTTCAGTGACTGGTAGCTTCTAAGAACAAAGACTTTTGGGGTATAAATATCTGTGCTCAAACCCCTACATTTTTGTATTGCTTTTGGATCTGGAGAGGAAACTCTGTCTGTGCCACTGGAGGAATCTGCAGGAAGTGACTGTCCCTGTGCTTGTGTGTTGTTTCTTGCACTGGCCTGCAGCAGTGACCACTGGACCTTGAAGAAGAGGAAAAGGAACTCTTGAGAGAACTTTTATTTTTGTTGCAAGCAATTACCCAAGGGCTAGGAAAAGAGCTAGCCTCCTGCTGGAGTCTCAGGCACATCAGACTCCACCACCAACCTCCTGCTTCCTCCCTGCGAGGACTGCTATCTGCTGATGAGGCTCCTGTGAGTTCCAGGGCCTCTAGTTTGCATCAGAGAAGAGAGTGTGGGAAATCGACGCTAACGCATCTGTGCGGGCCGCTGCAGTCGAGAGCGCTGGGAAAATCATTGCGCTACTGCCGCCGAGGGCCCGCAACACGAAACCATCGCTGACGCCCCTTTGCGAGCCGCTGCAGCCGAGACGCGCTGGAAAGATCATCGCGCTGCTGTCGCCGCGCACTCGCAACCCGTAAAGAAATCATCGCTTCGAGACATCGCATTGCGGACGCCGTGCGTCTGCCACTTTGATCGCATCGCACCGAATTTCGTCGCTCCCTCGCGGAGCGTCTTGTCTTCGCATCGCAACACGATCGCACAGCGCAACAGGATCGCCGCATCGACTTCTCCCACGCGGCAAGAAAGTCATCGCATCGGCGGTCCAGCGTGCAGAAGTTTGTTGCATCGTCTCCGCACGCATCACGCAGATCGGCGCATCATCCTCCCTTGCGGCAAGGATTTCAACGCATCGCCGGCCTCGCGTGCCGAGAATCATCGCTACAGCTTATTTGCGACATTTTGTTGGTTTTGCTACTAAACCCAGGTATTTTGTGAAAGAAAGGGTTGCAGAGACCACTGCTTTGAACTTGAACCTTATTTTTGCAACCTTTGAACTATTTTTGACAGCCCTCCAACAGCTATCCTATTTTTGACAGTATTGTGGCTTTTACAGTTATTGGTCTTGTGATAAATCTGCCTTTATATAAAGATACTTATTTTTTATAACTACTTGTGTGGTGTCCCTTTGTAGTGTTCCTCACTGTGTTACTGTATATGGTCATAAATGCTTCACACCCTGCCTCTGAGATAAGCCTACCTGCTCGTGCTACGTTACCACAGGGTTGAGCAGGGGTACTAAAGAGGGTAGCCCTCTCACTCTGACTTAGGAAGAAGGGTCCCTACTTGGACAGTGGCCAGCCATTGCCAACTAGAGACCCCCATTTCTAACAGTTTCCATGATTCTGAGGGATCAGGGTTGCCATGTTGTGAGGTTGCCAAGAACTATTCTCTCCCCGATAAGAGGAGATTCTAGTGGCACTGTGAGCTAGCTGATACAGACAGGCTAACGTATCCGGTGGGGGTGCACAGAATCAGTCTGCCACCAATCCCACAGTTTATGTTATCCGAACGTGCAGATCCTGTATAGGGTATATAGGAACTACACGACAGGTTCTTGCAGGTCCTCACCCAAAAGGTCGCAAAGCGCATTCCAAAATCTCAGGAACTGCTGCTGAGCAAGTATTGAGGGTTTGCGTACTTCCCTCAGTATGTCATCCCATTTACGCACCACCCCATCATGGAAAGGATCGCCCATCTTTGTGCTACCAAATTTCCATAGTGTTAATGAGACCTCCCTTTTCTTCTCTGTCGGGAACCAGGGACACCATTCTAGGGGGATCAGCGGTGAGTACATAAACGCTCCTCCCTGCCTTTCCAATAGGTGTCTCTAGGCATGAATTGTAGAATTTAATGAATCTAAAGTACTGTGTTTCCTAACCGGGGTATTTAAACGGACCTGAGGGAGTGTGTTGGAGTCAGCGGCATCTCTCTCTATATGTAAGTGCAGTAGGCTCTGTTGTCCATGTATCCCAGAGTGTTCATGTGAGCACTGGGCCGTCCTATAATATAATTCGAGGTCTGGGGCATTAAGACCACCCATAGCGTATGAAAGGATGAGCATTTCCCATTTCACCCTCGGCGGCTTACCGGCCCAAGCTAATTTAATCAAAAGTGAGGGAAGAGTGTCGAATATATGAGCCGGGAGAAGCATTCGTATGTTCTGAAAGAGGAACAGAAATCTGGGGAGGACGACCATTTTCATAAGTGCGACACACCCCATTAACTGAGAGAGGTAGCCTATTCCATCTAGCGATGTCCCCCTCCAATTTATGAATTGTCCTCCCTTAGTTTTTGGTCAACACAATCCCAGGGTCAGTATGAATTTGTATACCTAAGTAACGTACGGAATCTGTGGTCCATTGCAGTGGGAAATCTAATTCCACTGGGGCAGTGGATGGCATTAAGGGAAATACGGTAGACTTGGCCCAATTGATCTTTAGGCCCGATAATTGTCCGAAACGGACCACCTCCGTAAGAGATGGGGTAAGTTGCCTCTCAGGATCCCAGACATAAAGAAGCATGTCATCAGCATACGCCGAGACGATTAAGCGGTAGCCAGGAAATCGTACTCCTCTATGTCCATGGTACTCGCTCAGAGCACAAATCAGAGGTTCAGCAACTAAAGCGTATAGTAGGGGGGATAAAGGGCACCCCTGCTAAGTACCTCTCGAAATAGCTATAGGAGATGTAACTATATTGCCCAGTTTAATTCTGGCTACAGAGGCGTTATACAAAACTGCAACCAACTGAAGAAAGACCTCACCAACTCGAATGCGTTGCTGCACAGCTTTCATTAATTGCCATTCGATCGACTTAAACGCCTTTTCAGCATCTAAAAAGACTGCTGCGGCTTTGACTTCTGGGTTAAGGTTTTGGATTGTTCCGAAGACGGTTCTAAGATTTACGATATGCTGCGTCCTGGAACGAAGCCAGCCTATTCCGGGCCATCTAACAACAGGACCAGTGGTGACAAATGATTGGCTAATATCTTGGCGTAAATCTTAGTATCTACGTTTAGTAAGGATAGGGGCCTATAGGAAGAGCATTCGTTCGGGGGTTTCCCCGGCTTCAGGAGAGTAATAATTAGTGCTTCCCTCAAAGAGGGAGGCATCTCATTGGCCTCAACCATATCCTCATACAGAGAGATCAAATGAGGTATAAGCAAATCCTGGTAAGCTTTGTAAAAGGCTACTGTCAGCCCTTCTAAACCGGGTGCACTCGCAGACCACATTGCCTTGAATGCAGCCCGAATCTCACTAAGATCAAGAGGTGCCATAAGGTGCTCTCTGTGCGTATTGGAGAGCCAAGTCATTTGGATATGCTCCAAATACTCATTAATAGCTTCAACATCTGGTGTAATCCATAAACTATACAGCTCAGCATAGTATCTGCTGAATCTCTTGGCAATGGGGGATGTCCCATGTAGCGGGCAACCATTTTCGTCCACAATTTCGACAATTGTGCTTGCCTCTCTCTTAGAGCGCTGCAAAGCTGAAAGTGTGGACCCGGGGCACTAGCCCTCACCATATGCCCTAGCAGTGGCGTATTTGCTGAGATGTTTCACCTCACTGTCGGCCATGTCATGATACTCCTGCAGAGCCTTATGAATATCGTCTAGGTGCTTAACATCACCTGAACGCCGGTGGGTATGTTCTAGGTGTGCGATCTCTTTTTCTAGCCTGGATAATCTCTACCTTATAGAGCAGAGTACTCCTGAGTGTTTCGAAATTGTCAGGCCTCTAATGTACACCTTGAATGCCTCCCAAACAGTTGAGAAATTATTAACTGAACCTATAGTATCTTCAAAAAAACCCTGTATAGAGGAAGCTATATCTACCTTGAAAACTGGATCCATCAGGGAGTATGGGGTGAATCTCCAAGTAAATGGCGCAGGTTTCTTGGTCAGTAATTCAATGTCTAACAAAACTGGGGAGTGATCCGAGTATGTACGAGGAAGGGGCTCACAGGTGATAACCTGGGAGAGTAGACTCTTGGATATTAGCCAATAATTGATCCTGGTGTTTATATCATGAGGGACGGAGTAATGTGTGAAGCCCGGGGAATCATGAGGCTGCTGCCGCCAAACATCTAGCAAGCTCAGCTGGTCAATTATGTCAGCTATCGCCACCGCAGCAGCGGAAGGACGGTGGGGGGGACCCCTTGAGCGATCACAGTCAGGGTCCAAAATGCAATTGAAGTCGCCTCCCCAAATTTGTGGGAGATCGGGGGACTGGAGTAGGCGAGAGCCAAGTGAATGGTCAAACTGTGGATTGTCATGATTGGGACCATGTATGTTCACTAACTTCACATTAAGCCCATCTTTGCAGCATCTAGTAATTACAAGCCGACCATCTATATCAACTTCCTGCAAGGTGAAGCCAGACTTTGAATTAACCCATGTAAGGACACCCCTGGCATGTGAAGTAAACCCAGCAGCATAGCAATGCCCCTGCAATCTTCTTGGGGTGAGCATGCCGCTATTAGGAGTCAAATGTGTCTTCTGAATTAGTGCAACATCCACGTAATGTCTTTTCAAGTAGGCCACTACTTTACGCAGTTTTCTATAGTCGTTTAGACCGCGCACGTTCCACATCAGGAATCTTATTCTATTGTGTGCGGACTGGTCCATCCCTGCCGATGGCTTTGGAACTGTCATGTCCGGGAATTGTAACTCTGTGTGCAGTGCGACTCTAGCAGTGTCTTAATGTCACTGACCCATCTTATTTGGTTGAACCCCCATCTAACTAAAACCCCCCCTGCCCATGCCAAGCAACCCCAACAAGGCATAGTCGACATTTGCCCCCCCCTACAAACAATCCTGCATCTAAAACAGTAAGCAAAACAGTTGCAAAAACATATTGTGGGTAACACGCAGGGGCAGATGTTGTCGACATTACTCCCAGTCTACTACCCAGCAACCGTTTGGTATTATGCATAGAACGTTCCCCTTGTTGTATAATGTATTGTTTGTATATACCTCCCCCACAAAGCTCAGTTCCCAACCCCCAAGCATCCTAGAGTTATCAGTTTCACAACAAACAGTCAAGGAGTATGGGGAAATATATTGCACAATGGTGTCTTCGCCCTCCCTGTATATTGACTGAACTTACTGTCCCAAGTAGTAACTCTGGATGTCCATGTTCAGGGCCGATCAGTCTTGGTCTCTCAGCAAGCTAATCTGGGATAATAAGTTCTATAATGCTGAAGCAACTTGCCCCAGTGTTAGAAGGCTTTGTGTCCATGGGCCTTGCAGCACCCAGAACCTTCTGGGCCAAGACAATTCTTCGCTTGTTTGGAACGCCACCATCTAGAGATGTGATCAAGCAAGGCTTGGGTCCGTAATTCCCTGGACTGGACCACCCATATATGGAAACAACAAACACGGTATCCAGGGAAATTATTCAATTTTAAGTCGCAATAAACCTTAGACCCTTAGTTCTAAAGTTTATAAGCTTTATTCAGCTTCATTCAATATTTTCAAAAGGACATTCAAAAATCAATTAAACATGTCTTTTGAAAGGAATGACACATTAATAAATCATACAGTAAAACGTGACTTGAAGACAAAATTTAACATAAATACATCTGACAAAAAACGTTTTTTTTGTAAGAAAAAATACAGCACATAAATAGTGAAAAACATACATCAATAACTCCTATGTACAAGCCTGGTATTCGACCAGTCCTAAGTTTAAAGTGATACACTAGGCGGACACTAACTTCATTTTGAACACGTGTCAACTGTCCTGCCTGTGAGAGAATGGGGATACAGATACCACAAAGGGGTATTGTCAACACTAAAGAGGGAGATGTTATTTATCCAATTCCCTCGTGTCACACCCTATCGACGCTCCCCCATGCTCAAAGCCAATGCGTTTCGAATCCCTTATGTGTTCAGGATTCTCTTCAGGACTCGGACTCGGTCTTGGGCTCTTAATCGAGGTATGGAGAAAATCTAAAGGGGACGTTGTCCATTGCCTTAACTTCTATTCTTTTTTAATTCAGAGCTTGAAGCATTCAAGCGAAATGGAGATAAATCGGATGTTCTGATGCGTGTCCAATTTCTTCTACTGTGTGGATGCCGTCAATGAATGAAACTGCACTTCTGTCTAGTTCAAATATGAAAGTTCTGTCTCTTTCCTGCAATTGAAGGATTGAAAGTGGGCTTCTCACTCCATCATTCTCATCAGTTTCACAACAAACAGTCAAGGAGTATGGGGAAATATATTGCACAATGGTGTCTTCGCCCTCCCTGTATATTGACTGAACTTACTGTCCCAAGTAGTAACTCTGGATGTCCATGTTCAGGGCCGATCAGTCTTGGTCTCTCAGCAAGCTAATCTGGGAGAATAAGTTCTATAATGCTGAAGCAACTTGCCCCAGTGTTAGAAGGCTTCGTGTCCATGGGCCTTGCAGCGCCCAGAACCATCTGGGCCAAGACAATTCTTCGCTTGTTTGGAACGCCACCATCTAGAGATGGGCAGCAAGACCCTGTGGTTATCACTGTTTGTCCAAATATGGAGTGTCCTCCCCCACAGAAGCCGGAGATCTTGGGGATCCCTTTCGAGCCCACCGCTTCTCTTTTTTTGAGAAACTATAGCGCCAGCCTCGGGTCAGTGAATATATGCAATTTCCTGTCTGCTTGAATCCTCAATTTTACTGGGTATATCATGTTGTAATCTAGGTTGAGGTCGCGGAGTTTCCTCTTTACTGTCATGAACTGGCACCGAGCCTCCTGCACCTGTTGCGTAAAGTCCGGGTAGAGGGAGATGCCCATTCCCTCATAATGTAATGTCCGCAGCTCTCTAGCTTTATGATGATTGGGACTTTGAAACTGTACATGATATGATGTTTGACCTAGAAAAATCTGCTGCATTTTCTAATAATGAATATTTAGAGGGTTCATCAGACTATGAACAGCTGTATTGCTATAACCACTATGGTCATCATTTTTTGCATAAAACTGCAACACCTAGAAATGTGTTTATGTTTAACCAATGGGAGCATTGTCCTACACCACCAAAAGGTAGTTCAAAAACATTTGCTAAAAAGTTTCCATATTTTTCAGGATACAATACATCTGATCCAGAAACATTTTACTATAGAAATGTAAACAAAACAGGACTGAAAATTATGTTAACTAATACAAAACAGATTTACTCTGCAAAATGTATAGCCCAACTGTCTAGACATGGTTTCGACTTGTGGAAAGAGACAATAGACACAAAATCTGTCTGGGGTACTAAAGATTGGCAAGTACAGGGGATAGAAGCTTTATTTAGAGCCTGTATCGTCCCTCAACAAATAATGTTTTTGAATGACACTGTCCAACAAACGTCTTGCCTTGGTTTAGCCAAGATTAAAGACATGAAAGCACCTTCTGTACCAACACCTGCAAGTGATAATAATACACAGGCAGCGGTTACAGTTGACACCATACTACAATTCAACAGAACAAATCCTGATTGGAGAAAATGGTTGATCTGGCCCACAGACACAAACAACTGTCAAGGGAGATTCCTGAATAAAACACAGGGGTTTACTATTAATAGGCCAGACCCACGATTCGTCCAAAGACAGCATCCGGGGGTAGTAACAACATACAGTGTAGGAAAATTATGCCTCGATTGGCTGCACAAATCTACACTTAAGGATGTGAAACAACACTTATCTTTACTTAAAGAAGACCCAGACCGTAGGGAATTCTTGCTTGGACCAAGAAAACCACGTCAAAAA
This sequence comes from Calotriton arnoldi, assembly GCA_963921515.1. Classification (NCBI taxonomy): domain Eukaryota; kingdom Metazoa; phylum Chordata; class Amphibia; order Caudata; family Salamandridae; genus Calotriton; species Calotriton arnoldi. Next base: position 193,200 of record CAWUFW010012487.1, on the reverse strand, counting down.
CGTTTCATATATGCCGGCATTTATGCTGCTTATAATGAAGCATGGAAGGTGTCACAGATGGAGGCCGCAGAACGAATACGTGAACTTGATCGTATTAACTTAGAGAAAACTCTCTCTGTGGTCGACAATGGGTTAACAACTTTGTCCTCCAGAAAACTTGAAAAATTACCATTTACAGTGGCAGAAAAACCAGCTACAGAATGGCTTATTCATGGCAAAATTAGTCTACCTGTGACTACTTTCCAGTTTCAGTATTGCCTTAAACAGATGCAAGCAGGCAAATATGAAAGGTTGGGTAAAGAATACATTAAGACATCCTGGAATTTACCATACACATATAGATGTTGGAGTGGGGATCGTGAAGTGTTTCTAAGCGGTACACACTGTGAAAATGCACTAAGCGGTTCACTGATTTGTCAGGACATATCTTTACACAGGGCTTGTAATGGTTCTGTGGCAAATTTGTCCTGCCACCAGCAGGGTACACCAGCTGCCGTGATTAATCCAACGTTTGGCCAACTTTCTAATGGGAGTTACCTCATGTTGAATGATCAGAGTTGCTGTGGCATGTTGCCAGGCATCCCATATCTAGTAACGGTCAACTCCAGGGTCACTTGCTGTATGCAAGTATTGTTTGCCCCAATAGACACAGTCAGGGAGTCGCCTTTATGGCCTTCGTTGAATGTCTCTTTTATACGATTTGATACTTTAAGCAGAATGAAAGCCATGCTTATACAACAATCAGTGCCTTTGACCTCGGCCAAAGAAACCTATGATCTACAAGTTGCAAGGACTTCGGCTGAGATACAGAATTTAATTTGTACAAACTGCCCTATACATTTCGTAGAAATGATAGGACGTATCTTTAACATGTCAGATACAAGCGGAATTGTACAGGTATTTAAGACCATCTGTTCCGGACTATTAGCACCTTTCCAGGCTGTCCTCGGAATCATCCCAAACTTCGCACATTCGGTGTTTGGTGGTGTGCCATTAATTCTAGCACTTGTTGCAGGAATTCTGTTTCTATTCCTCCTACTACGCTATGGCAAGCCTCTTCGCCAACATCACTCCGAGCGATGTGGAGAGAGCCCTCCTTGAACGGAAATGCCGTGAGCGAATAGTACAGCTTTTGGGCATGCCTCGTCTACGGGAACTTAATACAACGTGGTTCCTGTCTTTCAGACCAATCAGGCAAGATTGCATCTTACCTGTTCTATGCTGCCTGTTTTGCGGTGAAGAATGCGTGCTAGACACATGTCTAACACTCCCATCAGTCATGCCAACGGATGTCGATACTCTGCTGGACCCGATAACGGCCCATGCTGTGTGTTGTCCCCAGAGGCTACCAATCCTGATGACGGCATTCATTGAGATCTCACAGACGCTTCCGGCTGCTGCTGAGGTACGAGATGGATCAACAGGCACACAGGTAACAACGGACGCAAACATTGCATCTTCTGCTGAAGGCGATGTTTCTCATCTCTGTGCAATTGACCTTCTGAACGAGGTGTTCCAAATGTCACCAACTTCGGTGGGCGATATTTTGGCTACGGACATAGATGATCTAATGTTTACACCAGACCCATACACTGACTTTGATTCGGCTCACAGTGTACCAGGGCACCATTGAAATTTGGCCTTCATATTTTCAAAACTTGGAACTATTCCCAGAAATTGAACTTTTTCTTTTAAAAACAATTTTTTTTTCTCGATAAGAAAAAACATGGCAAAAGAACAATCTGCTTACAGTAGAACTAGTCTTATAAAACGGACTTCTTTGAATACTTCCAGGGACACATTGTCACCTTATTTGTCTAAAAATTTCATTTAAATACCATGATATGCAATGGCTTTGATTTTAAGAACTTATCGACCATTTCGTCATATGTATATATTTCTGTTTTCATTCACGTTGCATTTACTTCTATTATATGCTTAGAATGAAGACAATGCTTTAAATGTACAGTACCTATTGCATTTCAACAGTTTTGAGCTTCTTTTAAAATGCTTTTAGAAATATTTTTAGCAATATGTGGTACTCGATTTTATGTTTAGCATTTAAATGTTTAGCATTTAGTATTATCGTTCAATCGAAGATGGAGTGGGTGTTGTATTCCGCTTTAGGGGTCCGTATATAGGTTTTCCTGAATCATGTCCTTATATAGGCACAATTCGCATTGCCCTTATATAGGCATAGAATCCCAGTCCTTATTTAGGCATTAACCGTGCACTCCAAATACAGGCATGGTCACCGACATCTGTCCACCCTAACGTCACAACGAGTTCTTAGAAAACAGACCCTTAAGCTTCGGGAGTTCCCCTAGCACAGGACTATTGATTTCTCCAAGAACTCATCTATTATGTATGAACCGTTATACCTTAAGGGTTCATTCCTGACGTCTTCCTCTGTCCGACTTCACGTCAATGCTAACATTCCAAGACACCTATCAGGTATAAATATACCTTCCCTTGCCCAAGCAAGTTAGAGGAGACCTCGACTTCAGAGGAGCCTGTATCTCGGCCTGACGCACTGAGAAGACGCTGTCATTCCTGCACGCAGACGAATCCAGCTTCCAGTGTTCTGACTCCCTTCGCGGGGTGTTAGAGTTCCAGATCCGGCTAGAGATTCACACCTCTCTCATTCTCAAGGTATGGAGCTGACTAGAACCTAGAGGGACTCTTGGCATACTAGACTCTTGGCATACTAGACTCTTGGCATACTAGACTCTTAGTATATCATACTGGAAAATACTTCACCTACTTCTTACCTTGCACCACACTTAGGTTAGGTACATTGGGGTAGAACTAGTTTAGGGACGCATCGTATGAGTACTCGCATTCTTAGCTCATGTTATTTATGTACGTGAATATATGCTAAAAGATAACGCTAGCGCAGTATTATTTATTTCTACTGCTTACACTGTACATTATTTATCTTGCATACTGTCTTGTGATCATAACAGCACATATCTCTTACACGAGAAACAAGACTGTTCAATAAAACCCTTTTTATTGAAACGCCCGTCTTTCCTTTCTGTGTAACTCTGTAGAAACTAAGCATGCACGATTGACTGAGTGAAACTGTTATCTATTGTTTCCACAATTCTGAGACGTGTTCCGATTCTAAAGGGAAACAAAAGTTGTCATGTTTTTCGGTTGCCAGAAACTACTCCCTTTTTGTTCTCAAGGAGTTTCTAGTGGCCTCTGAGCTAGCTGGCACAAGTAATTAAGTTTAATATACTCGATAGGGACATACCGACCGTAGTCCTATATCAAACCTATAGGTTATATTATTCCAATGCGCAGAGCCTATTAGGGAAATAGGAACTACACTACACTTCCTCCACTTTTCCGTGCAAATTCGGGCAGAGATTTCCATTGTCCAGCTGCCCGGTCCTCTCAATACCTCCTCGCCATTGCATGATATCCCTTGGCCACACATCGTATATGCAAGTATCGTTCCTTCCTGACTTGGAACTCTCGTACCTCCTCAGGTGACATGTTGTCTAAGAAATAAGACATATGACAATATGTAAGATCAAAGATAAATGACAATGTTCACCATGTAAGTTTGAAACACAAGTGCATGAACATGGACTCTACACTCTCATCAAATGTTTGCTACTTCCAACATGACCTGAACTATGCAATGTGAATGAAAGGACCAATTACAACCTGATGGTGTTACTGACCTGTCAATGTATGGCATGGGACATGTCAAGGGCAGAGTAGAGTCACAACATTTGCAGATTAGCAGAGTTAAATGATGGTGCTGACACATACTCAGACTGAGTCTACCAGGGGAATGACCTCAAGGAGCCAGCTTGACAGGCCCATTGCAGAGCCAGGCCAGGCCATGCCATGACAAAAAAAGATATAGGGGCATCTTTACAAGGAAGTGGCGTAGCGTGGCATTGGCCTCCTTGGCTTAACGCCACTCCCTGCGATTTCAGGAATTCAGGACTGCACCATATCTACAACGGTATGGTGCAGACCTATGTTTACCCCTGCGCTGCTGCAGAAGTTTTGCCTCCGTGCGCCTACGCAGACCCCCTTGCACAATGGTGCAAGTGTGTCTGCATTGATGAGAAGATTTTTCATGTGCCGAAGGGTGTCCCTTCCTGCACATAAACAATCTTGAAATGACGTTTTGTCACTTCTATGTGTGCTGCTTAATGCAGCACATATTGAAGTTACAAGATGTCATTTTTTTCAAAGATTGTTCATGTGCCGTAAGGCTCACCTTCCTGCACAAGAGCAATCAATGGTGTCTTGCTGTTTCCATGTGTGCTGCACAACGCAGCACACATTGGAACAGCAGGGATGATGAGTTAATAAACCATCCTCGTTACAGCTCATTTTTCAATACAGTTTGTCCAGAGTATTGCACATTACGCACTCCAACATATTCACGCTTGGCTTGTAGATAGGGGCCAGACCTACGAAATGTTGGCTGTGCAGGTATACAGTGCCCACCATTTGCACCCAAGATAAAAAGCACTATTGGGCATCAATCAGAGGAAGTTGGCTTAATGCTGCATCGTGACTAAGGCTAAGCCACTCTTGCTACCACAATGTTGTTCCAAGTAACGTTGCGGAGGCAATGGTGTTCTTGCAATATGCACCACCATGTTAAGGATACCATCGATCAGAGTCAAGACAGTGACTATAGACAGAAATGAAATGTTGGCATCGTGATTCATACAAGGGAAAAAAGAGAAAAATTGCTCAGCGCTACTTCTCAGTTCCCCGTTTTCCTACCAGGGAATATCATAAATTAAATCATGCACTGAGAATAATACAAATTTCTACTGAAGTGGTTCATTGAACATATTTATTGTTCAAATGTGTTGCTTGCATGTTCACAGAGTTCATCTTCATTGTGTTCATTCAGCAACTGGATACAAAATTCTTCTTTAACCGATACAAGGAAATACAGCCAAGTCTTGATACAAAATTCTTCGTTAACAGATATAAGGAAATACAGCCAAGCCAACAAGTGTTTCACGAAAAACATTCGCTTCTTCAGGGCTTTCAAAATACACAAACAATTCAATGTGTCATACGTTCCTGCATATAATACATCGCTCCCAATGATAAATTCTCGTTGCGGGATATTTCACAATAATTGATACAGGCTGTAGCCTCCCTCCTGTAGATTGAATGCGGTTGCACTCACATGAACATGCAAGCAACAAATTTGAACAATAAATATGTTCAATGAACCACTTCAGTAGAAATTTGTATTATTCTCAGTGCATGATTAAATCCCTTATAGTGATGTTGACTCATCCAAAGGAGGTGTGACTCTGGCTCATGCCACGTAAACTATTTTCTCACGTACACCAGCTCTCATCTTGTGTATTTGACTGACTCTTTGAACTGATACCTGTAACTGACAACTGGTCCTCCAATGAATTGATCATCATTGACAGCTATCTCAGTCAAGGATGTACACGCATTCCATTTCTGGTCATAGCCATCACCAACATCACTCACATGTTTCCTCTCCTGTATGTACGCTGTGGAATCCACATGCATCGGCTGGAGTGACATACCCCTTCTGAATTTCTGGACTCAGTGAAGGTTTCAGTGTAACTTCACAGGGTCGACATGCAACGTGAGCCTAAGCTGCCACATACACATGATGCAATGCCTAGAATGCTTCTACACTTAGTGATTTGGACATGAATTCACACCTGATATCACGGTATAATGCATTTTGTTTCTGGCACATTGTGTGACAGTTGCATACAGCATTTTGTCTGGGATTGAGCACCCCCAGCTACAGCATGCAAAGAATGGAGGGAATTTGGACACAATGGATTCCTTCGGATCACACATCTGATAGGACATATCTCAGATGGTCAACCTTGGAAATGTATGTTGTATTGCATTGACATAACAACATCTCAGCAATACGGGTCTGACATGTTGCTAATGCATGTTGGCAAACAAGGTGCCATGATAACGTGGCAACACTGATTTGCATACACAACAGTGTCCATTTGCTATGGCTAGCACCAAAGCAGGCCCACTTGCACATTTGTGGCAGAGTGCCTACTTGTTTGGCATGCCGTGAAAATTCCTCTGAGACAGGCCAAAAGCCAGTGATAAGCAGGATATTTGCTAATACGGTGTGGTGATGAATTTGACTAACTGGGGATATGCAACGTTAAGTCAGGAAGTCAAATGCTGTGCTCAATCACAACATCATAAATTTGTGCATACATCTCAATTTTCGGCTCCCTCATCACACTAGAGGTGAGGTCCATGTGATACACACCCAGACTGTGTTCAACTACGTACAGGAGCATTTCCATCAAATCATCACATCTCACAAAGAAAATATATGAGGAAGGCACTCACCAGTGGCGTATGGGTCCATGAAGGCATCTACGTCACCCTGAGTTATCAGTGGTCTTCCAGCTGTGAGGCATGTAAAATACTTGAGTTAGTATCAGGCGTGAATTTCCACATGTGTCATGTTCATCATCAGATTCATCTACATACAATGTGATGGCCTGTAACAGTCCTGTCTCTGTTCATGTTGCATACATGAAGGAATCTGCTTTGCCTGTCTGACACACAACACATGACCATTGCAGCCTTGTGGACCACAAGACAATCCTGCTACTATATGTGATCATTTTGCACACACTACTTGAGTGACACATTCACAAGGCCCCGTTTCCAGCCACAACGTCATTTTCTCCACGTTGGATAGTCAATATGTGCTTAGCATATTTCACAAGGGTGTGTTCAGACAATTGTCGTGGTCTGATCCCACATTGTGTGTGAGGCAGACTTACACACCAAAAAAAGTGACAAGTGTTCCAATGGGAATGGGTTTTTCGATGGACCTTACACAACACCCATGTCATATTGCAATGTAGAAGATTTAAAAGTGTGGCATACATGTGATCCAGCGTCTACATTGGGAACTGTTGACAAATGCTTAGACCTTTGCATAATGGGGATAGACAAGTTAGTCCATCAGGCAGTGTGTTTTGTCATGTGTGCTGCATTGTGCAGCTCACATGGGCACTTCATGCCCATTGAAAGTCCTCCCACACAAATATCCTTATACACTGTCTTAATATGCTGCACTGCACAGCACACATTGAAACGTGACACAGCACTTCATTATTTTTTATGTGCAGGAGTGTACTCATTCCTGCACATGGTCATACATCATTATCAACACTGGCACACTTGCACAATGGTGCAAGTGTGATTGTGTTTGAGCTAGACAGCTTTAATAAAAAAAATGGATGGCATCATCCTGTAGCGTTTATTACATTGTGTCACTGACTACATTTGTTGACAGGGAAACACACTGTGATTTAATGAAACTTTTGTCATGTACTTACCACCTTGCGTCCAACGATAACTCCCAGGTGGTCCAAAAGGTCTCCCTCACATCCCACGCAATCCTGCCATCGGTGCTTCCATGGTGGACAATCCCGTCCACCCCAAAGATTTGCATCATGTGGTTGCGCATATGCTCCCACCTCACCTTACAGACCCGGAAACCATAACCCTACAGGATCCGTCCCCCACTCTCCACCATCAGTTGCAGGTAAAACTTTACTAGCCAGAGGAAGCCCCCCAATGCCCCCTCTGACATCCTGCCCTTCCTACCCACACCCGACATCTCCCAACACACAACTAACCCCACTATGTAAAAAGAAAACCCCAATAATGTTACCCTGAAACCGTAAGAAAGACAAATATACCCCTTGGACAGACACCCGACAAGATAATCAACAAGACACAAAAAAACACGTAAAGACTAGAACACAGGACTTGACAGAGACACAAGGGACACTTCACAAGACACAAAACCACTCTCTTCTCCAACAACACCAGCACACAACTCCAAACACCTCCAACACTCTCCACAGACACTGACAGTGTGCTTAAAAGAGAAAGTGAAAGTGTACAGTAATCCTCCATTACACAGGATTCAGACTGACATCACTGCCTGGGAGTTTGCGGCCCGTTTTTGGACTCTGCGAGAATATTTTACCCTCTAAGGGCTGGGTGGTAATTTTCAGTGTTGTAACATGTATTTAGCGATTATTTTCAATGGCGGTTATGAAAACAAATATCGCTTATTTGTTTACGTGGCCACATTTTTAATGCTAAGTGCAAGTTGATCATCAGATGTACTATAGTTCATGAAATAGCATGACTAATGACACCATATGGCTATGGGATGTGATCTGTGTTGTGTTGTGTAGGTGACTTCAGTCATTCTGATATGCCATGATATCAGTAATCCAGAGCTGTCAACATGCCCTTGATCCTTACATTGATGCCTATCCACATCTATTCATATGTGATTATACATGCATGCATCAGTGGTAGTCATTATGGTTGGCGTAGGTTGTAGGTGTAAACACATATATGACTGTCACATTACACATTGCTATGATGTCTGCACCTGTTTGACGGGCTGGCAACTCACATGGACATGAACAGCAGGCATTCACTACTTTAAATTCAGATTTGGGATGCAGCAAACAATGCGAAGGCTTGACCACAGATTCACATTTGAGTATTTGCTCTGCTGTAATTGCTGATGTGCACATTTACAACGGGCTGTGCAATGTCACTCATGGGCATGATTCAAAGAGGTTGTGGGACGCAATAGGGATTTTGCAAATCTGATGATGTTTTTAAACAGTGTCTATCAAGCAGATCCATTGTCATGTTAGCGACATATGTACAATACGTTGTTACATGGCGTAAGGAACAGCTTGTGTCAGACACAATTGCCCATCAGTCTAGTGTGACAGTGATACACAGCTTGAAGCTAGGAGAGTAAGGCTATGACGGCTAAACAGGCAGGTATAGGACCAAACATTATATGTGAGTAAGCACTGCGTCACTTTTCAGCCTCTGTAGGCGACAGGAGCTTGTGGAGGCACCTCTGATGTTGTTTCCAGAAATGTATGCACCAGAATGCAGAATGGAGCAGCCTGGTGCAAAATATGCAGAGGTCAACAAGCCACACAAGGCCATGTAAAAACATGTTGTAGACCCAAAGTCCCAGGTTGACAGGACATTGTTGGCTGGAAACAGCAATGCAGCACTTTACAATGTGCACTCCTTGCAACAGCATGGTGTCTAATGCCGGTAAGCACCGACAGTCCCCTATGACTTGAAACAACACTATGCTTTTGTATGAGACCCGTAGTGGTAGACCAAGGTACTGCAGAGTTACTGCAAAATGACAGTGAAGGCGGGGCCTGCGTCATGCACAAGCCTGTGGGCCCTGGCTGTGGACATTGATGCATCAGCAGTGACCCTTAGCTGTTGGCAAAGTCTGGCATGTCAGATGTAGACACAATGCTGACAGGAGAAGCCTGCATGGTGCACCTTGTAGGGGTGGACACTCAAGGTGCTCCTGATCAGGTACAAAGGGTAGTCTGCATTGCATGGAACGCACCAACACTACACTGGGGTGACAGGGGAGACATCCCATTTTGTGCTGCGCCTTTCAACATCATCATGCATGTGGAGGGCGAGGCCCCTGACCTGGACAAATCTTGTGTAGCAGGAGACCTGTGACAGGGGAACTTAGAGGGGCCATTTGCATCTCCTGCACCTGTGAGTTCCCCTGCATACTCGGAGTACCCTGCTGTACACAGGCTTGTGTAATCCAGGCTGACAGAGGATTCCGCTGGCTGAGTCACTGATTAGGAAAGTGCGGTGTGTTTTGAGGGCTGGTGTTGTTGTCCAGGTTGTGAGAAGGTTAGTTGTGAAGTGGATGAGGCCCAGGGATGTTATCTTCCCAAAAGACATGGCCACACTGCTTGTACAACCCTGATTTATGGGGGGTATGTCTCACATGTAATCTGCTTACCAAAGTTGGCATCCAGGAGACAATCCGGTGGTGCTGCTTTTCCTCAACATATGTTATGGATCACTTGGGTGTACGGTGGATTTCCCCTGGTGCTAACCAGGCAGAGATTTCTGTCTTGCATACACCTGACTGGAGTTGAGGGGCTGGTTGGCCACACTGGACTGCAACACATGCCTTACATGGTGGCTGGCCATCTAGTACAAAAAAAAAATTTAAGTGTTGGTTGTACATTCCTTGAGAGATACAACAATATGTGACATTGGCATTTCTTTTTAGATGCATGTTTGTCTATGTGTTCAACTGTGCCTGCAGATGTTTGGTTATTTTGATGTGTGCGGTTGTGAGAAATCACTAAATTACACACATCGTGCAATTGGCATTAGTAAATTTGTAGTGACCATCCAGAGATATGTGGTGCATTTTCATGGTGCTACATTGTTTTTCATGTCCGTCTGACCCAATACAATGTCCATTCCTGATGTAATTGGTTGTATTACTTGCATGTTTTGGCTGTACTTATTGGTTTCCTGTTGCACTTCACTCATGTGCATGTCTGTTCTCTGTCTTGGGGGTGTCAACACAGAGTAAGTGTTATTTGATGAGGATGTAGTCTGTTCTCCACCTTCATTGCCATACCACAGTCATGTTGTTGTGCATGTTACTTCAACACTTTCTTGCCATTGCATTGCCAGGTCCATAGGCCTACATACATGTTGTTGATTGCTGATACCTTGCCAGTTGTCCCATGGCTGACCTATGTGTCATTGTTTGTGCTTATGGAACTATAGCATTGTTAGGTCAGTGCAGTGTTGATGGATGAATCATGCACAGTGTTAGTGATGCAAGACATGTGCATATCTGTCATTCCAGTGACACATGTATCAGCTAGGGAGGTAGTGTCACTTGCTAATGTTGAATGAATTGGTATGTTTGGTGTTAGACGCATTCCCTGCACTGTATTGATACATCTGTTATTCTAGCTGTACTAACCTCTGGATCTGCATCCTCCGCAAGTGGATCCAGTCCACATTTGTCATGTATCTTTGTGCCAACTGTCAGTTACCTTTTTTCCTGTGGCACAGATTTCACAGAGATGTTGTGTTTCTACTTTTATGATGGTTTAGAGCTATGTGGCCCCAGCTACAATGATGCATCAGACACACATTGTATGTTGTACTACGCTCTTGTGTGAAAACAGGCCTGATTGTGCTCCTGTGAAGACACAACACACAGTTCTTTATTCTCACAGAGAAACCATACACAGTAATAAGTTCATATGCCCAATGCATCGTCCCATTCCCACTCCTTCTTTAAATGTTGTCATATCCCCTGCTAGGTGAGTGATCTGTGTGACACTGTTGTTTTGTTAACATGACTTTACATGATTGATCACCTTCTGAAGTCACAAACCAAGAATTCAAGACATTGCTGTAGTGATATTTTATTATGGAAACACACAAGGTGTAAACTTTGGTTGAAAGAAATGTTTGTGAAAAAGACATTTGTTTTAATGGATTATGAAAAAAGTTGCAGATGATGGCATCCCTCCTTGCTGTTCCAGCTGCAGGAGCTGTGGTGTGCCTTGCATCACCTTCTTCGTCCTGCCCATCCTCCGGATTGTCCTGCTCCTCCTGGTCTTCTGTCAGTGGTGTGTTGGTCCGTACACAGATGTTGTGCAAAATGCAACACGCCAGTATGATTTTGCAGACCAGTTCAGGCCTGTATAGGAGTCTCCCCCCCCAAAATATCAAGGCACTGAAACCTTGATTTCAGAACTCCGAAGGTCCATTCCACGATGGCCCTTGTGCGTCCCAGTGCAACATTGCAGTCTCTCTGGGCCTGTGTGTGGGTCACTTTGATGGGGGTCATCAGCCATGGTGACAGTGCATATCCTTGATCACCTGAAACAAAAAATGGAGAGAAGTGTCTATTAGTACTCAGGCCTGATGTGTTTTCAGAGTGGGTTTTAAAATTTTGTGTCCATTGTGCAGCTTTGTACTTTCTACTTCGTCATGTTGTGGTACATGCAATTGAGCTGCATCACTGACATTGAATTGCCTGTACTTTACAGCCTACACATCCCCATGATGCCATTGGCCAGGTCATGTTTATTACCTCCATATTGTAACTGTCAGGATGTCTGGGTACCTCAAAACACCTTAGAGGTTATTTACAGGCTCATTGCGCCACCGGTACGTCACTTATGCACATATTGTAAATGATGAACCGGTGGCGCATGGGCCTTGTGAAGCAGCCCCCTTGACTTTTGGCACATTACTATGTATGTGCATTAGCAAGATACATCATTGTGAGTTATTGTACTGAAGGTAGCTGGTACCGGATGTACTAGTACTTGGATGCTAAATGTTGTACTCATTGTGGGTTATTTACATACCCCTTGCACCCCAGGTGGGTCACTGGTTGAGTCGCAGTAGCACTGCAACCTGGTGCACTTGACTTACTTAGACATGTAAAGACAACGAACATGTCTATTGATGTCCTTGGACATATGTTAACTTTGAATCTGCTTGTATGCATGTTCGGGTCAGCCCATGGATATTGTCGTGTGTGTTCCCACTCAACACATGTTTATTTGGCTACTTTTGCGCATCTGGTATTGATTTTCCACCAGGAAATGCATCAGATTGCTACACCTCACCAGGAGAGGAGTAGGGATGGGCAACATGTAGTGAGATTTACATTTTGCTTGTTTGCATGCTCTTTCTATGCATGCCACATTCTGACACCACCCAGACTAATGCTAATTCCACTTTTGTGATTGTTTGTGTGCAGTTAGGTGTCCCTTCATGCAGAAATACTTTCCTCCCCATGACGCAGGCACCCTTGCAGCATGGTGCATGGGTGCCTGTGTTTGTACATGTCAGCTAATTGTGCACCAGCGCAGGGGATAGCAGGGTGATCTGTCATCTTGTTGTATATATGGCACATGTCTTTGTTGCAGAATGAATGCAGCACAGCGCAAGCATATGTCTTGCGGCACATGTTGAATTTATTCCTTGCAATTTTTGTCTGATGAGTTCTGCAAGATCTATATTCCGAGAGTGACTTAGTGGTTTGTGAGAGTAATTCTGGCCTACTCCCTTGTTGGACCTACTTACATATGTGTGGTTCTTTGGCATTAGGTGTTTGTGTGAAGTAGTTGGCCCAGCTACAATGTATGTCAGATTCAATTTGATACATGTGCATTCTCACATAGTTGAGCTACATGATTGGTGGCTTGAAGTGTGTGGTGTGTTCAGTTTGTACTTACCAACGATCAGTCCATTTCCATAGGTGCCACTCTCAAACCGCTGGTTGATGACCGATTGGCAGAAGAAGTAGGAGTCATGCACACTCCCTGGAAACTTGGCAACGACATTAATGAATAGGCCAAGGTGTCCACAATTGCCTGCACATTAATCGAGTATGTGGCCTTCCTGTTCCTGTATATGTGTGCAGTGTCCGCAGAAGGCACAAGTTGCACATGGGTGCAGTCAATTGTCCCCAACACATGCGGAAAACCAGCAATGGCATAGAAGTCTTGCTTGTTGACAAGTTGTTCTTGCGCAGTGTTGGGGAAGCATAGGTGCTGCAGCGTCAAACTGATGATGGCATCCTAGACAGTGGGGAGGATCCTTGAGAAGGATGCCTGGGAGACTTCTGCCACTCTGGCAGTGGTGGGCTGAAAGGTGCCTGAGGCCAACATGTGCAGCACAGCAAGTAGCTTGGTCTGTGGAGGGATGTTAGTGCTGCGCTGGGATGGGGCGTGCAGCCTTGGCACTATCTGGCTGAGTAGTCGGAGGATGGAGGACCTTTTTAGCCTGTAATGGGCTATCACCTCCTCTGGCCTGAGGTGTATGAGGGTGATCTGTCGGCGGTAGACCCGCCCTCTTCTGCGGCGCTACCTCGGAGGTGGTGGTGGCAGTGGTGGTGGTGGCCTTCTTGGAGCTCCAAGTTGCAAGAACAGTACCTTCATGGCGTCGTTGAGAATGCCAATGAAGGTCTGGGATTGTCTTCCTTATATACAGGTGTGTTTGCACCATTTTTAAGACCAGCTATTTTTTGGTCTAAAAAACCTGCCATTAACTGGACTTTGCGGCCGTTTTGGGGGGTTATTGCCAGACAGGATTTTCATTGCAAATATCGCGAAGTGTGGTTAGCGGCAGTTTTTTCACGGGAACTCCTACCTTGCATCTCATTTTCGTTAAGTCTCGCTAACAGAAGTGGTGATCCTGAAAATTCTTGATTACGCTGAAAAAGTGCCATTTACCGCAATAAGGCGATAAAAAAAAGCTGCCGTAACGTCAAAAAATTGACGTTACCGCAGCGTTAAGTTCTTGTAAATATGCCCCATATTAAGCATGGAGTATTCATATTCTATGAAAAATGTCAGCACCTTTTTGCTTATTGAGTAATTACATTGATTTAAAAACAATTTTCCTTTGACAAAATAGGAGATTAGCTCTCCTACTTAGAGAGATGCTGGATAAATGTCTGAAGCTTTGGTCGCAGCGTGACTTCTAAGTAAATTTGCACCCAAAGTTTAACATGCGTACGTTACTTAAAGATTAAGCGGACCCTTTTTACAGATTTAAGAAGCAACATGGTTTATATAAAGCAGTTGTTGAAAGACATATTGAGCATTGAGTATTCATATTCTATAACAAAATATCTGCACCTTTTTTCTTATTGAGTAATAACATTGATTTACAATCAATCTTCCTTTGACACAATTGATTCAGCCTCCATGGAGACTATTAAAAATTGCCAATATCAACTATTTTTAAAGTTGAAATAGCGGGGTATTGGGTAAAGTTTTCAATAAGCAACAATCACGCTTTGGATAAATCTCATTGGCTACGATACTGCCAGTGCACAAAGATAACTTTCTATAGGCCATATGATCAGCCCCACAATGGTGACAATTTTGTCTCTTACAGCGAGACAAAGTTGGAACATATACACTGATTAGAGAGATATGCAAGCATACTTTCTCTGTTTTCTATCACTCAGGTCAAAAGCCAGACATCATATGGACGGCTTTATCTTCTGTTGGTTCTGCAGATAAGTGCCCGTTGGGCTCTGGGATTGCATATGCTAATTAGCAGATTTCATTAAACAGCCTCCTTTGGCACATCCCTTCGTCCCTATCTATGTGTGATGTCATCAGTACATGGTTCTGTATGGAAACACATATCCTCCTAAGCCCCATCTGGCTCCTCCCAAAACTAGTACCTGTGCCTGAATGCAAGCAGAGCAACCAAAGGAGTACTATTCTAGAATATTACAAGAGTTCACTTTGGCGCCTCCTCGTTCACCCAGAGTCGAGATGCCTACCTTGTAAATGGCTATTTATCAGTCTGCCGACAAAATAGTGTACAATCTCAGCTATTCACTCAATAGCCGGCAAAATAGCACATTAGCTGTGCTACTTAGAGGGATACTGGATAAAAGTCTGAAGCTTTGGTCGCTGCGCTACTTCTAAGTAAATTAGCACCCAAAATTTAACATGCGTACCTTACTTAAAGATTAAGCGGACCCTTTTTACAGATTTAAGAAGAAACTTGGTTCAAATAAAGCAGTTGTTGAAAGACATATTGAGCGTGGAGTATTCATATTCTACGAAAAATGTCCGAAACCTTTTTGCTTATTGAGTAATTACGTTGATTTACAATCAATCTTTCTTTGACACAATTGATTTAGCTTCAATGGAGACTATCAAAAATTGCAAATATCAACTAGTTTTTAAATTGAAATGGCGGGGTATTGGGTAACCCTGGGCAAAGCACTACGCTACGCTCGCGTAGTTTGCGAAGTTTGCGCTACTTCGCACTACGCGAATTGCACGTAGCACAGTGCAAACATGCGTAGCGTAGCGTAGTGCAGCGGTCATTTTTTGCTTGCTCGCGATCCTCAACGTCAAGTTGGCGACCACGAGCAAGCAAAATGACATCCCGGCGAGACTTTTTCCTCGTTCGCGATCAGCAACATCAAGTTGCCGATCGCGAGTGTGGAAAATAAACCTCCCAGCGAGATTCTCAACGCGGGGAGGTCAGGTTTCTCATTGCGAGTGGTCGCGTATGCTCGCGACCGCTCGCGATGAGAAACTACCAGTCCGCGTTGAGAAAGCTGCCGCTCGAGTAAAAATCTACTCGAGCGGCAGTAAAAGACAGTTCGCACTGTGCAAGATGCCGTTTTCAATGATTGCACAGTGCGGACAAGCATCCGGCACTGTGCAATCATCGCGAACAGCGCACTACGCAGTTCGCGTAGTGCTACGCGTAGCTCGCGTAGTGCGAAGTGTACTTCGCGTAGCTTCGCGTAGCGCTACTTCGCGAACTACGCCCAGGGTTAGTATTGGGTAAAGTTTTCATTAAAAATAATCTCTTGTCAGATAGACCTCATTGACTACAATATTGCCACTGCACAAAGATAACGAACTATAGGCGATATGAGCAGTCCCACAATAGTGACACTTTTGTCTCTTACAGCGAGACAACGTTGGAACATATACACTGATCGGAGAGATATGCAAGCATACTTTCTATGTTTTCTACCACTCAGGTCAAAAGCCGGACATCATATTGACGGCTTTATCTTCTATTGGTCCTGCAAATAGGTGTCCGTTGGGCTCTGGGTTTCCATATGCTAATTAGCAGATTTCATTACTATCTCAGCTATTCACTCAATAGCCGGCAAAATAGTACATTAGCTCTGCTACTTAGAGGGATACTGGATAAAAGTCTGAAGCTTTGGTCGCTGCGCTACTTCTAAGTAAATTTGCATCCAAAGTTTAACATGCGTACCTTACTTAAAGATTAAGTGGACCCTTTTTACAGAATTAAGAAGCAACTTGGTTCAAATAAAGCAGTTAGTTGAAAGACATTTTGAGCATTGAGTATTCATATTCTATGAAAAATGTCTGCACCTTTTTTTAGGTCGAGCCTAGAGTCAGCGCTTATGCGCCTCTCTGCGAGACTTGTTGTAGTGGAGTAGGGAATAGAAGCCCCGCCCACTCTCCGCCCATATTTGCCATTGGCTTGTGTCATTGTCCTTCCTAAATGCTGGCTTCTGATTCGTAAATAGGCTTGTTAGTCCCTCCTTGGTACCGCCTCGTCTTCATTTGTCACCTCCCATGGCGACTGGTCCTTTTACTTCGGTTGTTACACGGTACCTGTTATTTAGTCTTTAAGCACTATGGAGGAGATGTAAAAGGAAGTGGAGGAGAGAGGCGTTAGCCTTCCTGGCTTAACGCCTCTCTCCTCCACTTCTGAAACGCAAGGCTGCACCATATGTACAAGAATGTGGGGTAGCCTTGCGTTTCTAACACAGGCACCCTTGCACTATAGTGCAAGGGTGTCTGCGTGCAGGGGAGGATTGTTTATGTGTAGGAAGGTGTCCCCTCCTGCACATAAACAATCCTAGAAATGCCATTCTGTCACTTTCATGTGTGCTGCTTCATGCAGCACACATGAAACTGACAAAATTGAATTGTTTTTTAAAGTTTGTTTATGGACAGGAAGGGACACCTTCCTGTCCATTAACAAACAATTGCATTTTGCTTTTTCCATGTGTGCTGCACAAGGCAGCACTCATGGAAAAAGCAAAAACTAGGAGAAATAATGCATTTCTCCTCGTTTTGCCATCTGAAGACCAGTTTTTACCTGGTCTTAATTTTGGCGCTGCCTCCTATGTACGCCACCCTTGTACATAGGGGGCAGTGTCAAAATGAATGGGTGTTGCGGTGGAACGCCCACCGCAACACCCACTGTCCACCCCTTTCACGCAAACCATAGCGCGAAAGGGGGCCGTATGTACAAGGCAGGGTTAAGCCACGTTAAGTGGCTTAACGCTGCCTTGTACATAAGGCGCAGCCCCTATCGCCACCACAACGTCACTATAGGTGACGTTGTGGTGGCGATAGGGGCTTGTACATATGCCCTTTTGTTCTTTACTGAGTTTCTCTTACTACATGCACAACGAGCTTAGGTGCCTTCTGTACAACCCCGCCCTCCCTCCCGTTGTCCATGCCTTCTTTACCCCCCTCCCTCCCGTTGTCCATGCCTTCTTTACCCCCCTCCCGTTGTCGTGCCTTCTTTACCCACCCTCCCTCCCCCTAGCTCAGACTTAAGTTTCGTGCCTTGCAGGACTTCTGTTCTTAGATCGGCCTGGTTTCTAAGATCCCAATTAAGTCTTTGGTGTGGAAGATGCTCATAAGTAATTTTTAACACTACTGACCGTGCTTACTATGTTATATAAAGAATTATAATGGCCATAAAGCATTCAAATCGTGGGTGACTCGCAAACAAAATACAGAGGAACCAGTATATGTCTGCCTGAAAATGAGAACTTTATCTCGAACTTCGGGTGCTCATACTTCAGTTTAACAAGCGTCATGCATTTGCAGTAGCTGATTATCCGTGTATACGTATTAGGGTGACCAACCGTCCGTAAATTTCACGGACTGCCCGTAATTTGGGCCTCTTGTCCTTTGTCTTTCACGGACGCCTTTTGTTTGTGATTTCGAACTTTAGAGCGAGCTGCCCCCTGCAAGCAGCCTGAAAGCCTTGTAACTCTCACTGCAGGGGCCAGCTCGCACTCCTGCTGTGATCAGTGGCCTGCAGCAGCCCCTCCCCGCCCTGGCACAGGCTGCTATCGGCCCATTGTCATTCTGTATGTCTGCCTAATTTTCACATACAGAATGATAATGGGCCAGTGACAGCATTTGGCTATGGCCTCCTCCTGCCATAGCCCAGGGCATGGCACACTGCTTTTGTTTATGGGCTCCTGTCAGACCACCAGGGGCCAAGCTCTGGGGTGGAGGAGGTTTCATTTTTGGGCCTGTTATCCAGATGCATCCAATATGCAAACGCAGGTATTTAAGTTTCACTCAGGCACACAACAGATGCAGTGCAAGGTTCTCTCAACCTAATATAAACTTATTTTGACTTGTGCTTGTGTTGGTTGTCTGGTTACTTATGTAATATTGCGCGACCTCCTCTGATGTGTCTGTAAAATGTACCTTATGTCCCGAATTTGTGTCCTGAATTCTGACCTTCTGTCCTGAATTTTTGTCCTGAATTTTGAGCCTTTGTCCTGAATTTTTGCACTCAGGGGCATATGTACAAGAACTGCCGCTAACTAACGCTAACGCTAGTTAGCGGCAGTTTTCTTAACGCGGCCTATCACCAAAAACTATTGTTCTGTTAGCGATGTATTTACAATACGTCGTTACATGGCAATAGTTTCAGGTAGCTGCGGTGAAAACTGCCGGTAACACTAGCGTGAAGGCGATACAAATTCTGACGTTAGCGGGTGAAAACTGACGAAAGGCCCATTAGCTGCAAAAAAACTCACGTTAGTCAGCCCAACCTGACTTTTTTTCCCTCTAGAGGCAAAAATATCCTATAAGTCCACCTCCAATGAAAAGTAGGAAATAAAACCAATGGAATGCAGAAAGGAGCAGCCAGGGCTAAGTGCAGCACAGATCAACACCCCTAACAAGCCCCCCAACAGCCAGGATGACCAGTCAGAGTCCCATTGGAAGAGGAAATTCAGGGCTACATCTATGAAAAGAGGCGCATCGCTGTGCCAAACCAGTGATGCATCACTTTTCATTGCGCACTCCTTGCAACACCATGGCATCCAAAACCTTGAAAGCACGGACAGTCCTGAGACGAGCAAGATGATGCCTGCGTAATACCCGGTCTCACCGCCGCCCGCGCCACAGATGAACTCGGCCATCCGTCATGCTGCCTGGCTCGAGGACACTGCTGTGCTGGGCTCTGTCTGTGCAGAACAGAAGCTGCCGCGGTCGTCTCCTGCCGAAAATGCCGAAAACGAGCACCTGCTCTCAGAGACAAAGGCAACTAAACACCTGCACCGGCGCGCCGATTTCAGCTTTGATAGCACTGACGCGAGCCTGGGATTGTTGGGGTCGAAGCCCGGGCTGCTCTGACGCTTATTATTGGATTTTGATATTCCCTGGGACAGCACAGGCTCACAAGGAGGCTCCACGACAGGGCAGCCTGAGCATGGCGAGCCGTGGTGTCAGGGGGTCAAAAGCCAAGACTGCTACCAGCAACAGTATGGGATCCTCCACCACTGCCCCCCCTGCTCCCTGAACCGGACCTGATGCCCATAGGTAAAAGGGAAGCAGGAGGCGAGAAGCGGGAGGCGGAAGGCAACAAAAAGGCTGTGAACAAACCTGCTGGGGGGGGGACCCTTAAAGATGGGGGGAGCATCCAGTCCTCAATTGCCAGATTGTTTCCCGTAGCTGGTTCGCTAGTCAGTACATCGGCCGCAAAAGGGGAGAAAGCCACTATCAACACTGAGGGAGGCAGCGCCAATGGTCTGGAAGACTCTGCCATAGACAACCTGGGGCAACCTAGCGCTACTCAGTCCACCTTGCAACAACTGGGACAAACCGGGTTGGAACACGCATTGGAAACCCACGGACCAGACCCATCACTGGGAGGCAGGGGCCCAAAGGAAAACCCTGAAACTACAGCTCAGCCCTTGATGGCCTCTGAGGAGAATAACCTGACCCCGGCAGGGTCCTTACCTAAGTAAAAGGAGCAGGGGACCTGCGATTTTTCATCCACAAATCAAAACGCTGTCCATACTCAGTGGTCCCAGGCTGTGGCATCTCCTGAACCAGCAGGTGAGCACTTTTTTTCGGTGTCAGATGGGTCTGACTCCGCAGCAGAAGAAAGTTCATCTACCTCCAGTGATGGCGAAGGCGACTTCTCCGATGCCAGTTGCAGCATTTTTTCCAAAGGAACTGGTACGGTCCAACGGCAAAAAACTGCATCTGGCAAGCAAAGAGGGAAACACTCAGACAAGCACAGCCAACTAAAATGGGACTACTCGGGGTCTCAACTTACATTTCCAGACAGGGACGAACCAGACAAGATCTCAAGAGCAGGGAACACCAGAGTCACACCAGATCAACCAGAAGAGCCCTCCTTGACTGCCATACTATCCTCAATTAAGCAATTCCAGGAAGAAGTACGGATCGACAACTGACACGCTAAAGATGCTGCGAAAAAACTGCAAGGGGGGCTAAGAAAATTAAACAAAACCTGCTCTGACATCGGGGAAAGAGTTACTATGATTGAAGCCTGCACCGAAAGCCTGGAAACTGATGTTCTCACCCTGAAAAATCAATGCTCCACCCAAAGGGACTGCATGACAGATGTCATGTGGAAGATGGAGGAACAGGAAAACAGGCAGCGCCGAAACAACCTCCGCCTACTAGGGATTCCCGAAGGGGTGGAGGGAGAAGATCCTCGGCGCTACATTGTGAAACTCCTGAGGGGGGCTTTCCCAGAGCACACGGAATGGATCTGGGAGCACGAGATTCAACGGGCCCATCGCTTTCCCTTTACAATGAAGAAACAACACGCCAACGCCAGTAAGGGAGAGAAACCTCAAGCTTTCTTGGTGTTTTTTGGAAATTTTTTACTTAGGCAGATGGTCTTTGAACAAGCCCGGCAGAATTCTCAGAAGTGCTTCGAGGGGGTGTCTTTTTTTGCTAAGCCCGACTTTTGCCACACTACAGTGGAACGAAGATGGCGTCTTCACCAGTTATTCACCCCCTTCCAGCAACTTGGAGCCCAGGTTTTTCTTATGAATCCCTGCCAAACTGAAAGTCATCGTGAACGGCTCCTCACACACTTTTCTGTCCGAGATTAAAGCCCAAGAATATCTCTCTGAAATCAAGGCCAAGAAAGGGCAAAGCTAATGATTACTATGGATAATAGTTCCAAAAATGTTGCATGTTAGATTTTAGTATTTGCGTCTTCACAGGTTTTTTTTCTTGAAAAGGGTGGGGGGTAGAGGTGGGGTAGGCCCCCGGAAGGTATCACAAAGGGCCAATATAGTTGAAAAGTAGTACGGGCAATCTTTGGGAATTAGGAGCCTAGATCAAGTAAAGATCCAGTTTTAGAATTCTAAGACAAAGGCCACTCCATCTCATATTTTTCCTTTTTCTTTGGTTGTTTTTTTTCCCTTCCTCCTCACCTAAACTGTTTAAGGCCAGGACGCTGTTTTTCTACACTTATTGGCCCGTCTAGTGTCACACACTGTATTTTTAGATGGCGTGGGGTAGGGTGGGGGGGTTTTATTGCAGATATTCATCATTCAGGTGTTACCTGATTGCTCACTTTCGAGGGGGGGTGGGGGAGGGCCTGGGGGTTGGGGCTGCTGCAGGCAGAGGGGGGGAGGGGGGGCTAGCCTTCAAAAGCTTCGACTGCTTTACGTTCATATGCTTAGGTAGGAGGGTACGTGTGCCGGAACTTCGCATTGGAAATTGTGGAATGTGCAATAAGGTGGAACGGGTCATTCTATTTCACTATGAGAGGCAGATTTCGTCATTTTGTTTTTGATGTTTTTGATGTTGTGCTTTATGCGCCATTGATTTTTTGTCCTCACGCACGTTACTCGCTCAGTAATACTGTAATAAATTGACATGTCAAAAACTACACATTTTAAAATTATTTCCTTGAACATTTGCGGGTTGAATGATACTCGAAAAAGACAGAAGATAGCCCAGGGACTGCGCCTGATGGGGGCCGACATAGTCTGCCTCCAAGAAACACACATAGAGGGCTCCCAGACACATCTCCTTAAATCTATGGGATATAGCCTCATTGGGGGAACGTCTCAGGGCGCACGCACAAGGGGGTCGCCATCCTAGCACAACATAAACGCTTGCTACAACCTACTCGGGCTAAGTTCGATCCTCAAGGAAGATGGGCCTTAGCAGAGTGTAGGGTAACTCCCACATATGCTTTTACCCTGTGCTCCATATACGGGAGCACAGTAGACGACCCTGGGGTGATCAATTGGGTTTCTGGAGAGCTATCACACTGGCCTCTCCCAGTCATTGTATGTGGGGACCTCAATATTAATCTGCCCAGCAATTGGAAAATGAACGATCAATGGGGGTACACTAGTCGGAAGCCCAAGGTTCTGCAAGCCTTAAAAAATCTTTTATCCACTCATGGGCTTGTGGATGTCTGGTCCTGTCTGAAACCAAATCAGGCAGGATACACTTTTTATTCTGCACCTCATCAATCATTCGCAAGATTAGATTACTTCCTGGCCTCACCCAACTTGATCCATAATAGTAGGATAGATATTCTCCCCCGAGTTTTATCGGACCACAATTCACTAATCTTTAATATACAGGGTCTAGCTACCCGCAAAGAAATCTCATCCTGGAGCTTTGAGAGAGCACTTCTGTTTGATGTAGGATACCAAAACCACATGAGAAGCTGGATCCAAGATTTTCTAGACACCAATATCGGTTCCGCCACAACCATGGTTGTATGGGACACTCTAAAAGCCTGCATTAGAGGGGAGACCTTGCAATTCTCACTTAGGAAAAACAAACAGGAGAAAGCCCAGATTATTGAACTACAAAAAAAATTAGCAAAGGCCGAGGAAAATATTATCATTGCAGTCCAGACAGGGTTAGAGATAGAGACAGCACAATTCGCTATAGCTGCCATCAAAGCAGATATATAAACTCCATCCTGGCCGAGAAAGCTGCTGCTAAATGGGCCGCAGCTCGTGAAAAAATCTATGAATGTAGCAAACAGATTGGCCATCAACTGGACGTGAGAACCAGGCAACAGGCTACCGCTAATGACATACACTCCATTAGGACCCCCACAGGGACAATTACTACCTATCCGGACGATATATGAACAGCTTTCCGTGAATTTTACCAAAATCTATATTCTGAAGAGGTTATTGGCCCACAAGACAATAGGTAGCTAGAGATCAATAATTTTCTAGACCCCATCTCGCTGTCACGCCTTGACAGAGAAGATCGGGAACAACTGGAAGCTTCTCCCTCTTGGGATGAAATTGCCATGGCTCTGGCCAATCTACCAGATGGCAAGGCGGCAGGCACCGATTGTATACCAGTCGAATTTTATAACGTTTTTTCCTCTCAAATTAAAGATATTTTTAAATCCTTGGTGACCCAAATCTTCAGCGGAGCAACCCCACCCCAATCGTGGACAACAGCTAAAATCATTATCTTCCCCAAAAAATATAAATCCCCACTTGAACTGGGCTCATATCGCCCAATCACGCTCATAAATGGGGACTCAAAATTTATTCCAAAATATTCGCGCCCCGACTTTCAACTAAAATCGAATGTCTTGTGTCTAGATGGCAGCATGGGTTCATCCCCAACAAGGGGACCACAGAGCACATCCGAAGGACCATCACTCTGTTTGACACGGCACAGACCACAGGAGACCCGATGGCTTTAATACTTCTCGATGCTGAAAAAGCATTTGATCGGGTCTCCTGGAGGTTTCTTTGGTCTGTCATGCAGAGAATGAACTTTGGACCTAGGGCTATCAAGGCAATTATGGCACTATACCTTAACCCCACTGCCAGGGTGTCTATTAACGGGTCACAATCGGAGCAAATCAAAATCACACGCGGCACCCGTCAGGGCTGCCCTTGCTCTCCGCTGCTCTTCGCATTGTACATCGATCCTTTTATAAAAAAAGTTGGAGAAGAGCCAGGAAATCCCGGCTATCTATAGACACGGCCTAGAAACCAAAATCATGGCTTATGCAGACGATCTAGCCTTTGTGACCACTGACCCCGAGAAAGCTATAACAGCAATTGAACAAGAGGCGCAACACTTTGGCGCAGTATCGGGATACGCACTAAATAAAGGGAAAACCCTAATTATAGTAAATAAAATGATCGCCTGGACAGATAAAAGAATTGTCCCCAAAGCAAAGTACCTAGGTGTAAACATCTTAGCCGAGACTGATTTGAAAGTTAGGGAAAATCTAGACCCCCTCGCTATAGAGACAAAGAAGGTTTTGAGCCATCTTAACAACTTACATTTATCCATTGTGGGCCGATGTAACGTTCTGAAAATGACCTTCTTCCCCAAAATCCTGTATTTTTTCAGAACAATCCCCTTGGAATTTACAAATACAATGCTCGCAAGATTCGATCGGCTATTCTCTCAGTTTGTCTGGGCATATTCCCAACCAAGGAGAGCATTCAAACTTCTATCACTCCCCCGTGAAAGAGGGGGTTGGGCACTCCCTAACTTAAAATTATATTATTGGGCTACAGTTCTGCAGACATGCCCAATCTTGCTGCAAGACAAACCATCAATATTACCAACCGGACTCCTGTCACCTTTTGAACTTTTACTTGGCCCAAACGCCTGGGGGTGCCTGTGGCGCCAACTTGAGTTTGGGTATTACAAGAAGGTTAAATTCAAGACTCTCATGGGTACATTCAAGGTTTTCTCCGCCGTGCGCAAACATTTAGGAATCAGCAGGATGAATTACTATACTCCTATTAATAAGAACGCCAACGAGCCAGATATTTTTGGAGGATCATACTTTCAAAATTGGCTCAATTCAGGCGTAGACAAACTAGGGGTCCTTTATTCAACCGAAGGGGTCCTGGCCTTTGAAGTACTTAAAACCCAATTTAACCTGGGCAACAGGGAAGCCTTTAAATATTACGCAATCAGGGCCTTCCTATCACGCAAAATCGGGGGGCCCACAGGATTCTCTAAATGCGAGTTGATTGAGAAACTATGTGCACCCATTGCCCCCCGAATTAGAACAATTTACAACTCCCTAAATAGCCTAATGCCCGACGACCTATTAAAAATTTCTAACAAATGGCAGAAAAAACTGAATACTACCAACAATGTTTTTTATCTAGCCCTGAAATTCGCCCAAAGCGATTTATTATCAGCCAGCCTGCAGGCGCAATTCTACAAAACGTGCTTCTTCCTATATATTACATCGAGCAGAATCGCAAAGTGGGGGACCGGCAAAGGCACGTTTTGTTCGGGATGCGCTGAATATAGCGCAGACTCTGTCCACATGTTTGCTACTTGCGCCGAGCTTAAGCTGCTTTTAATTAAGATACAAGACTTTCTCGGACTGGTTTTATCTCAAAACATCTTACTAACCCCTACGGCTATTCTGTTGGGAGTACAAGACACGGTTGATCGGAAGAACGGGGGGGCCTTATATTTGTCGCTATGGCAATCTACAGGCTGTGTATAACCTCAGCCTGGATAGATCCCAACCCCCCCTTATTCTCAGAGTGGCTGGCCTGGCTATATTCAACATTCACCCTTGAAAAAGCCATATGTTCAGTTTCAGTTTAATTATGTCTTTATTTCGATTGTCGAAAATCATAAAAGACAACGTACATCAGCAAAACATACAAACTTACTCAATACCACATTATCTAACATTCCCATAAAAACAGTTAAAATAACCAGAAAAGAAAATAAAGAAAGGAAAAAGGTACATATGGTAACATTATATCAGATTGTCTAAAAACTGATCTTATATCATATAAATAGCTAAAAATCACAAGGGAACACGTGACATAAAAACAATGACAAATATAAACATGATACATAATAATACTAAAACTGTGACAGATTATTAATAATTTATTATAAATAGCCGTATTAACAATCCCTCATCTTGTTTGCTCGAATGACCCACAGCCAGCTCAAGAATTTGGCCACTGCTATAATAATAGGATCCTCTGTGTTGGTTTTCAGAATCCTTAAGGCCTCCATAGCTACTCTGATGCCCATATTCTTACAAATGGGTTTCAGCCATTTGTGCCTGGGTGACCTATAGGCAGGGCATACAAAGAAAATGTGAGCTAGTGACTCAATCTCGGCTGGACAAAAGGGACATTTGTCATCCGAGGGGGGGTGCCAACTACTGGTGAACACTTTGATGGGAAGAGAACCCACCCTAAACTGATGATACAGCTT
The DNA here is from genome assembly GCA_963921515.1 of Calotriton arnoldi. Taxonomy (NCBI): domain Eukaryota; kingdom Metazoa; phylum Chordata; class Amphibia; order Caudata; family Salamandridae; genus Calotriton; species Calotriton arnoldi. The sequence continues at coordinate 166,510 of CAWUFW010012487.1, read as the reverse complement.
CCTATCAATAGGTCTAGTAATAATGTCCCAGTATGTTTCGAGTTTTGGCTCAAATTTATGTTCATTAAAAACCCGAGTCAAGGAGCTACATTGGTGATGTGTCAGTTGCTGCAATCTAACCATGCTCCAATAAGCGGCTTTCAAATCCTTTTTCGCAGCGGCTGGATCCTCCCACAGTTTACTCAGCCCCATACTAAACAGTGTAATTTTTAGATTCCTTATCCAAGGGATTTTATTTGTACAACCCAGCGACCTAACATCAGAGAAAGCTTGAGCGTACGGAGTAAGCTCCGGAGTAGTCCAGAGCCTTCTCCAGAATGCTACCGGTCTAAACCGTGCCTGGTCCGCTATTTTATTACAGCCCAGATCCAAATATAAAGGCCGCAATGGAGTAGACTGCGGAAGGCCAGTCAAAGCTCTCACAAATTTGTTTTGGGCGACAGCCAAAGATGTTAAATCATTAAAGCCCCATAATTCCGCCCCATACAACAATGATGAACCTATTTTATGGTTGTATATCTTTAACGCAGGGGCTAGGTGCTTGGTCTTAGAGAGCCTATGCTCTTTAAGCAATGCACCTGCGAGTTGGGAATGCTTAAGTGTCAGCAGGTCAATCTGGGATTTCCAGCTGAGTTTCTTACCCAGAGTTAACCCTAAATAGGTGAAGGTGTCGGTCTGCCCCAAGGGGGCATTATCCATGTACACCCTCCCCTCACGGCCTTTGACCTATGGAACACCATGAACTTCGTTTTGTCCACATTTACCACTAGCTCATGCTCGCGACAAAAAAAACCAAAACGCTCCAGTGCCACTTGCAACCCCTTCTGGGTTCTGGAAAGTAACAGGGTATCGTCCGCGAACATGAGCAGCGGTATCTTCAGTCCTGCCAGCATTGGAGCATCAGTGGAATGGGATGTAAAGTATTGGACCACCCTATTAATAAAGAGTGAAAACAGGGTTGGGGCCAGTACACACCCTTGTCGGACCCCCTTAGTTACCGCAAACCTTTCGGTAACATTCCCCTGCTTCCCCCAACGAACCTGTGCATAATTGGTTTCATGCAATTTGACCAGGATACTTAGTAGTTAGTAGGGCATCCCCAGAGCCTGAAATACACTCCACATTTTGGCACGAGGAACTAGATCGAACGCGGTCTTAAGATCTACAAAGGCCGCGTAAATCGTGCCACCACCAATAGCAACTACCTTCCAATAAACAAGAGCAAACCTAAACACCTGGTCAATGGTACTTATATGGGGATGGAACCCTGCCTGTAGGGGGGTCAAAATGTCCATCTCGTCTATCCAGGCCTGAATTCTAACTAAGACGAGCCTTGCGACTATTTTTTGGATGGAATCAATAAGGCTTATTGGCCTATAATTGCCTGGCTGGGAACGATCACCCTTCTTAAATATAGGTAAAATTTCAGCACCGAACCAAGTATCCGAAATAGCTGCGCCACTAGCTACTGCATTTGCTAGATATTTAATATAGGGGACCCAGTTCTCTTTGTCCGATACAAACAGATCAGCCGGAATACAGTCTGGACCTGGGGCCCGACCTCGCGGGATCGATTTTAGCACTTTTTCCACCTCGATACAGGAAAAGGAGGCACTGGTAGCCAAAACAGGTAGGGGGTTGATAAGATCACTACAACTAGTGGCTAAAAACTGTGCCTCAAAATGGGACACCCACACCTCTGGAGCAACATGGTTCGTGGGAACTTGGGATATAACTCCACTGCCCCATTTAACAAGTTGCCAGAAATGCGTCAAATTTCGCTCTTTGCTTGCTACAAGCAAGTCCTGCCATCGAGACTCATCCCAGTCCTTCTTCGCTTGCAATTGGGATGCCTTGTACCTAGCTCTAGCTTTTTTTATATCCCCCGCTACATGTGATCTAATAGCCCTAGCCAGTGACCTATAAGCCTCTCTACAGGCTTTATTATACCAGGAGGCTGCCTTAATGAATGGAGCCCTCGTTTGTTTATTTGGTTTAATAAAAAAACATTTTAACTTCCCAAAGAGCTCATTGTGGACCTCGGGGATAATGTGGTTTACCGCCTCTTGGGAGGCGCATTCTTGTAAAATAGAGAGTGAGCGGACGACCAAGGATTTCATCTCAGCCACATCACCCTTGTTATCCACCAGCCTAGCCCATCTAACTCTCCTCATATCACTGGTAAGTATGGCCTCGGTTAACTTGTCCTCAGCGGCCCTAGAGTCATTACTAGAGAGGCCAGGAATCTTTAAGGTTAGAATCAGCGGGTTGTGGTCACTTTCATTCCGCTCCTGGACCACCATATCCAACATAAAAGACCAGAATTCCACATTAAGAAATATGTAGTCAATACGACTACTTCTTGATCCATTGTCAAAAGTGTGAGTACCCTCACTATCTGAATGCGTCCTCCCATTGGCTGCTCTAAGTCTCCTTTCCAAACACAACCCCTTGAGCTGTAGTGCAGCCTCAGTCCACTTTTTAATTGGGCTTAAATTTAGTTGCGGGATGTTCCATTGTGCATCCTCTTCCAGACTAAGATTACCGTCTTCGTGGTCGAGGGGCTCAAAAGTGCAATTAAAATCGCCCGCTATTATCAGGTTGCAGCCACCCCCCAGACTACCTAAAAACTTGTCAAGGTGGGCGACAACAGATGATGCTTTACCCCCAGGCGACCCTCTGGCATAGACTTTAATTACCAGAACGTCTAACGCGTCAGCCATCCGTAACCGCAATACCATTATGTCGGGACTGTCAATGTAAACTTCCTGCCCACACATCCATCTAACTGCCTGACCCAGCATGTGAGTCCGCCAGACGGCCTACCTTTCTGGCCCCTCAGCGCTGGTTTAGAGAAAGCCAGGGAAGAAATGGGAGCCAAAGACCAAGTTTCTTGAAAAAACCAAATGTCATAATTATCTATAAAGACTGCCCAATCAGTAGAGACAGTTTTGGTAGACAACCCAGCTACATTCCAGGAAGAAAAAGAAATCGATGGCTGTGCAAGCCCTTTTACAGTAGTATAAAGATGGTCCATTTCACTCGTACTACTAGTGCCCACAACCACTGACTTACTGGGAAGAGTGTTGTACTGTTGGAAAACGCTATAGGGGGTAGGGGTAGCCGAGGGGGTAATAATAGATTCCCTCGTCCTCTCCTCAAGTGCTTTAACCATCCCAGTTCCACAAACATTCCCAGGGTCGGCACAACTACGATAGACACAACCAGAAACTGAGACATCCCAAGTACGAAATGGCCGTGTATAAGCTAGGGCTCCTGTCTTAGTCGGGCCGCCAGGAACTTTAAGTCAATCTATTTCTTCCGTGGAAGTTAAAGCATCAAATCGGTTGCAAGTGGAGATCTGAAAAGTATGTTGACCACACAAATTAGGTTCGCCCCTCTTCGCTCTATGGCCAATACTCCCTTCTGTTTTATAGAAAAAGCCCAGCGGGACACAATTGATATCATCCTCCTTGGTATAACAATTGCCCGCCCTCTCCAATATGTGCTGAACCAATCTGGGGGATCTAAAGCTAAGAACCACACAATCACCTGGGAGAGACTTGTAGGATTTACCCACCCAAGGAACTCTACGAACCATCTTAAACTCACAAAAAGAGGTTCCTTGATACCGGTCCTAACACTCAACAAATGTAGTGCCTTATTTCTAAGCGTAGACCAGTGCTCCTGCACTCCAGAAGGGAGCACTGGGACGTTGGACAGAACAACTGTGTGTGGCGTGGCTTCCGGGGGTAGATGTAGAAAGGTCTGGGTACTCGGAGGGCTAGAAATGGGGGCTGATGTATCTTCGGGCTAGTGAGTCTCTCTACCTGCCTCTTAGTAGAAAATAAGGGCTTTATGATTTGAGGTAGATTGTCAGGTTGTGTTACCTTAGTGACAATACCTGACAAAGATGGAGAGCAACTTACACTGCTGACCAGGCCCCTAGATACTCCCACTGACCTCTCATTCAATTGTGTTGGAAGCCCACCCACCGTTGTCCCATTGGAATTGTTTAGAGAGAGATTAACAATGCCCATCTCTATTTTACCAAGTCTTTCTTCAATCAGGGACAACTTCTTTATTATGGAATCGATCAGTGCCGATAATTTAAGTTCTACCCTAGTACAAAGATCTCCCTCGTTACTCAAGTGGGAGGAAACACATACATCCACTGGGCGAGGCTGGCTAGTTAAACCGCTACTAGCCATCATGTTACTAATGCTCGCGATAGGCTCCCCTTTACGTTTGCCAGATCTGAGGGGCATATGATTATTTTTTAATGGTCCTCGGGCTTTCCGCTTTTTAGACGGTGGTTCAACAATATTGACATGACTAGGCTTCTGACCACTGGTAGATACCAGAGAGGTATTAAGAGGACTTTCCACATTTCCTAAGTTAGAGGAGAGAGATATCGTTTGACTGCTGTGGGGTAGGGGAGACGAACCGCTCTGCTGGTCAGTAGCTTCAATAGCAACTAACTCACAGCACGGGAGAAGTGGGGAAGGTCCAGGGATACTGACGGAAACGACTGGTTCGAGCGATAGCCTACGTTCAGTGAGCTGTATTTGGTGATTTAACACTGATTCTGCCCTGGTAAGAAACGCATCAAGTCCCCACAACCCCCACACCCGCTGTAGGTTTACGTTTGTTCATAATGTCCAAGCACCACAACTAAAGTTACCCTACTCACTACTCCAACCCACACGGCCACACAAACTAAATGTCAGAGGGGTGGCCCAGCCCGGCCTTATCCGGTCCCTGACGGGCCCAGACGGGCCCGCCCTTGGCCCGGGCTTCGACCGGGCTACGTCCCGCGCGCGTCCCTGTCGCGGTGGGAGAGGCAGCGCTATAAGCGCGATGACAAGCGCCTCCCCCTCACGGCAGTATTGGTGGTGGTATTGGTGGTAGTGGTATTGGTGGTGGTGCTGGTATTGGTGGTGGTGGTATTGGTGGTGGTGGTGGTGGTATTGGTGGTGGCATTGGTGGTGGTGGTATTGGAATTGGTGGTGGTGGTATTGGTGGTGGTGGTATTGGTGGTGGTGGTATTGGTGGTGGTGGTATTGGTGGTGGTGGAATTGGTGGTGGTGGTATTGGTGGTGGTGGTGGTAGTGGTATTGTTGGTGGTGGTAGTGGTCTTCTCCACCAGGGGGAATTTCAACTACAGCCTCACCACAGGACACTCCTGTACCGACCATCATTGTTTACATCATGGCTTCACCACGCCCACCGTACACCATCGCCATCATTGCCCCCCCTGTCGCGGCTGGATCAAGGCCACCGAATAACTTCCCGTCAACTCTCTCAGCACCACCACTCCGCCAACACTTACAGACGCCAAAACCGCAGCGCGTAACCTCCACCGATGGATCTCCAACTGCGCCAACACCCTGGCACCCCTCAAGAGAAGACCATGGAAACAACACTCCAAGAAGGCCAACTGGTTCACTCCCGCCCTCCACTAGTCCAGCCCCACCTGTAGACGTCTCGAGAAGAGATGGAGCCACAACATCAATCAACTCCGCAACACGGTCAGCCATGCACCATGGCGCAAGGGTGGCTGCGTTGGCGCATGGCAGCCATTGTGCGCTAACTTAGGGGAAAAAGACAGGGGGGCTTATTCATGAGCCCCTTCTGACAGTTTCACCCCGCCGGTGCGTCATTTCCTTGACGTACTTGCAGCATGATTCTTGCACCACGTTGCACCGTATTTGCAAAGTGACGCATCTAGGCATATGTGTGACCTTGTGAAGCCCTGTGCCACATTATACCTGCATCAGGTATGATGTATGCAGGGTGGGCGTTCCCAGGCAACAAAGCCTCATAGGAATGGTGCAGTGAAATCCATCAGATTTCACTGCAAAAATTGCAGGACGCCACTGCGTCAGTACCTTACGCCTGCCTCGTGGCAGGCGTAAGAGTGACGCAGTGCCACAGGGATAGGCTGGCCCCATGCATTGCTGAAGTTGCGTCATGCTTGTGCCACAACTGCAACAATGCGTGACTTTTGCACTGACAGATACGTCAGGATTCCAGATGTATCTGTCATTAATTGAGTCATGGAGCGCTGTACAATAAATACAGCGCATCCATGCTGTCGCAAGAAGGGCGTAGTGAAAAGTGTTGCAACGCTGTTTTGTCGCAGCAATGCAACACTTTTAATGAAATAGGCCCAGAAATGCGCCCCATCTTATTGACGGTGTGCAGTCCTGCCCTGTAATTTTGTCGCAGGGCAGCGCAGCAACATTCCTTGCAGCGCTGTCCAGCACCAAAACCTTCTGAAATGAGGCCCCAAGTGTTTGCACCATTTTTAAGACCAGCTATTTTCTGGTCCTAAAAAACTGCCTCTAACTGCAGTTAGAGGCAGTTTTTTTGGTTTTGCACCATACAAGGAATTCCTTGTGAATATCGCGAAGTGGGGTTAGCGGCAGTTTTCACACGGGAACGCCTACCTTGCATCTCATTTTCGTTAACTCCCGCTAATAGAAGTGGTGATCTTAAAAATTCAAATTTTCGCCAGAAAACTGCCGCTAACCGAGGTTAGCGGCAACTTGTAAATAAGGCGATAAAAAAAAAGCAGACGTAACGTCAAAAAATTTACTCTACGGCGGCTTTAACTCCTTGTACATATGCCCCTTTTACTCAAGGCACAACACGTGTTTCACATAGAATCGTAACTGGCTGTTAAACCTTTTATTACAGTTTATCGCTATTTACACATGGGAAAGGTATTTTTAACAGATAATGGGCCATATGTACAGTGAAGTGGCGGAGAGAGGCGTTAGCCTTCCTGGCTTAACGCCTCTCTCCGCCACTTCTGAAACGCAAGGCTTTAACATATTTACAAGAATGTGGTGCAGCCTTGCGTTTCCCCCTGCGATGGTGCTAAGTTTAGCAACTTAGCGCCAACGCAGGCACCCTTGCACCATGGTGCAAGGGTGTCTGCGTGCAGGGGAGGGTTGTTTATGTGTAGGAAGGTGTCCCTTCCTGCACATAAACAATCCTAGAAATGCCATTCTGTCACTTTCATGTGTGCTGCTTCATGCAGCCAACATGAAATTGACAAAATGGCATTTAAAAAGTTTGTTTATATACAGGAAGGGACACCTTCCTGTACATAAACAAACAATTGCATTTTGCTTTTTCCATGTGTGCTGCACAAGGCAGCACACATGTAAAAAGCAAAAACGAGGAAAAATAATGCATTTCTCCTCACTTTGCCATCTAAAGACCAGTTTTTACCTGGTCCTAATTTTGGCGCTGCCTCCTATGTACGCCACCCTTGTACATACGGGGGCAGCGTCAAAATGAATGGGTGTTGCGGTGGAACGCCCACCCCAACACCTACTGCCCACCCCTTTCATGCTAACCATAGCGTGAAAGTGAGCCTTATGTACAAGGCAGCGTTAAGCCACGTTAAGTGGCTTAACGCTGCCTTGTACATAAGGCGCAGCCCCTATCGCCACCACAACGCCACTATAGGTGACGTTGTGGTGGCAATAAGGGCTTGTACATATGCCACAATGTTCCGGGTTTCATCAGAATGGATTATGAGACCTGTTTCTGAACTGGGTAGAGTCCACAAGAGGCAGTGGACATGTGTGGGTGAGGGTTGGCCACATTGAACAGTGATAAATAAAGGTACATTGTATTGCATATAGACACACTAGGTATATTTAAAAAAACAACAAACATTTATAAATGTAATCGATTTTGCCTTGTCCAACCTTCTACTCGAAACCCTGGCAATGGCAAAGACGTTTGGTGTGGGTTTTGGAGAAGTTAACTCTGCATATACGCTAACATACCAGTTACATACTTTCACTTGTTCTCCTCTGAGCCTGCCTGAACTTTAATGTAGTTACAGTGATTTACGTTTGTGCCTTATCACCATCATGCCATTGTTGACTGCAATAGGCAAGAGATTACCAGCATTGTGCCACAGTGACCAGGTTGCCAGGGAAAACCACCTGTGATTGGGGAATGCCGCCTTTGTGCTACGTAATCGGTGCTCTGAAGGGGGTGGGTCCTTATTTTTATAGAGGTTACACTACATATTACATTTTAAAAAAACTATGGGGCATATTAGCAAGACCCACGTTAAAATTATCGCCGTTTTAGCGGCAGGAAACTGCCGCTAAAACGGCGATAATGGGCTTGCTAATATGCGTTATGGAATTCCAATAGAAGACCAGGTTAGATGTCCTGCACATCTAACCTGGGCTTCTATTGGAATTCTATAACGCATATTAGCAAGCCCATTATCGCCGTTTTAGCGGCAGTTTCCTGCCGCTAAAACGGCGATAATTTTAACGTGGGTCTTGCTAATATGCCCCTAAATACCTTGCACTCTCAATTTTTCGTTACTCTTTTTGAATAGACCAAAAGAGACTTATCCGTTGAATTTTTTTTTCAAATGTCTGAAAATTATTTTTAAGAGAACTATTCCACACTGTTAGGTTAATTGGTCGAATGCAATGACAAAGAGTGACAAAAAGCATTTGTCATATTTTAACATATTATTCAGTAGCTAAAACTATTTTCCATACCAGTATGTGAAAAAAGTGCAAAACACTTAAAAATAATATTTTGAGTAAGACAGTCTTCAATGTACAATTTTGGAGGGGGACACAGTTCCTACATGGATCAGAAAGAGGTTCAAGCGCTCTTTTGGAAGAAGACAGAATCTTTTTTAGGTCGAGCCTAGAGTCAGCGTGCATGCGCTGCTCTGCAAGACTTGTTGTAGTGGAGTAGGGAATAGAAGCCCCGCCCACTCTCCGCCCATATTTGCCATTGGCTTGCGTCATTGTCCTTCCTAAATGCTGGCTTCTGATTTATAAATAGGCTTGTTCGTCCCCCCTTAGTACTGCCTCGTCTTCATTTGTCACCTCCCATGACGACTGGCCCTTTTACTTCGGTTGTTACAAGGTACCTGTTATTTAGTCTTTAAGCACTATTTTCTTTATTGAGTTTCTCTTACTGCAGGCACAACGAGCTTTGGTGCCTTCTTTACCCCTCCTGTTGTCGTGCACTATTTAACACCCCCCGCCCTCCCACCCATTGTACGTGCCTTCTTTACCCCCCTGCCCTCCCTCCCGCTCTCCGTGCCTTCTTCCCCCGCAGCCCGCCCTCCCATTGTCCGTGATGCCTACCATTTGCAATGCAATAGGTCTCGCATTTACGTGAGTTTGAGCTATTGGCATTGTAAATGACTATGCCTTTTATTTATGTTTTGGTTTTTGAAACATAAATAAAACGCATTGTCATTTACAGTGCCAATAGCTTAAACTCCCGTTAATGCGAGACCTATTGCATTGCAAATGCTTGTCCTATTAAGTAATAACATTGATTAACAATCAATCTTCCTTTGACTCAATTGATTCAGCCTCCGTGGAGATTATGCAAAATTGCAAATATCAACTATTTTTAAAGTTGACATGGCGGGGTATTGGGTAAAGTTTTCAATAAGTAATAATCGCGCCTCAGATAGACCTCATTGGCTGCAATATTGCCACTGCACTATATGCGATATGAACAGCCCCAAAAATGTGACACAGCGAGACAAAGGTGGAACTTGTACACTGATCAGAGAGATATGCAAGCATACTTTCTATGTTTTCTATCACTCAGGTCAAAGGCCAGACATCATATGGATGGCTTTATCTTCTGTTGGTTCTGCAGATAAGTGCCTGTTGGGCTCTGGGTTTCCATATGCTAATTAGCAGATTTCATTATACTGCCTCCATTGACACCTCCCTTTGTCCCTATCTATGTGTGATGTCATCAGTACATGATTCCGTATGCAAACACATATCTCCCTAAGCCCCATCTGGCTACTCCCAAAACTAGTAACTTTACATGAATGCAAGCAGAGCAACCTAAGGAGTACTATTCTAGAATATTACAAGAGTTCACTTTGGCACCTCCTCGTTCACCCAGAGTCGAGATCCCTACCTTGTAAATGGCTATTTATCAGTCTTCTGACAAAATAGTGTACAATCTCAGCTAGTCACTCAATAGCCGGCAAAATAGTACATTAGCTCTGCTACTTAGTGTCACACTTGCCTGAAGCTGGAACCATCTTCGTTACGGGGTGCGCGACGAACGCCGTAGCAGCGTTCGCTCGCGCCCCACATAAACTACATTTCCCAGGTATCCTGCTTCCGGGTAGGCGCGCGCGCGCGTTGATGACGCGCCTGCCCAGAAGCCCCATATGCAGGAGGGCGGCGGTGATGCGGTGCTGCGAATTCTGATCGGCCAGACGCCGGAGGCAGGAAGACCCACGCTGACGTTATCTCCGTGGCATTGAACGATAACATACAGGGCGGTAAGGGTGACGTTGTCACCGCTCTGGGGGAGGGGGCATAAGAGGTTACTTATTAAGGATTTGATTCGGACCGCATGGCTCCAAGCCTTAGCGTTTGACAAATACTTTTGAGATAAGGAGTTGCTACCTCATCCGTGTAATGTTCAAGGACTAGCAATTCATGGTGGTTAGAAGTGGATTATTGCTGGTTTCATACGTTTTTGCTGTGCTTCAAGCAGCCGAAGAGTGCTAGGCATGAAAGGTTAATGCCAGTACCGTTAAATTCATTTAAGATGATGAGTATTGCTAAAGACTTATGTGGCTCTTGTGATCTTTCTTCCTAGCAGGGGCAGTGGTGTGAGTTAAGCTCAACCCCCTCTGTGATGCAAGTATCAACATTCATTGTGGTGGGTACAGTCTGAGTGAGTGAGTATGTGTGAGTAGTGTGAGCATTTAGGTTGTTGAAACTCATTATATTGTATCATTTCTCATTTTGCATATAAAGAGCCTCCCTAGGATATGATACCTTCATCAAAGAACTGGTCTGCATGAAAGCAAGTTCTTTATTTTCCTTTACAGGTAGTTACTGCTCCGTATGTGTTATGGTTATTAATAAGTGCGTTACAGGAAGTGGAACAGGCCTTTACTTGTGTTTCTTGTGTTGTAGGTCTCCCTCCCCGCTGTCCCCATCCTTTCCTTCCCTCGCTTAATCCTTCCTACCCTCTGCGCTGTTATAGCATCAGAGAGTGGAGCGATTGAGAGGTGGACCCATTTGAGCAACGCACCGATCCTGGGAGTTTGGAATAAAACCTTGACACTTAGAGAGATGCTGGATATTTAAACTGGTCTTAAGTTGGCGAAATGAGGAGAAATGCATTATTTCTCCTCGTTTTTGCTTTTTCCATGTGCGCTGCCTTGTGCAGCACACATGGAAAAAGCAAAATGCCATGGTTTGTTTATGTACAAGAAGGTGTCCCTTCCTATACATAAACAAACTTTTTAAAAAATGCCATTTTGTCACTTTCATGTGTGCTGCATGAAGCAGCATGCATGAAAGTGACAGCATGGCATTTCTAGGATTGTTTATGTGCAGGAAGGGACACCTTCCTACACATAAACAATCCTCCCCTGCATGCAGACACCCTTGCACTCTGGTGCAAGGGTGCCTGCATTGGCGCTAAGTTGCTAAACTTAGCGCCATCGCAGGGGGAAACGCAAGGCTGCACCACATTCTTGTAAATATGGTGCAGCCTTGCGTTTCAGAAGTGGAGGAGAGAGGCGTTAAGCCAGGAAGGCTAATGCCTCTCTCCTCCACTTCCTTGTACATATCCCCCTATGTTGCCCAGTGAATAAATTCTGGATGATAATGTGGTCATACCGTTGTCAACCACAGCCTAAGCCTTTTCTAAATTAACCCTATCAATCTCGTGCAATCTCTCAGCCACTTCCTGTTGAGAAATCTTCCATAGCTCATTGTAGATTTTGTACAAAAAGTGCTTTTCACGTGGATTCCGAGGACCTAATAAAAAATCCCTGAGATCCATGTCATCAGAAAGAAGGGACAAGTGTTGCTTCATTTGAGAAAGTGTTGAGGTTTTTAGCCACTCAAGGCACAACTTCCCAACTCTATATGACGTCACCACCCGAGTGTTCTGTTTGTACATATCGTTGATCAGGCCCAGTGATCTTAAATCCTTCGGTGTTACCCAGGAATCTAGATTGACACCTGTTTGTGTCCACAAGCCATACCAACCATCCCGTCCAATTGGGGTCTGATGAATTGAAAGAGCTATTACATTTCATGGTATCTAGTGTATCCTCACTGAAGTGTGTAAAGTGCTACCAATTCTCGAAGCGTGAGAATGCGGGAATATGTGGAGTGCTCTAATCCTTTATTTTTGCTATACCAAGACATGAAGGGGCATATGTATAAGGAAGTGACGGAGCGCAGCATCAGCCTTCTTGGCTTAACGCCGTGCACCGCCACTTCTGAAAAGCAGGGCTGCACCGTATTTACAACAATACTGTGCAGCCCTGTGTTTCCGACTACACTGATGCTAAATCTAGCTGCCTAGCGCCAACGCAGGCGCCTTTGCACATAAATAATCATGCATGGCACTTTGCTGCTTTTATATGTCCTGCACCATGCAGCACACATTAAAACAACAAAAATTAGGAGAAATAATGCATTTCTCCTTGTTGTGCCCTGTTAAGACCAGGTTTTCCCTGGTCTTAATTTTGGCGCTGCCCCATATTTATGCCATTTATACCTGGTAAATATGGGGCAGTGTCAAAATCAATTGGTGTTGCGGCGGAATGCTCACCACAACACCCATTGCCCACCCCTTTCAGGATAAGTATAGCGTGAAAGGGGGCCTTATTTACAAGGCAGCGTTAAGCCACATTAAGACTTGTAAATTAGCCCCGAAGTTTGTTGCACTGTTTTGTTCAGGAAAATCATTTGATGTGGTATGAGGCATGCTCTGATTAAGGCCTCTGTTCCCTGAACCTGGCAATCTTTTGTCCCCGAGACAGATTTTGTGTCTATGGTGTCTTTCCAAAAGTCGAAACCCTGTATAGACAGTTGGGAAATAAAGGAAGCAGAGTATGTCAGCTTGGTGTTTGTTAGCATATTTTTCTTTGCAGGTGTATGTACAAGCGTATAATAATACGAGGCTGGGTCTGATGTTTCAAAACCTGAAAAATAAGCAAACTTCTGTGCAAAAGTCTTTGAACTACCTTTTGGCGGTGTTGGGCGGTGTTCGCATTGTGTGTAATTATAAACTGCGCGTGGGATACCAGCTTTATTTAAAAAATGGTGACCATAATGCTGTCAACAGAGCATGTCTCCAAAATTACTTGTACCATCATACAATTCATCATTCGAAAATGCAGCTGATTGCTCTAGATCTGCAAGCAAATTATGCACAGTTTCAATGTCCCAATTAACAGAGAAAGTACTAGAGTTGATGATGTCATTTAAAGAAATTCTAAACAAATAAGGAATTTGCAAAAGTTCAGTAGGACTATACACATCATACGATACCCTGTCCCATACAATTCCTTCAGGAACTTGAACAGCTGTAATATTCACCAGGGACAAGTCCCTTAGTTCACGGTGTGATGATGCATGTGGGTTAAGAACCAAGTTCACGAGTTGTACTACGGAGCGTTCTGGGAGAAAGTGTCCTTTCAGAAGTAGGAAAAAGACAGTCACCATACCAATCCAAAGTACCAGGAAAAGTAATTCAATTGTAATCTAGAGATGTATCCAGGGAACAACGAAGTAAATCTTTTTCATCCAAAGATACAAAGCATATACTCGTAGCTTGAAAGGGAGAGGCGGTGTTGGCAGTTCAGGTTCACTTGGATCCGATGAGAAATCGTCATAATGCACGACGTAGCCAGATGCTGCGCGGTCTATTTTTGGCAGCTCAGCAGGTTTTGTAGAACTGGTAGATGACTCGATCTACGGCATGTTTACATAGACGTCATCAATTTTTCAAATTGAAATTTCTGTACTTGTTGATTGTACAGTTGTAGTTGTTTCAACAGGGAGAAGTATAATGTATTGTTGCTTACAGCTTCTCTTTGGAAAGTGGAGTCTTCAGTCATTATTAAAGCTTCCATCTAGACTTCCTGTACAGTAGTGAGAGAAGCGAGGTCGCTATCTTGGAGCCCACATGGCCTACTGTTGAGAATTGGCCACATAGTGTGGTTTGATCAGATCAATTGAGACAAACCTCTTGCCTCAGCGACCAGCAAGCGGCGGAAGAAGTACAGTCTGGTACCTTTGACAGCCAGGACAGGTACAGGCGCTCTGTAAGATGGTCCAAATTCTTTATTGTCCACAATTTTCTCTTTCACCAGGTCTCCAATCTTCAGGACCTAGGCAGGTCTTGCCGGTACTGTTTTCACTTCCTCAGTGGCAGTGCGTTTTACTTGGACGTTGCTTTGTAAAGCTTGGTCTTCTTTAAGGTCCTGTAAAGCATCCAAACGATCATTGATGTCAAATGGGGTTTCAGCCGACATCGTGCTGACACTATCGAGGTCGGGTACCCACATCCTCACCCCAAACAGGAGTTCATAAGGTGTACGACGCCCCCAGAAATTTTCTTGGCATGTTGTTAATTGCCCTCTGGATCCCATATAGATGATTGGCCCAACTGCCACCCGAGGCTAATACCTCGCTGTCAAAGATTGCTTCAAGTCACGTTTTTTCCTCTCAGCGACCGAGGCTTCTTTGTAAGCCCTAGAGCTAAAAGCCAGACACTGGTCGGAATGTAGTGTGTCAATTGCGTATGTGGCGATAAAGACTCGCAAATCCTATATAACAGTTCGAGTGTCAGCCGAGCGCTGGGGCCAAACCCACAGGAATCTGGAGCATGAATCTACTGCCAGGAAGATGCACTTGAAAGCCCTGTCTGACTGTAAGGGTCCGTAGAGATTCAAATATACACACGAGAGAGGTTTGCCTGAGATCAATAAAGGTGTTTGTGGTGGACGTGCTAGGGTGGAGCCCGTCATCTGCTGGCAGATGTCGCATTTGAGGACAAAGTCCTTGGTCTGTTAAGTAAGACGTGGCCACCAATAGAGCTTGCTTTAGTAATTAAACTGTAGCAGTAATCCCTGCGTGAGCTGAACCCAGACTCTCGTGTGCAGCTAGTATCAATCCCAATCTACGATCAGTGTTTGGTATTACTCTATCCCCCACTCATAGAATATGAGCATACTTGAGTGGAAAGCCTTTCAGCAGGGCTGAGCTGTTGCGCGTGGCATTGACCGCTATCATAGTTGCTCCATCTTTCCTCGTACTGGTTATTGCAGCAATGGCAGCAGAATGAACTGTTGCCTTGGCGGCTTCATCCGACATCGAATTCCCTTCAATGTGAACGCCAACACATTGATGACTCAATGTATGAATAGCATGAGCCCATGGCAGGCCGTCTTTCAGCTTTGTAGCTTGTTCCCAAAGCATCTAGTGCTTTACTGTGCAACCTGTGGCATCCCTAAATCCATTCTGGCCCCAATAATGTAAATATTCGTTATCGGACTGGACACAGTAAAATTAATCACGCACAATTAGTGTGGAGAATTCACGATCCATATTTTGAAGTGGCAGTATTAACGCTTTTAGTTCCACCAGCTGCGCCATACAGTGCCCTACGGACTATGGGGTCGATTCCGATCTCGGCCGGTAGGGCACCGAATCGGATTCGGCTGAACCGGATCGGATTCGGAGCCCTTTTTCCCGACCGACTCGTACTTGCGTCCGGGCGAACGAGTACGATGCGAGCGCGTGCGAATTCGCCGACCGACTCGTTCGCGGGTCCCGACCGCTCCGACCGACTCGCACGGATGCGCCTCGCGCAATGGAGACGTTCCCCGGCCGGGCAAGTACGATGCGTGCCGCGAGCAGTCCGACCGACCTGCGCCGTCCGGCTCGAAGAAGCAGTCGGAGCCGCACTTTGGGGGTCCGTGTCGGACCCCCCTGTAAGCGTAGCCGTGCGAGTCGCACACAGGGGGGACCCATGGGTCCCCCCTACCTGTGCGTGTACGGCACGAGTCGCTTCACCGCGTACACGCTGTAGGGGGCGCCCTTGTTCGCCTCGCACCCATTGAGTCAATGGGAGCCCGCCTACGCGTTGTACGACCGGCTCCCATTGACTTCAATGGGAGTCCGACCGACTCGAGTCCGATGTCATACGTGCGCATCGTACTCGTTCGGTCGACCGGCTCGGTCGGAGAGATTTCCGGCCCGAATCGGAATCGGCCCCTATGTATGTGTTTCACCAGGACGGAAAATTTCCATCAAGCATGCGCCCTTTTACAATTGCGCATGCCACCGAATATTGTTGTTTCGCTCCTACGGCCGGCTGGGCAGAACCATCGGTATAAATGATGCATTCATATCAATCTAGAGGCATAATTTCATTCGGCAGAGGATATTCTTGTTCCTACTGCAGAAATGCTTGTGTTTGTAATGTAGAATCAAATCTGTAATCTACTTCTGTTGCAGTGAGAAAGTTAGCCCATTGAATCCATCATGGTTGTAATGCTTTAGCATTTGGGATGCTTGCTTTTGTAACGGCCTCTAGGGTCGGTACCAGCGTCACGACAATTATGTGTTTCCCCTGTGCTAGTGCTCTCTCTCTCACTACAGCAGTCTGTACTGCTGTGAGTATTTTTTCAGTTGCTGCAAAACGCATTTCAGCATTTGTGTACAAATGTGATTTGTATGCTATAGGGACTGTATCACCTTCATTAAACGTGATATATGTGTACCAAGTTGGTCCAGCAACTACGCGGATCACCAGGTTAGTTGTGTTAACACATGTATGTAAATGTTTAGAAGCTATCATGTCAGCTTGTACGGAATGTAGGATATCTGTATGTTCCTGTATCCAATGATGTACTGAAAAGTCAGGTCTAATTAAGTTGTAGAAAGGTTTCACCCTTTCGACGTAATCCAAAATGTGTGCCCTGCCAAAATTCAAAAATCCTAAAATGGATTGTAATCTTTTCAGAGTTGTTGGAGGTTGGAGCAGTGCACATTTTTGTAAGTATTGTGCCGCTAGGCTTTTGTCTTCACTTGACAATTCGTACCCTAAAACTAGAACACTGATGTGGGCAATTTTTGATTTTTTGAAATTAAATTTGTATCCCAGGTGGGCGAACCCAAGAATTATGTGGTTCACCCTAGACAAGTGTTCCATTATTTTATCGCCTGTCAGATAGATGTCATCTACATAGGACAATGCCTCCTCATAAAAATTTTGAAGTAACTCTGTTACCCTGGCTGAAAACAGCCCAGGTCTGTTCATATACCCTGTGGTAATCGAAAAAATTGGCGTTGAGAGCCTAGCACCGAGAATGCTGTCAAATATCTGATCCCAGGTGCTATATTTTGGCAGAAAAATCCATTTGAGATATCTAGTTTTGTATTTGTTTCGCACAATGGTATTCATTAGTGCTGTTTTGTATTTTTTTCGCATACTATTATTTATTAGTACTGCACTATGTGCATTTTGTACTGCAAATGTTCGTGTGGATACATTTAAATGTCTATAATCTAAGACTAGACAATATGAATTATCGGGTTTCATC
This sequence comes from Calotriton arnoldi, assembly GCA_963921515.1. NCBI lineage: Eukaryota > Metazoa > Chordata > Amphibia > Caudata > Salamandridae > Calotriton > Calotriton arnoldi. Next base: position 149,097 of record CAWUFW010012487.1, on the reverse strand, counting down.
ACGGGAAACAAGGGATTATTTATAGGTGAGGTGCAATTCTCACACCCTGGTTCTCAAGTTGATCTAGGATCTCCCTGACTTGTTTCTTTGCTTCATGCTTTATTGGGAATTGTCTCTGTAGTTGAGGAATTGGGTTTAATGGTATTTCGTGATGATCATCATCCCACCCAACATGATTGCGGTAAAGTGCAGGAGCTAACACTAACGCCTACTCCTGCATGTATGAATTTTTAACTGATTCTGGTACGAGGCCAAAGAAAGCAGGTAAAATAACTTCTTCCCTCATTGGGCAATCCCCTACGAAATCAGGTAGCCCATCTTTTTTGGCCAAAAGAATGTCATAACCATAGCGCAGGTTCTCCCAAAAGAGACCATTTACCTGCCTGGAAATGTCCCCCTCTATTTGGAGCGTTATTTTGTATAAACGATGTGGGACACTTACCCTTGTATCAGGTGTTTCCACCGTGATATGCTCACTCAGCACAACTACCCCCAGATAATCTATCAGGTTCTGGCGAGCTATTGTGACTTCTTCCACCCTGTCCAGCATCGTCACTGCCCATTTCCCATTCAGAAGCAGAGTCCTCAGTAGCCTGGGCATTTCTAATTTTAATCCAGGCTACTTTCTTCTTTTTAAATTGAGGTTTAGAAATGTTTATCTTCTTGTTTAATGATGTACTCCAAAGTGCAATGTGTCTTCCTCTTCTGCTTGACTCGCTCTTCCGATCTGTGCTCTGACCATCCATCTCTCTCCGAACGTTTTTCGGAAGAAGTCTGAAAGGAACGAGAGAAACGTGTATCAGTATACTGATACCTGTCAGGTTTTCTAATATTGTCATGGTTTCTCAAATTGTATTTTCTCTCGGTGTGGTCCTGATGAGGAAACCCACCTCGTGACTGTGCTTTGTTTTGTTTATTATCCCATTTCGTCTTTGAAGAATCGGGTGCTTGCTTAGAGTCATCCTTCTCAGAATTGCTCTTAACTATTTGGCTGCCAAATTATCTCTACCAAGCGAAGCATATGTATCTTCGATAATCTTAGGTAACTCTCGCACCTGCTGTGCAGGAGTGAATTCCCTCGAGCGTTGGCATATAGCCACCACTGCTGCCTCCCCTTTTATGCTACATAACATAACAGATCTAGGGCAGGCTTTACCTCGTACTCATTCTGAATCTGTTTCAGTACATCTGGTATGACTGCTATTGAAGGGGTGCCATGTGTTCTAGTATATATGGCAGCGAAGATTGTACTCCAAGTGACACAATCTTCTACTGGGAGAGCCATTCCCATTGGCAAGCAAATTGTAAGTATTCTGTGTTTTTCCTGTGGGCCCGTATGGGGAAAACTGCTTCATGCTGTGCTGTTTTCTGTGCTATCCAAACGGGATTTGCTGCCGGCTGGTAGGAATCTTTCCCATAACGGCATTCAGTGTTTGTGGGTTAATACCTGTAGTAGGCATATGTGGTTGTGTAGGCTGAGCAGCCCTTGCAGGCTGAACTGTTAATGTTTTCATTATGTGTTGTATAAGATTTCTGTAAATTTTTACTAAATCTCTGTAGAGTGTATGCATTCCTGCTGTTGATAAAGGAGCAATGTCTGGATGTGGTGTATATGAAGCTAAGATTGGCCAGGTTACTCCTCCTCTGCTGAGTCGCATGTGTTCTATGGTATGGGATAGGGTACCTTTAAACCAATTAATGTGCTCTTGGTAAGTTAATGTGACTTCTAAATCCACATATGAGAAATACTAATCCGGTGCTTCAACTTCAATGTATTCATGAAATAACCATGTGTGTGCATCTGTGGGCGGGAATTTAACCCAGGGATAGAATAGCTCTGTTCTGAATGCTTTGTGTGCCTCAACCAAGAAGGTAACATCTCCACCCATTGCCGGGAGTCCATGTTGTAGCAATTTCATAGTAACTGGCTGTCTGCAATTCGCTGTAATATTTTCAGCCGCTACCTGCTCTTCAACGTCCTCAGCTTGTTCGGTCATTGTCAGAGAAGTAGTATTTAGTTAAAACTTTATATAGAGATATGTTATGCACAATGTGGGAACTTATAATCCTCCAAGCTTAATTAACCTACACCCAATACATAGGGTATGCCTACTCAGCAGAGGCAGATTTGTTTCCCTTTCCACTACGGACGTCTGCGGTTTAAATGTGAGTAGGGGTCTCTCAGAAAGCATGACTGAACTACTCAGATTGACTGTTAAATAAGAGCCTAGCCAAGGTTGGGCAGCATGTGGTATAATTCCTACTAATCCGTAGGATCTGCACATTGTTTGGACAACATAAACTGGGGCTTGGTGCCAAGACTTATTCCGGACATCCCGGCAGCTTATTTTGGCCTATAGACCAGCTTGCTCACAGTGCCACCGTAAGCCCTCCTAACCTACCAGGGAGCGAATGGTTTCTTGAACATACCAATCCTGTCCCCCAGGGATCGTGGAAACAGTACAGAACCTTTCACTCAGTCACTCGTGCTCACTTATTCTCAGAGAGGTATACAGAGAATACACAGTGGGATGTTTTCAATAAATTTATTGAACCAACATTATTCTTGCATAAAATACATGCGCTGCAATGATTAATAGACAGAAGCAGATAAACGAGATTACAAGCACCAAAAGCGTAAATAGTAGATATAGTTCTACCATGGTGCTAAAACATTGTATATATGCAGGCATATAAAACAAGGCAGCAATCGAGCGTGCTCCTACGATGCAAAGTGTACCTAGAGTGTGTGTAGGTGTGAAGCCAAGAATTCAACCAAAGGGATGATCCAACCCCATTGCCTGATGGGATAGAATGAAGGACCCTGTCTTGGTCACGAACTGGATACCCCTCACGAGATGTCAGACCGCTGCGTAGTGAAGTCTCAGCATGCAAGGACCCTCGGTGTCAGCGGAAGTGCCTCCTCTGCTAATCTATCGGGATGCACAGCTATTATTGAATATAACAGCCTTGCAAAATTAGCGATGTTATGGATATCTGGATAGCCCTGCCGCCCCGTGGATAAAGATAGAGATGACATTTGCATAGAGTGCGAAACAAGACCTTGTACATGATGTTCAGGGCATTGTGATAATGTTGTGTGATCTAGATGTGAAAACAAGTTCAGTTTCAGGGAAACTAATCCAACATTGTTGTGCACACAAATATGTGCAAAAGGTCACAGCTGAAAATGTTATTTGTGAGGACAATGTAAGAAATAAGCTGCTTCGCTACAAGGGCCTAACTTCGGAGTATAACAGTTTCCATATGCTAATTAGCAGATTTCATTATACAGCCCCTTTTGGCACCTCCCCCCGCCCCTATCTGTGTGTGATGTCATCATTACATGATTCTGGAAGCAAACACATATCCTCCTATGCCCCATCTGGCTCCTCCAAAAACTAGTACCTGTACCTGAATGCAAGCACAGCAACCTAAAGAGTACTATTCCAGGAAATTACAAGAGTTCACTTTGGTCCCTTCTCGTTCACACAGAATCGAGATGCCTACCTTGCAGATGGCTATTTATCCATCTGCCGAACAAATAGTGCATAATCTCAGCTATTCACTCAATGACCGTCAAAATAGTACATAAGCTCTGCTATTTAGAGAGATCCAGGATAAATATCTGAAGCTTTGGTCGCTGCGCAACTTCTAATTAAATTTGAAATGTTTATGAGGGTTAAATATATATACCAAGGTGTATTGATGAATCAGTGGGTGTATGAGTGCCTGTATCGATGAGTCAGTAGGTGCTTGACTGACTGTATAAGTGAGTGATTAGGTGTCTCAGTGAATGTATGGGTCACTGACTAGGTTGTCTGAATGTCTGTATTTGTCTGTCAGTTGGTGTCGAAGTGGCTGTATGGGTTGGTGAGTGGGTACATGTGTGGGTATATGGGTGATTGATTGGTTGTCTGAGTACCTGTATGGGTGTATGAGTGTGTTTGGGTGGGTGAGTGGTTGTGTGACTGCCTGCATGGATGAGTGAATAGGCGAATCAGTCGGTATATTGGTTAGTGAGTGTGTAAGGGAAGGGCTGTATCAGTGACTGAGTGTGTCTATGGCTGTGTCGGTGAGTGAATGGATGTGTCAGTGGCATATGTGTGAGTAAGTGGATATGTGAAAGGCAGTATAGGTGAGTGTTGGAGTATATCAGTGACTGTATGTGTGAGTGAGGGATTGTGATAATGGCTGTATGGGTTAGTGAGTGCATGTGTGAGAGGCTGTATGGGTGAGTGATTATATGTTAGTATCTGTATGGATAAGTGAGTGGGTGTATGTATAACTTTATAGGTGAGTAAATGGCTGTCTCATTGACTCTTTAGGTGAGTGAGTAGGTATGTGAGTAGCTCTATGAGTGACTGACAGTGTGTGAGTGGCTGTATGGCTGTATGAGTATATATATCAGTGGCTGTATTAGTGAGTGAGTTGGTGTACAAGTGGCTGTAGGGGTGACTGAGTGGATGTGTGTGTAGACCTATGAATCAGTGAGTGGGTATGTAAGTACTGGTATGGGTACTGGTAATGGTTTCGAGAATGGTAGTGTGGAAGTTGGAGTGGGTGTATGAAAGGTTAAATGGAGCTGTGAGTGAGTGTGTCAGAAATTTGGTGGATGATGTCATGAGTGATGTCATAAGTGATGCCACTGACCATGTCATGAGTGATGTAATATGTGAGGTCATAAGCTGTGCACTGCGGGAGCGCGAGTTATAGTTAGCTCATCTAACTATAACTGATGAATTTCTCCTTTTGTTCAAGTGAAATGTCAGCCTAACTATAACGTCCCTGTAACCTTTATTTATTTATTTAAGAAACTGGTAAAGCGCACAGCTACCCAACAGGGTCTCCCGGCGCTAGACGAAGACAGTAGCAAGAGGCACATCAACACTGCCAGGTGGCAGACTCAGTCAGGGCAGTTGAAGAGCACGGTTTTTAAGTTCTTACGAAAGGTAAGCAGTGAGTCACAGTTCCTAAGAGCTACCGGAAGAGAGTTCCAGAGTTTTGGTCCTAAAACGGAGAAAGAACGCCCCCTAATACGAGCTTTGCGAAATCTAGGTGTGGTAAACAGTGTGAGATTGGCTGATCTCAGTGATCGGGTAGGGACATACGGGGACACCAGATCTTGGCTATAGGAAGGGGCGAGACCATGTCTAGCTCGAAACATGTAGCATAAGGCCTTAAATTTGATCCGTTTGTCAACCTTCAGCCAGTGCAATTTATGGAGCAGGGGAGAGACGGAAGCATGTCTCGGCAACCGGAAAAGAAGGCGGGCGGCCAAGTTCTGGATAATCTGTAAGCGGTGAATCAAGGCTTTATCAGCGCCCAGATACAATACATTTCCATAGTCCAGTCTGGACGGTACTAAGGCCTGCATCACTGTTCTCTGGGAGCTTAGAGGAATCAGCCAAATGATTTTCTTGAGCCATTTCATAATGAAAAAGCAGGAGGCTGTGAGCTGGGAGACCTGCGGTTTCAGGGAGAGATTCTCATCAATGGTGAAACCGAGATTCTTAACCTTATCAACCGGCGCGGGTAGAGGCCCCAATAAGGCGGGCCAGTGGTTAACTCCCCAAAGTTCGGGATTACCAAGGATCAGGACTTCGGTTTTATTGCCATTGAGTTTAAGGGCATTTCTGTTCATCCAGAGAGCGACGTTGAGTAGGCCTTGCCTGAGGGGGACCTTTGGTTTTTTTCAGTGAATTTCAAAGATTTTTTTATTAATTATATTTCCTAACTATAACATCTTGAATCCTTTTTTTCAGTGAGTTTCTAAGGTTTTTTAAATGCTACTTCCTAGCTATAACGTCTCCGTAACCTTTTTTTTTTTTAGTTTGCAAGGTTTTTTTTAATTCTATTTCTTAATTGTAAGTGAACCTCTTAAGATTTTCGTATTTTCTTTCTATAATTGGATATTGTGTATTATATTTATATTATATACCACTCATTTTTTGATTTCGTATGAGTTTATCAGAAAGTACATTAATAACTGGTTTTATTTTTAACAATTTTATGAGTCAGCACATCATTGTCGCATTTCCTGTGGAGAATCTGTGATCAGTAAATGAATTTTTTAAATAAAGTTTCAGTCTAAATATTTTGTAAAATATTGTTTTAACTTTTCTTTCTGTGATCAATTTAGGAGAAAACAACCTTTAAAAAAAAAATTATAGTTGTGAAGAACACGTGGTTTGTGCAAAGTGTAAAACATATATATAGACACATTCTACAGTATGTTTAACAGAAGAGCTTTATTAGTGTACTTTTCAAACTCTTATTTTTGTAGTGACTTTCCAGAAAAATCGTCTTCAAACACTATTTTCCGTTTTCGCGAAGACAGCGGAAGTCGCGATGACATCGTTAACCGCGACGATCGCGCCTTTTCCATAATGTTTGCTTGCCCGGCATATAAAACATCACGGGCCAAATGGCTGAAACTGCTTTGTCAGCAATTGGGCCCACGGGACTATCACACAGCACTGCATATCCTTAGATCCGACCCCAGACCGTTCTTTGCATGCTGTGTAGCAAAATTTTTGGGACAAGCATGGCTCATAAGGTGGAAAGCCCTCGCAAGAATGTCATAGTTTTAATTGAAATTAGGATAGTGGGAATCTCAGACCACAACATTAAACTTGTTGGAATTTTTATGCACAAGCACTTTATTTGTCAAATTTCCGCTGCTATGTCAGGGAAAATTTAGCAACCTTTTAGTATATAAATGCTTCGCCGTTACGACGAAGTATTGACTGTTTTCACTTTGTTTTTTATTGTAGATATGTACCTGACAAACTAAATTGTGCATTTGTCATTGTTATTTTGCTTTTTAATAACTTGAATACGATATATACATTATTGCACTAAGGGCTTAACTGATCACTTCACTGAATCATTGTTTATGTAAATCGAAAATGCTGCACATTTGTATTCTCTTTTTTAAAGGAAAACAATGTATTTTTATAGCTTTTATGACATTTCTGTCGAATAAAGCTTAAATCAATCAATCATAAAGTTTAAAACACATATATATTCACACATATTGCAGTATTTTACACACTAGGGGCTTCTTACAGTATTATCTAAAGTCATGTTTCTCTAGAGAGTTTCTATAAAAACCATCTCTAAAACCTATTTTCTGTTTTCGCGGTGACTCCAGAGATCGCAATGACGTCGGTAATCGTCATCCCCCCAGACACCTCGTGAGAGCGGAAAGCAAAAGCAGACATTCAATGACCACCAACACATACAAAAATTATTTGAAAAAAATCCATTCTGAGTTTTGCACTACACATATTACTATTTACATACTTCTTTCAAAGCATGTTTAAACTCATATTTTTGTACTAAGTTTCTTTAAAAACAATCTTCCAGACCTATTTTCCGTTTTTGCAGTTCTTCGAGACGTCGCGATGACGTCTTTCACCGCAACGATTGTGCCTTTTCTATAAAGTCTAGAAAACATATATCTACACATACTACAGTATTTCAAAAACTAGGGGTTTCTTACAGTATTCTCTAAAGTCATGTTTTTCTAGAGAGTTTCTATAAAAACCATCTCTAACACCTGTATAATGTTTTCGCAGTGACTCTGGAGATGCGATGACGTTAGTAATCGTGATCCCCCCAGACACGTCGCGAAAATGAAAAACAAAAGCAGACATTCAATGACCACCAATACATGCAAAAATAATATGTAAAAAATCCATTCTGAACATTGCACTACACATATTACTATACACAAACTTCTTTCAAAGCATGTTTAAAGTCATATTTTTCTACTAAGTTTCTTTAAAAACCATCTTTAAGACCTACTATCTGCTTTTGCGGTTATTCGGGACGTCGCAGTGACGTGCGGTGACGTCATTAACCGCAACGATCCCGTCTTTTCCATAAAGTCTAAAATAGATATGTACACACATATTACAGTATTTTACACACTAGGGGTTTCTTACAGTATTCTCTAAGGTCATGTTTTTCTAGAGAGTTTCTATAAAAACCATCTCTAAAACCTATTTTATATTTTCGCAGTGAGGCCGGAGATCGCGATGTCTTTGGTAATCGCGATCCCCACGGACAAGTCGCAAAAACGGAAAACAAAAGCAGGAATTCAATAGCCTCCACCACATTCAAAAATGTAAAATATATCATTAATTCTAACCATCACAGAAGATAACTCACTATATAAATAACTCAATAAAAACATTTATGCGAATCTCAATATCGCGATAACAATGCCTATTAATGATTCACCGATATATTTTTGTATATTTCCACCAATATTTGTGACGAAATTGGTAGTCGTGACTTCCCTGTGATGGTACCCGGGGGGTGCGGTGGTGGTCGCGTCATCGTCGCGAATATCGCACATGATTAAAAAAATCAATTTTGGACACATAACTTGTGTCACTAACACCCCCATTTCTCAACCATGGGGTCAGAGTATCTCTACCCTGACCCCTTATGTGGGCTTTCACACAAATTTTCAGCCCCAGAAACCATTCCCAATAGATAAAATGGCGGCCGCAACTTTCTGATCAGGTTACATCCAGCCAATCAGAGCATTCTTGTTGGTGCATGCATTCGCAATTAATCGCGAAACCACCGCGAAATATCCGTAGCCAGAGATATCACAATAATTTTGAGATTAAATTTCTCATAAACTACTAAACAGATTTACATCAAATAGGCAAAGGGCACTTCCTTGAACCAACATCTACCTCCCTGCCAAATTTGGGGTAATGTGTGCTGCAGAATGCAGCAAACATAGAAAAAGTAAAAATAAGGAGAAATGAAAACATTTCTCCTCGCTTTTTGAGGATAATTGATCACAGTTCGAATAAATGATGTGTACATAAATATGACAGAGGCAGAGAAAGAAGGAAAACATATAAAAGTAGAAAGATAGGGAAGAATCTAAGCTTAAACAAGATATCAGACCGGAACTTTCAGAAACTACTCCCATTGAAGACTGGTCCATATTCTTTCAACCTTCTTAATAGCTCGGGACCTATTGCCTTGGCTACTCCACATTCACATTTATAAATTTGGTGTAGCACCGCCCACCACTCACTCAGTTTTGGTGGAGAGGAGCTTATCCAGACCCTGGCAATACATAATTGGGCAGTAGCAATTATAATGGAAATTAGTGACCCGAGGCCAAAATCGAAGCCCGGTTTATACCCCAACATGGTTTCCTTGTTGGTCAAATGGAAATCAGACCCCACGTAAGCTGTTATATGTTGAGGTACGCTGCGCCAGAAATCCTGAAGCATTGGACAGTCAATAAACATATGTACTATATTAGCCGCATAGCAGCGGCATTTCAGACATTATACCTTGTCGGAAGCCCGGGACAGTGACCATTTGGAAATACGATCAGGAGTATAATAGAGCATACAGATTGTTCTTAATTGCTGCAGTTTAAGGCTAACTGAGAGCACAGAACAATCTAGTGCTTCCAACGCCTCCTGTAACTCAGTAGCCGAGGTTTCAGATGCAAGGAGCCGGCTCCATTTAAAAGCCAGTTGCATATTGTTATCCTCATTATGTAAAATATGTTTCTGATATATTAAACCTATAGAGATTTGACCTGAGGCCTGATAGAGACAGGTGAGCATTTCTGGTGTTTCTGGGTCAATATCAAGTTTACAGCCGTGCAAGAAGTAATCCCTCACCTGCAAATATTTTAAAAAAGAACATTGTGGTAGCCAAAAAGCTTCCTGTAGTGAAGCAAAAGTCCTAAAGTCCTGATGATCAAACATCTGTCCCAACCAACAGACCCCAAGTCTTTCCGAATATTATCGTGAAATATATCAGGCAGAGCTGGATTGCCTGCCCTAAAGCGGGGTATAACTGTGAAATGAGGATACGGAATATTTAGTACAAATATTCCGCCAAATCTGCACTAGATCCCTGATTATCTTAAATCTAACCCTCTTAAAGTAATTAGGGTCTGTCAACTTGTGAAATGAATAACTAGTGTCAGAGCCAAGAACAAGTTGATATCCTAGTAAGGACAACCCAACTTGTCGCCCAATCAGTAAATGCTGAATGCGACTAGCAAAAGCTGCCCAATAATACAACTTAAATCCGGAAGGTTAAATTCACCTTGTTTATATGAAAGTTTTAAAAAACGGATAGCACGCCTTGCCCTCCTATAACCCCATTTAAAACTCCTTATGAGACCCTCTAACCGCTTAAAAAATGAATTTGGGACTAGGAGCGGTATGGAACAGAATAGATAAAGATATTTAGGCAATATATTCATCTTAATGATGTTACACCAGCCCACAATGCTAAGACGAAGCCGGTGCCATTGTCATAGTTTAGCAGTTACCGCCTGTAGGAGAGGCTTGTAGTTAAGTGAGATAATATCCTCCACTCGGCTGCTGAGCCTGATTCTCAAATATGTGTCCGTGGAGATTACTCCGATTAACGGAGTATCTGATTGAAAATTAAGGATTATCTGAGTTTTTGATAAATTCAATTTATACCTGGAGAAAGCTCCAAATTGATCCACCTCTTTTGATCTAAGAGTGAGAATAGCAGACGGACTGGTGGGATAAACTGCAATATCATCAGCATAAGCAGTTACTTTTAGCTCACTACCATTTAATTTCACTGGCTGAATACCCTTATTCAGCAATAAATGCCTTAGATATGGTTCTATTAAAGAGCAAATAGTAGGGGGGAGAGTGGGCACCCATAGCGTGTACCTCTGTGTACTTCAAAATAAAGAGGAGGAATTTCTCCCCAATAAAACCTTGGCCATAGGATTTTATATGAAGTCTGGACCAGTGATATGAACAGACTCCCTAACCCAAAAACTCCTATAGTTACCCATAATGAATTCCAGACGACATGGTCAAAGGCCTTCTCAGCGTCTAACATGATCATACCGATCCGGTCTTTGTTTCTTCCCGCTACATCAAACGCAGCTATTGCAGTGTTGGTATGGCTAGTAGTGTCTGTGCCGGGAACAAACCCATGCTGTTGATCTGAAACCAGGATATGCAGAAAGGTAGCCAAACGCATTGCCAGAATTTTAGAAAAAACCTTGGCATCTGCGTTTATCAGTGAAATAGGACAGTAACTACAATATTGGATACTCCCCAGGAGGCTGGAGTGTTACCTCCATCCCCTATATACACAAACAAATCAAGAAATTCTGGCATTAAGATGTCAATAAATACTTTATAAAAATTCAAGCAGGATTGCGGCTTTCCCTGATGGCAAAGCCCTGAAAGCCAATTCGATTTCCCCTAGATCAATGTTCCGCTGTAGTATAAGTTCATGCTGGGACCAAGCCGAGGTAATCGACATCTCTGTAGGTAATTTAAGATGCTAGTGTGTGTAATGTTTAAAGGGGCCGGGCAGCAGTCTAGTGCTCCCGAGCCCGCAGTACACGCACTGGCGTTGGCGTACGTACGCCAACGCAAATATAAATAAAGGAGGCGTGGCCCGCGGCGGCAGTCGGGACCACGCTAGTTTAGCAAGCACACTGTGTGGCGTCCCCTTATTTGAGCCTAGGCCACGCAAGCGACACGCGCTGGTTCTAGGCCTCTACACTGGCGACGAGGCGGGTGACGGCCCGCGCCGCAGCACGAGTCATCGAGGGCACTGTGTGGCCCCCCCGGTGGCAAAAAGCGGTACTGCACCCTGCAGGCTGATCTCTGCCACGAGCCACGTGGAGCTGCAGGGAAGGCCTGCCACGGCCTCTACATAAGGTGGTCCAGCTGCTGTTGGTCTGGAGCATCAGGCGCCCGGTAGGAGAGGCACACAGCGACCAGACAGGCCTGCTGCCCATCATCACCGGCAGGCATTGTGCAGGCTGCTCCAGTGCTCCCAAGGAGTGAAGGTAAGGGGCAGTGGCCTGGTTTGTGAGCCCCCATCGCCCCAAGCAGCGCACAGGGTCATCTCATCCTTAGTGCCCTCGGCCAGGCGGCTGTTCCCCATTCCGGAGAGAGGGACAGTGCACGTGCCGCGAGAAGGGCCACTCATTACCCCAAAATGGCGGCAAACCCGGCCATGGAGCCTTTTGTAGTCGACGGAGCTCCCTCTGCTTTGGCCCCAAGGTGGAAAGACTGGACGGAGAGGCTCCAATTCTACTTCGAGGGGGCGGGCATCTCCCGTGAGAGGCGCAGGGCGCTGCTCCTTCATCTGGGTGGGAAGGACATTCACCGGATATACAAAACACTGGTAGAGGCCACCCCCAAAACCTACGCTACTCTGCTCAATGCCCTTAACACACATTTTGAGCCCATGGCTAACAGAGACTACGAAAGATTTATCTTTCATCAGGCAAAGCAGGAGGCGGAAGAGTCATTGGACGCCTTTCATGGGCGGTTGAAGGAGTTAGCCACCACGTGTGGGTTCACCGATGAGCAGGAAGAGATCCGGGCCCAAATCATCCAAGGGTGTTTTTCCTCCAAATTCCGTGAACACATCCTCCAGGAGTCGGGAAAGCCCCTCGCGGACATCCTCACGATGGGGAGATCCAAAGAGTTGGCGCGAGTGAGACCGTCCCATATGGAGGCAGCCCTTCATCGTCCCATCAAGACGGAACAAGTGAATATGGCCCAAGCGAAGCCGCGCCCACACCCAGGGAAGCGCGCACCGGACAGAAAGAGGCAATGTGGCTATTGTGGTGGAACGCCACACCGCATGCAGGAATGCCCGGCGAAAGGACGGAGATGCTCAGCATGTGGCAAGGTTAACCATTTTGCAGCAGTCTGTAGGTCTACGGGACACAAAAAAGAGCTGGCTCAGACGGTAGAAGAGGCCCACGATCCCGAAGACATGGACGACGATGACGAGGGTAGCTACCCAGTCCATTACGTGTTCGCAGCAAATCAATCAATGCCGAAGAGACGTCGGCTGCCGAAGTTTAGGGTAATGGTCCACCGCCAGGAAGTACAGGCCACCATAGACACGGGAGCATCCATTGAACTGATGGCGGAGGATGTATTCAACCGGCTGGACCCCCGTCCATCACTGCGAGAGGCGAAGATTCGCGTATTCGCATACGGCCAGAAGACGCCCATCCCACTGCTGGGATGCTTCCCGACGAAAATCAAACATGAGGAGCAAGAGACCCCTACCACAGTGTATGTCACTAAAGAGGGCAATGGCATGCTGGTGAGCGGCCAGACGGCTGAGCAGCTACGGCTCATATCTTTTGCACTAGCGGTACAAGAGGAGGAGTTGTCTACGATTATGGAGGAGTTCGGTGATATCTTCACAGGAATTGGGTGCCTCAAAGGAAAGGAAGTAGCCCTCCACAATGATCCCTCGGTCCAACCGGTGGCGTTGAGGCACAGGCGCATAGCCTTCCACCTGCGGCAGAAAGTGGAGGCAGAACTTGAAGCGTTGGAAGAACAAGGGGTCATTGAGAAAGTTGATGGACCGACCCCTGGGTGTCCCCTATAGTAGTGGCGAGGAAGCCGAAGCAGCCTGGCCAGGTTCGCATATGCGTCGACATGCGACTCCCCAATGCCGCGATAAAAAGAGAGCGTCATCTAACGCCCACCATAGACGATATACTCGGGGAGCTCAACGGAGCAAAATGGTTTTCAAAGATGGACCTACGGTCAGGGTATCATCAGCTTCCCTTACACCCGGACTCACGGTACATCACCACATTTTCTACGCATGTGGGCCTCCGGAGGTACAAACGCCTCAGCTTCGGCATATCAAGTGCAGCGGAGGTGTTCCAAAACACCATCCGAGAAGTCCTCAGCGGGCTCCCGGGGGTTTTGAACGTGAGTGATGACCTGTTGGTGTATGCTGCCTCGCTGGATGATCATCACCAGAGGCTACGCAACGTCCTGCAGAGGATCAGGGATTCAGGTTTGACGCTCCACAAAGAGAAGTGCCAATTCCTGAGAAAGAAGATCAGTTTTTTTGGCTAAACCTTTTCTGACCAAGGAGTGGCTCCAGACCCAGACAAGGTGAGGGACATGAGAGAAGCTCCGGCGCCCTCCAACATCTCGGAAGTCCGGAGCTTCCTTGGAATGGTCAATTTCTGTGGACGTTTCATGCCAGGCCTAACCAACGTCACCAAGCCCCTCCGGGAACTGACCAAGTCTACCACCGTCTGGCAGTGGGGCCCTGACCAGGAGCAAGCCTTTCAGGACACGAAGGCGGCGCTGTCAGCCGACACCACGTTGGCATGCTTTAATCCGGCTCGCCCCACCAACGTGGCCGTGGACGCCAGCCCGCACGGGCTAGGGGCCGTACTCACACAGCAGGGGTCCAGCGGGGAGTGGATCCCCATAGTGTATGCGAGCACGTCGCTGACGGAGACTGAGCAACGCTATTCCCAGATAGAACGGGAAGCGATTGCCATCCACTGGGCGTGCCGCTATTTTCACGTTTATGTGTACGGCAAACCGTTCACCGTCACGACGGACCACAAACCCCTAGTGCCACTATTCCAGGGTTCGGTGTCCAAACCGCCACCGAGAATTGAAAAATGGATTCTCCAGCTGCAGGAGTACGACTACAAGGTGGAGTACAAGCCAGGGTCGTCCAACCCGGCGGACTACCTGTCTCGGCACCCAAGAGCGGCCACAAGAGCCGAGGAAGATGAAGCAAATGACACAGAGGAGTATGTCCGATTCATAGCGGAAAGGTCCCGGCCGCTACCCATCAGTGTGGAAGCCATTGTGGAGGCCACCCAAAAGGACGAGTGCCTACAGCTGGCTAAAGCGGCAGTCAAGGCCAATGACTGGCGGGCCATCCTGACCACACTGTCCCGGAGGACGCCCCAAGCCAAGGCGGCGTTGGAGTCGCTGCACAGAGTAAAGGACGAACTGTCTATTGACAACAGTGGATGTGTGCTAAGAGGCCCTCGGTTGGTAATTCCATCAGGTATGGCCCAACAAGCCGTAGATCTTGCCCATAGGGGTCACCAGGGGATCGTGAAGACTAAAGGACGTCTAAGAGCAAAGGTGTGGTTCCCGGGGATGGATCACCTGGTTGAACAAACTGTTCGCACCTGCCAGTGGTGCCAGGTCTCCGGCCAACCAGACCGCCCTCACCCGGTCATCACAGAGGACAATCCCCGGAGACCATGGGAGCGGGTCAGCATGGATTTTGGGCACCTGCCAGATGGGCGACATGCCCTTGTAGTCATTGACGACTACACGAAGTATCCAGAGGTAGAGGTGGTGGCAAGCCAGGCCGCCACCGAGGTCATTACGAAGATTGAGAAGATCATCGCGACCCATGGGATCTTCGAGATGGTCAAAACGACAATGGCCCCCCTTTTCAAGGGTAGGAGTTTGCCGACTACCTAAAGTCCTGGGGGATACAACACCGCAAAGTCACCCCGCGCTGGCCCCAAGCGAATGGGGAAGTAGAGAGATTCATGCGCACGCTCAATAGGGTAATTCGGATCGCGCATGCTGAGAATGCCCCCCTGGAGAGAGCCATTTACAGTTTCCTGAGGGAATACAGGATGACACCACACTCGACGACGGAAAGGGCACCAGGCCCCGCCTGTCTGGGCAGAGTGGTACGAGACACTCTTCCTTATCACCCGACGTGGGTCCCAAACCCCATTGACGGCCCCAGGATTCTGGCGAAGAGGACCACCACCAACGACCGGTCTAGCCGTGACCGGAGAGCATGCCCGGCGAACATCCAGGAGATGGATCAGGTGTTTGTGAAAGACCGATATCCGGGGAGCAAGTTCCGTCTCCCCTATGAGTACCAGCCCTGGACGGTGACCCGCCGGACAGGCATGATGGTGACCGCCCGAAAAGGAGCAGAGGAAATTACCAGAAATATCTCATTTTTCAAGAAAGTCCAAACAGGGACACCGGGAGCTGAACCCGAGGAGGATGATGTGGGAGAAACCCCTCCAGAGGAGGAACCAGCGGCTGGAGAAGTTGGAGCGAGTGACGGCCAGAGGTCGCTGGCCGGAACACCGGAGGGTCGACGGCGGTATCCCAGGGAGAGTAGTACACTGGACAGAGGCTCACCGAGGGGAGGTGTCGTTTTGCCAATGACACATGGAGCCGGCTGTGGTTACGGCCTAAGGGGCAATCCTGCCCCGTCATCCAGGTTGGCCGGGTTTCTGGTATAAGGAACAGTGAATGCCCAGCTGATCGAAAAGGGGGGGTGCCAGGTGGTTGACGTGAGACCCCGAACCATGAACTGGTAACAGATCGACTGTTTGTTGTTTGGTTGTGTTTTATTTAAAGGTTAGAAGGAATGTAATGTTTAAAGGGGCCGGGCAGCAGTCTAGTGCTCCCGAGCCCGCAGTACACGCACTGGCGTTGGCGTACGTACGCCAACGCGAATATAAATAAAGGAGGCGTGGCCCGCGGCGGCAGTCGGGACCACGCTAGTTTAGCAAGCACACTGTGTGGCGTCCCCTTATTTGAGCCTAGGCCACGCAAGCGACACGCGCTGGTTCTAGGCCTCTACAGTGTGGTCAGGACTATCCGACTTACTATAAATTCCTTGATAAAAAGAAGTAAACTGCTCGACTTTAATCTGAGGTTGAGTATGTACCACACCATCATGGCCCTTGATAAAACTAAAAGCAGCTCTGGAGCTCTTATCAGTAATCTGATGTGCAAGAACACATCCAACTTTCTAACTATATTCATATTGAAGCATTTTATTCTTCTGATAGCTAGCAGCCACCTTCTCCCTTAAACCACGATCGAGCATAAGCCACTTCTCAATCAACCTGAGGAATATAAGCTGCTCGCCTGTATCTTTAGTGAGTATTGCTTGTGCGTGTTGCAATTCTAGCTTCAAGCATTACTGCGGCATCGGCTAACGTTCTCCTGCATAAGTCTATTTTTCTTTAGAAACAAACTGAAGTGTCACTCCCCTAATGTAAGCCTTCATACTGCCCCAGACAACTGCAGCTGAGGCGGAGCATTTATTAATTCATAAAAATTCTGCAAGTAAGCTTTTAAGATATACTCGGTATTCTAAATTAGTGAGAAGATGGCGAGGAAATGTAAATGGGCGCCGACTTACCCTAAATGCCTGTGAGGCCTGTATTGTAACCATTACAGGGTTTTGGTCTAATTTAGCCTTAGGGCATACCTCGATGCCTGCACCACTAAGTATCTGCTCCTTAGTAAAAATCCTGTTGATACGTGACTACTGCTTATGCGGAGAAGAGTAGTAGGTGTAGCCTGGAATTGAAGGGAAAAGTGTTCTCCACACATCATCTAAGCCGTGCAACCGCATTAGTTCCAGAATAGAGGCACAAGTCTTAGACATCCGTGTATATGCCCGACGATTAGTGGATCCTATACCGTAGTAGATTACACAATTGAAATCTCCCATAATAATTAAATCACCTGACCAATCCGGCAGCTCCAAACTTAATAAGTCAAACATATCTGGTTCATCCGAGTTCGGACCATAAACTACACAGATAGTGTACTTTTGCTCTTGAATTACTAACTGAATTATGGACCATCTCCTCCTAGAATCCGCAAGAGTTCTGAGAATATTAGTCTCCAAGGGGCATATTACCAAGGATTTGCGATAATTATCGCAAAGCGCGCTTAGGGCAGTTTTTTTTATCGCCGGCTATCGCTGGATTTCATCGCGGAGATAACGCGTTATTATCAACGCTTATCTCCAAGGCGATAAAAAATCCAGCGATAGCGGCGAAACCCAGCAATAGCGCGAGAAATCCAGCGATAAATTCACTGCGCTAATGGAAAGCTTGCTAATAGGCAGGTGAGGACTTAACCTTACAATCCACCTCCCATTGACAAGATGGTTAAGTCAAGTTTTTATCAGGTGTTAAATTCCAGCGATAATCGCGGTTAGCGCAACTTTTTTTATCGCTTCGCGGGCATTGATAATATGGGGAAGTTGTGTTTGCGACTGTTTGCAGTTGCTTTTAGTTGGGAACGCCTACTTTGCATGTAATTAGCGATAATTATCGCTGACATGCAAAGCGGCAACAAAACGGCCGCTATCGCCATTAAGCTGTCGCTAACAGCTGTTAGCGACAGCTTGCTAATAGGGTGATAAAAATATCGCCGCTTTATCGGCAAAAAGTGCCGCTAAAGTGGCGATACTGCCCTTGATAATATGCCCCTAAATTTCTAGATTTTATTATGGCCACCCCACGTATTGAAGCTGTCTGGGACGTGCAAATGAGAATGTCATAACCCAGCTGTCTAAGTCACAGCCAATCTTTATATGCAAGATGTGCTTCAGTTATTCCTAATATATGTGGTATATAAACCATCAGTTCTTCCCCAATTAATTACTGCTTTCTAGGTTGATCTAGTCCAGCAACATTCCAACACATACATTTCAGCTTAAACATTGTAGTGATCTGAACTTTATGAGGCCCTCCCTTGTTCTAGTTCCACCCTGCCTCCCTTTCTGAAAAGTTGCCACGTATTTGTAAACCAAACAGAAGGCATTCTGACTCCTGTAGCCCCCCATAGGCATACCTTCAAAAAACCAATATATGTTGATTAAAAAAAAACCCTCACCAACACCCCTAGAACATCTGACACCAACCCTTCCCACCGTCCCTTGAAGAAGGAAGGTGTCCCTTCCTGTACATAAACAAACCTTTTAAAAAATGCCATTTTTTAACTTTAATGTATGCTGCATGAAGCAGCACACATGAAAGTTACAAAATGGCATTTTAGGATTGTTTATGTGCAGGAAGGGACACCTTCCTACACATAACCGATCCTCCCCTGCACACAGACACCCTTGCACTCTGGTGCAAGGGTGCCTGCGTTGGCGCTAAGTTGTTAAACTTAGCGCCATCGCAGGGGGAAACGCAAGGCTGCATCACATTCTTGTAAATATAGTGCAGCCTTGCGTTTCAGAAGTGGCGGAGCGTGTCGTTAAGCCAAGGAGGCTAACGACACGCTCCACCACTTCCTAGTACATATCCCCCTGTGTGCGGCCATCCTTAATAACCTTAAGGCGGGCCGGTTCCTGCAGGAAAACCTGTGCCCCCACTGGCTTCAAAGGATCTATTAATTGATGCAGCTTCCAACGCCTATCCATTGTAGCCTTGGACAAGTCCGAACGAACAAATATAGACATAGAGTCAACTGCTATAGGCATTGCGGGGCAGGCTTTAAGAAAAATTGCCTGCCTGTAAAGAAAATTGCTAACAAAGATGAGCATTGGGCAGGGTACAAAGACTTTGATTGGGGTGACTGCTTCAAAAAGGTAGGAAGCCGGTGAGCCCGCTGAATCTGTGAATCCATATCACAATCAGCCAAATCTGGGAATGCTTGTTGAAACAGCTTGACGATGAAAGCTCTTGGATCACCTCCTTCTTTTCCCTCGGGTATTCCAAAAACCCTCAGATTGTTTTGGCGTTGTCAATTTTCCACAATCTTCTACCTTACTTTGAACAAGCATCATCTGGTTCTCATGTGCCCTGATTGACTTCACAGGTGCTGATCCGACTTCCTCAGCCCCGGCTACTCGATGTTGGAGCTCAGCCATTTCTGAAGTGAGCACCGCCACCTTGCTACTTACTTCTGACAGCGACTGCTGTAAAGCCAAACTGTCCATTCTAACTTGTGCATAGTGTTCCTGTGCCTTCACCTGCAGAAACTGTAGAATAGTGGACAGAGAAGGCTCTTTTAGGCCTGACATATCTATTTGGGTAGGAAGGTTAGCTTCCGGCACTGCAAGTGCTGTGGGTGTGGAGCACCCTAAAGATATAATACCTGGAGACTCTGGGGCCCTCCGTGGCCGCTACCGGCTCTGGGGCTAGGAGTAACATTGGGGTTAAAGTTGCAATCTGACGGTGAGTAACTGCCCTTCCCTAAGACAGGTAGGCTGGGCTGATTGATAGGCCAGATGTTGGATAGCCGAGATATCAGAGTCTTGACTTCTCTTTTTGAGGCGACCCATTGAGGCAGTGGGCTGTCCTTAGGGCCCCCTATTGAGTGAGTTGAAACTGATTTATTGGACCGCTCGCCTTCGTGATGCTCTAAAGCCTTCTTGAGACCTCCTCCGCCCCTTGGAGCCTTTGATTTGCCGTATTTACTGGAGATTCAATTTCTTTAGTAGAATAGTCATCTGAGATGCATCACCTCCCCTACATGGCAGTAAGGAACCGACGCATCACCTCCCCTGGAGTAAGGAACCAACGCATCACCTTCCCTGCGTGTAAGCAATAGCTCACTTAATTTCCACGACGGCCCCCAGCGCCTTGAGACCCGTAAGGGTGAGTAGTTCGCGCTTTACAAATACCGATTTACACATCACCTTCCCTGCAGCTGTTTTTGTGTAGGATTTTGACGCATCCAAGGTACTTTGTGTTGAAAGTGTTGCATCTATAGTTTGCTATGGACATAACTGTTTTTACGTTCTAGGAAGCTTAGTTTGGTAACTTTATTGTGGATTTTTTGTCTTTTTTATCTTGTTTGGTTTAGATAACGATTACTTATTTTTCTAAACTGATGTGGAGTCCATTTGTAGTTTTTTCACTGTATTACTGTATGTGTGCACAAATGCTTTACACACTGCCTCTGAGATAAGCCTGTCTGCTCGTGCCAAGCTACGAAGGGGGTGAGCAAGGGCTATTTTAGAAGTGTATCCCCTTACCCTGACTAGGAAGAAGGGTCACTACTTGGACAACGGTGCAAACCATTGCCAACTAGAGACCCCCGTTTCTAACATTGGTGGTCAGCGGTTAGGATCTGGACTTGCATTTGGGCCTTACATACAGTGATTGGTGTACACTACTAGTATAGTGCAGACCATTACGCAACCACATACTATTGGTGAATTTCCTTTTTAGATTTTCTGCAACTTGAGGACTGCCAATTTTTTCATCATCACCAAGCCAGCATCTATTGCATCTATTGACATTGAATTTGAAGAGAATAGGGTGGAAACCTACACTGTGGGGCCGATTCCGATCTCGGTCGGAGGCGCACCCAATACCATTCGGTCGGGAAAAAAGCCATGCGAATGCCTGTTTCCCGACCGATCCGTACAGCAGACCGAACGAGTAAGTACGATGCGCACAACAGCACAGAATCCGGCCGAGTCGTACTCACCCAATCCAGGTCCTGTCCTCCGACCGAGGCGAATCCGGAAACGCTGAATCGAGTCACACGGAAGGGAAAATGCAGCTCCGTCCGGCCGAACAAGTACGATGCACTTTCCGTACGCGCCGAACCCGTCGCTACGCACGGCACGTCAAAGCATCCGGGAGAGGCGCACATAAGCTCCGATTCGCGCCACAACACGATCCACGGCTACGAGGCGAACACGCCAGCGACGAGGACGACGCGAAGCGACGAGGACGACGCGAAGCAACGAGAAGGACGAACGACACGAACCAACCATGAATCCCTTCGTCCCGATCATACCAATATTCTACATTTACTACCGGAACAGGCACGGACGCATACGGCGCAGAAGGTAAGTCAGACACCAACCACAAAACACATACAACACGTACACGACACATCACACACACACAGAGGGATGCAGAATTTACTTACACCAGCAACAGCAGCACCATAGGGGCGGGATGCCCATCACCAATGCCACATATGCACACAGGGGCCTGAATGCGCACCACCACCCCTACCCAGGGGGCCGGATGCCAACCACCACTACCATCCTTAGCCAGGGGGTGCCAGATGCCCACCACCACTACCACCCTTACCCAGGGGGCTGGATGCCTACCACTACTACCACCCTTAGCCAGGGGGTGCCAGATGCCTACCACTACTACCACCCTAAGCCAGGGGGCTGGATGCCTACCACTACTACCACCCTAAGCCAGGGGGCTGGATGCCAACCACCACTACCACCCTTAGCCAGGGGGTGCCAGATGCCCACCACCACTACCACCCTTAGCCATGGGGGTGCCAGATGCCAACCACTACTACCACCCTTAGCCAGGGGGGCTGGATGCCTACCACTACTACCACCCTCACCCAGGGGGGCTGGATGCCTACCACTACTACCACCCTTAGCCAGGGGGTGCCAGATGCCCACCACCACTACCACCCTTACCCAGGGGGCTGGATGCCTACCACTACTACCACCCTTAGCCAGGGGGTGCCAGATGCCCACCACCACTACCACCCTTAGCCATGGGGGTGCTGGATGCCTACCACTACTACCACCCTTAGCCAGGGGGGGCTGGATGCCTACCACTAACACCACCCCCACTCATAGGATGGACAATGCATGACACAACCAGCACACCACAACCTAGGGAATGCAAGAAAAAGACATCCCCCCAACACCATGACAAGCGTGTGTAGACTGTGTCAAATGCCTACAACACTGAACATGACTTTGAACATACAATGTGACCCCCTAGCACATGTGCCACACATATATGTGTGTGGCCCCCACAATGCAAGCAGGCCATGACCATTGTGGCAATGGGGTCCAAACCCCCATCATCACAGTGACCAAAAGGTAAGTGTGGGGTCCATAGCTGAAGCACATTTTGAACATTGTGGCAATGGGGTCCAAACCCCCATCATCACAGTGACCAAAATGTAAGTGTGGGGTCCATAGCTGAAGCACATTTTGAACATTGTGGTAATGGGGTCCAAACCCCCATCATCACAGTGACCAAAATGTAAGTGTGGGGTCCATAGCTGAAGCACATTTTGAACATTGTGGCAATGGGGTCTAACGCCCCATCACCACAGTGACCAAAAGGTAAGTGTGGGGTCCATAGCTGAAGCACATTTTGAACATTGTGGCAATGGGGTCCAAACCCGCATCATCACAGTGACCAAAAGGTAAGTGTGGGGTCCATAGCTGAAGCACATTTTGAACATTGTGGCAATGGGGTCCAAACCCCCATCATCACAGTGACAAAAAGGTAAGTGTTGACAAAGAAAGAGCTGCAACTGCCAAACTGCATGGATGATTCCTGGTCACAGAACATAAAACACATCAGTGGCAAAGTAGTGCATGTGTCCCATTGCAACATAAATTGGGGGAGCCAAATACTGCAGTGCAAATAAGACATACCTTTGGCCATGTGCAGACAAACAACACCCATGGGGGCTGACACTGTCAACATTCATCAATGACACAATGACAGAAGTGACCATCAGAATGCAGACCCACATATTTGCACCAATGGGCACACAAATGCAGATACCCTGTGGAGACTGTAGATGTGAGGAGAACAGATACCATACCATGGCAGCAATGGGACACACAAACCATGATCATTGTGCTGACCGATGACCTAGGAGTCCCAGGGACAGCAGGGGAAAGCCACCAAACTACATACAGCCAATGGCACACCCAAGATATGCCAATGCAGTGGTGCAGATGCACAAACACAAACAGGCAGACCCACACTTCACATCATACACAACAGGTGAGGGGGGTGCCAGTGTCCCCAGGCAACCACACAACACATGAGGAGACCTGAATACCAATCATACAGATGTGCATACAGTGCCACACAAAGGTAACTCATGGATCCAAATCCCCTATGTGGGCAAGCAGGCATTGTCAGATGAGAGGGAGCACAAATCACACATGTCACACAGGCACGTAGGAACAGCAACTGACACAGCAAGACACAGACACACCACAGCACTACCCCCAGGGCCCCCACAATGTGGTGACCCTGGGCTGCATTACAATCCCACTGTGATGACAAAGCTAAATGTCGTTCACACTGTGAACCACAGTCATGCGTCCTGAGCAACAAACTACCATCACACCTACACAAGCACAAATCAATCAGCATGGCCAGTAAGCCAAGGCCAACATGGAGGCAGGGGCCTAGCCGGGCAACAACTCTCATCTGCACACACTCAACACCACACCCCTCGACCTCCAACAATGTGCAGCAGTGAAGCACACATGCACTGGTGACATTGCACATGCACCCATGACTATTCCAGGGTGGTGGGTGGGAACCAAGGTGCAGAAACACATCACACATGGCCACTCAACAAGACTCCTGAATGTCTGACACACTGCACACTACGCTGTACATGGACATGACGGCAATACCACACCAACCAATGGGATCCCAGCCACAGTCACACACCAATGAAGAAGCCAAGGTCACCCACAAAGAACACACATAGACAACAACCAACATTGCAGCCCGGACCCTGAGGAGTGCCAGCAGTCACACACACAACGAGTCACAATCACTGAAAGATAACACAAACTGGAAATCACATGACAGGGGCAAACAACAAGTGCCAAGGGGAAACCTGACTGTGACCCATCTGCGTCTGCACACAAACTCAGCCCTGACAGCAAACACACCTATGGGTGACACCCTGATGACCAGTAATGTGCCATGCACCCACATCACAGAGAACCCAGGGAGAAGACTTTGGGGGAACATAGGTCAACTCAGCAAGCATCACAAACAGGTACAACACTAGGGATCACAGCATGCACAGCTAAACGGAAGTGAACACACAGACATGCACATACAACACACACCTTGGGCGCAGGCAATGTCACAGGAGTACACACTGCCATGAGGGGACTCCACTCCTGTGTGAGGAAAGCTGTGCCATATGTTGCCTCAGTAGGGCCCCATCATGTCAGCTGAGCACTTGGTCACACAATCAACAATTAGCACCAAATGAGGGCTCCCGTCACATCAGCCTGGTCATGGAAGTGCCAACGAAATCATCAGCACAGATCCAACACACTTGTATAGCAATGTTGCACCGACAACACAGATGAGTCCTTCCCCATTGATGCCCAAACCTGCATGTCCAGTGGAGATGGCCACACGGTCAGGGAAGTAGACTAATTGAACAATGGCAGGCACAACAGATGTGCAGGAGTGGAAGCCACAGATGTGAAATAGCTAATCTAAGTAGGAAATCCCATTGCCAAATACTGAACACATGACACCCTCAGATGCTGCTATGGATGACATGGATACACCACAGGATAGGACACATTCCCCCTGGACCACATGGGTTCCTGCACAGTAACACTTCATTATCATGAGACCAAATATCACCATCACTGCAGCAAGGGCATGGTTAGCATCATCAACAACATGTACATCAGAAGCATAAGCACTAGAGAACAGAAAGTTGCTTTATTCAGCATATGTGTGTAATGAAAACAAAGTCCAGAAAAACACAAAGGCCAATGGCCAGTCCATTGTCAAAGTCCAAACAGGGTGACAGTGGCAGATGTCACCCTACGCATGCCTGCACAAAACCAGGGACAATCCACTAGGAGGGGCAACCG
This sequence comes from Calotriton arnoldi, assembly GCA_963921515.1. Lineage (NCBI taxonomy): Eukaryota > Metazoa > Chordata > Amphibia > Caudata > Salamandridae > Calotriton > Calotriton arnoldi. The sequence goes on along the minus strand of CAWUFW010012487.1, from coordinate 123,882 downwards.
GGGGCAGGCCAGGCACCGCAGGGACAGGATCAGGGCTCACCGGGAGGAAGCAGGGAAGGGGTGGTGGGTGCTGGAGAGCCACTGACAACTGCAGTGGAGGTGTCTGACATGGTGTGTGCCGGCACAACTGGGGGCATGACTCAGATGTTGTGGGTGCCGGCATGACTGCAGTGGACCCTGCAGATGGAGTGGACAGGTCCGCCACTGCAGTGCCCAAGTCAGACAGGGTGGTAGTGGACTCCACTGCAGTGCCTACCACCAGGGGAGGAGAATGGGGAACAGGCAAGGTGGGCTGGACAGAGGGGGGGACACCCTCACCACATCAGTGGCACAGACAAGCGCAGCGGGGGTGTGGTGCCGGGAGAGCAAGTGGCAGGGGGAGAAGGCCGGATCCTCTTGGGGATGGTATATCTGTGGGTGGGGGAACCTGGGGCAGGGTGTGGTGGGGGCACCTGTGGAGTGGGGGCCTGAGGGATGGAGGAAGGAGACCTGGTGCCTGAGCTGCAGGGCGGCGGAGTGGTCTTGCTCTTACGACTCCGGGGGACTTGCGGGTGGGGGCCTCAGTCTGTCTGCGCCTGGGGGAGGGTGTCCGGGGGCGAGGGGCACTCTGCTCCGTGTGGGTGGGCTTCCTCTTCCCCCTGAATGCTGTATCAGCTGGATCGGAGGGGAAGAGGCCGAGGTCACTGAGGAAGAGCCGCTGGGTCTTTGGGGTTGCAGGTGAGGCAAGGGAGGGTGCTTTGGAGGGAGAGGCAACTGAGGACTGCGCAGTGCTCGTGGATGCGTGTGTGTGTTCCAGGGCCCCATCCCCTGTGAGTCTGGTTTCAGTCCCCTGACTGTGCGTGCGTGTGCGTTTTATTTGTGGCGTGTGTGTCTGTGTGCTGGATGTGTGTGTGCTGGTGTGTGCCTGTGCCGGTGTGTGTGTGCTTGGGACGGGTAAGGTGCTGGGGAGTGTGGATGGAGCAGAGGCAGGAGGGGTGAGGGACTGTCTGAGGAGGGACACTGCTGCCGTCAGGGAGGAGTCCATGGACCTATTGCCCCTCTGTAGGTCAGACATGCCAGATGAGATGCCCTCCATGAACGACACCAGCTGAGTCAACAGAGCGGTGTGCGCATGGAGGACACTCAGCATGGCTGTCTGCCCTACATGGAGCTGGCGAAGGAGGTACACAGACTCCTCACTCAGGGCAGCAGGGGACACAGGGGCAGGGGGTGCGGTGCCTGGCCCAAAGGAGACACGCTCCCGAACATGGGAGCCTCCACGGACCTGGGGAATGGGAGCCGATGGGAGGGCGGTGGTGGTGCTGGTGGTGGCGGGGACAGCAACACTAGCTGGGGTGTGGTGGCTGCTGACACCCGCCTCCATAAGGGAGTCATCCTCCGAGTTGCTCTGGTCCTCAGCTGAGGTGGATGGTGCTGAGGACTCCTCGGTGTGGCTCCCCTCGCCCTCCGTGCCACTGGGTCCCTCCGACCACTCCTCGGCTGCTGACCCAGTCTGGCTCTCCGGCTCCTCCTGGTCCGTGGAGCTGTCCCCTTCCGTGGCCGTGGATGTATCTGCAAACAATGGGGAAACAGACAGACATCAGTCACCTGCACCAAACGCACACACCACTGTGAGCACAGCACATTACAGAGCAAGCCCTGGCATCATTAGTTGTACACTGCTAAAAGTGCCCTAACTGAACAGGAGAAGCCAATTGTCAGTCTGATGCCAACCATGGCACTCACATCCCACATGGCCTTGCACCCATCTGTCTGGTGTCTGTTGGATAGCAACACCCCAGTGTGGACACATGCACCAACTACACAGTAGTTGGACAGTGCAGAGGACACGGTGTAGCATGTGGACATGCACACATCACAACTCTTGCCACTGAGTCAGTACAGGTTTCCGGATGAAAGGGACGCCCAGAGTCAAATAGGAAATGCATGTGATGCATACCAGCGACAGACACCATGATGCACCCATGTCCTGATAGCCATCGCCACAATGGTGTGCATGTAGCACATGTCACTCCCCTGCAGGATCACCAATAAGTAGACACATGCCATGGCGGAGGCATGACTGCTAAGTCATACATCACTGTCTCAGTGATGTATGACTTGGCAGCCAGACAACAACACTCTGCACTGTGTCACAATAGTAGGTCATGGGGAATGCAAGTCCTGGAGCTGCACAAGTGCACATGTACATCCCCCACACAACACATCATCTTAACCCTCATCTGTCCAGGTCATACCGATTGGACATATGGGAGACCTGTGACACTACCCTCTGAACCTGAGCCCCTCACAATCTGCTGTGAATGGGGAACAGCTGCCTGAACTTCACATTCGCATACCCCAGTCTGCACGGGCAGCTGATCAAACACCTATGTGACACACAAGTATCGTCTCCTATGGTCACATCTCCAGTGGCATGCTGAGCCCCTACCGAGAAACACCCCAGCAGTCCTGGCAACAAATCCACAGCACACTGACACGGAGGCAGACACCTGAGGGGTCAAATCACTGCGCACAATGTGTCAGCTTATACACGGGAGTGGGAGTACAGAGTGCATTGCATGGCCTGGAGTAGGCATGCCTGTCCTGCCCCACATGAATGAGGGATGAGCCCTGGACAGTGGATAGCTGGCTATGTATGTGTGACACACGTAATCTGCACACTCCTGGGGCCCAAACATTGTTCCCACCCGCTGCATGGGTGTGTGCCACATACCCCAGGCACATGTGGTGGCTCAGCTCAGCAAGTGGACCGCATATCAAAGCAACACGCAGATTACATGTCCGAACACAGGCGTTGTGTGAACAATGGACCCACCCATGATGCCCACAACAGAGTTAGGGAAACAGATGCTGTCCCCCACCTTCAGTGAAGCAAACTGCAAGGACACAGTCCCAAGTGACACAATTCCCTGAATGTAAGGGCCACACCTGGGTATCAGATGAGGAGTGGGCAGTGCACAATAGAGGGACATGGCTCCTGGACAACATGACTGCTGTACTGTGGCAGTTGAACCAGGCCAGAGGAGGGCACATAGCATGTAATACAGAGTTCACAGTGCAGTCTTTGACTCACCCCCTCCTTGCTGCTGTCTGGCCTTCAGCTGCCCATCCAGGTCTGGAAACACCACCACCAGGATCTGGAGCATGTGGGGGTCAGGGTCCGTGTTCCGCCCCTCCTGCGAGGAGGCGACAGCTTCAGCTGGACCCGTGCAATCCTCCGGGTCCAGCCCCGAAGGTCCTGCCACCTCTTCTGGCAGTTGCGGATCCGGCGCTTGTAGACCCCCACGGACCGGACAGCCCGGACGATGTCCTTCCAGATTTCCTGCTTCCGATGGGCATTAACCTGTCAGGATGACAAAGTGAAAAGGCCATTACTACACATGCAACATATCCGTGCATGACACAGTTGTATATACATGTCTCAATCACAGGGGCACATGATGTACACAGGCAGTGCAAAGCTGCCCATGGACAGTTTGCCAGAAGTCACTACATGGTATCATTGCATGAGAAGTAAAACCTTGTTCAAATGCACTGTCACTGCACCATACCTGTCCAGTGCATGTCACTACACACTATGGGGGTGACAACTACTCAGTGAGCCTGCTAGCCAGTGGCGTGCAGACTTTCAGCCTTGCTAGTCAGACAAAATGCACATTCAGAAAGGCAGTGCACAGAACACTCACCTGCTCCCCTGGTGTCCCATACAGCTTGCTGTACTGTGGAAGTAGGCTGTCCAGCAGGGCCTGGTTCTCCTCAAGGCTGAAGGCTGGGGCTCTCTCCACAGTACGTGCCATTGCAGGGTCCAGAGGGGCAGAGACAGCAGCAGTGCAGTGGCAGATGTCGTCCTGGAGCATGTAGTGCAGGCAAGTGAGCTCTCAGGGGAACAGCCAGCAATATATATGTGCTGGAGAGGCAGATACTGTCCCTTGTGTCCAAAGTGATAGGTCCAAGTCGTTTGCATCTTCTGAATCTGGCCAATCCATGGAATAGCAGCACCAATACACGCCCACAGCATCCTTCAAATCTTCAACTTCATGACATACATGATTTTGCAACATTGTTGTGGGTGACCAACTGAATTTCCAGCAACCGACTCGTTAGAATTTCGAAAACGCGTCCGTTGCCAGGCTAGGCCATTGTCAATGGGTGCGCACCGATCGGTCCATTGCTGATCAACGTGTACAGGGGTACAACGCGTACCCGCACACATTGAATGCAATGGGCCGGCCGGGGCACCGATCGGTCCATTGCGGTACAACGCGTACAGGGGTACAACGCGTACCCGCACACATTGAATGCAATGGGCCGGCCGGGGCACCGATCGGTCCATTGCGGTACAATGCGTACAGGGGTACAACGCGTACCGCGCACATTGAATGCAATGGGCCGGCCGGGGGCACCGATCGGTCCATTGCTGATCAACGTGTACAGGGGTACAACGCGTACCCGCACACATTGAATGCAATGGGCCGGCCGGGGCACCGATCGGTCCATTGCGGTACAACGCGTACAGGGGTACAACGCGTACTCGCACACATTGAATGCAATGGGCCGGCCGGGGCACCGATCGGTCCATTGCGGTACAACGCGTACAGGGGTACAACGCGTACCGCGCACATTGAATGCAATGGGCCGGCCGGGGCACCGATCGGTCCATTGCTGATCAACGCGTACAGGGGTACAACGCGTACCTGCACACATTGAATGCAATGGGCCGGCCGGGGCACTGATCGGTCCATTGCGGTACAACGCGTACAGGGTACAACGCTGCACCCGCACACATTGAATGCAATGGGCCGGCCGGGGCACCGATCGGTCCATTGCGGTACAACGCGTACAGGGGTACAACGCGTACTCGACACATTGAATGCAATGGGCCGGCCGGGGCACCGATCGGTCCATTGCGGTACAACGCTGCATAGGGGTACAACGCGTACCCGCACACATTGAATGCAATGGGCCGGCCGGGGCACCGATCGGTCCATTGCTGATCAACGCCGTACAGGGGTACAACGCGTACCCGCACACATTGAATGCAATGGGCCGGCCGGGGCACCGATCGGTCCATTGCTGTACAACGCGTACAGGGGTACAACGCGTACCCGCACACATTGAAAGCAATGGGCCGGCCGGGGGCACCGATCGGTCCATTGCTGATCAACGCGTACAGGGCTACAACGCGTACAGGGGTACAACGTGTACCCGCACACATTGAATGCAATGGGCCGGCCGGGGGCACCGATCAGTCCATTGCTGATCAACGCGTACAGGGGTACAACGCGTACCCGCACACATTGAATGCAATGGGCCGGCCGGGTGCACCGATCGGTCCATTGCTGTTCAACGCATCCCTGTACAAGTGACTGGCATATGTCACCATGCCTGTCTCAGATGGACATATGCCAGCCACAGATAGCTCCCAGGGAGTGAGGGGCACACCTACAACACGACAGCCTGTCCAAACTGTATGATAAGGCATGTAAGGCTGCATTTCCTATTGTGTGTATGTTGGTGTACATGTTGTCCTGTGGGTGTCACCTGGGGGCAGCCACCCCAGGCTGTGTACGTGTTCATGGGGACAGGATCCTGGGTGTTACGTGTACATGACCACTGTGATGTGCAACTGTTCATATCTGTGCATGTGCCATGGTCACATTTCACTGTGGTGTATGTGTATGTCATGTCACATACCCCGTGAGTCCCATGTGGGACGGTATGTTTGAGCCAGGGTGTCCCAGTGGCACAATAGTGATGGTCCTCCACAGTCTGTGTGCATGTAGTGTTTACAATGTCTCTGATTTCATGTGCACAATGGGAGACAGTCTCCACATCCACGTTGTGTGTGCATGGACTTTGATGTTGTGCATGTGTGTGTCACAGACGTCCATGTCTGTCCTGCAGTGGCAAGTGGGACCACTGTTGACTGTGTGCCCGCTGCCAGGTGGGTTTACCTTGCATCTGTAGTGGTTACGACATGTTGCAACTGTGTAATAAACCTGTGCTTCACTTTGTGATGTGCGTTGTCTGTGGTCACACATTTGACTGCCATTTGCTTACTGCACCTGTGGACTACTTGACTACAACTGGGAATAGGTGTGGTGTCTGTGAATTGCACCGTCTTCCCTGGCAACATCAGTGTAGGCAATGAGTCAGATGGCCTAGGTGTGTATGTGTTGTGTAACCCTGGTGGTGTGTCTCCCTCATATGTGTCACGTTGCCTTTACTCACATGCCTGTGTTGTACTTGCTGTTGCAGTTCGCATACACAGTGTAATTTTGCAGTTCATCATCCCCATAACAGCACCCACGTTGGAATCACAACAGAGGCAAGTATGGTGTATTAGTGTGTTTATTGTGATACATTTGTGTGAATAGTGCATAGGATGGGTAGTGCTGTACATATATCTTGCAATCAGAAGTTCCTAGGTGAATTGAAAGTCCTGGTAGACAAAATCCCCGGTATCGGGGCCACAGTTGTCTGAGACATTGGTCCAACTTGTACTCCCCATGCAATGTGTTGGAGTTGTGTTGCCGTCAACAGGGTGAACAGTCTGTGCACAAAGGTGAACATCCAGAACAGGTTCAGGCTTCCTGGGAGTTGCGCTTGGCCATCGGCCTCTCACTTGCCCCTCCTCGGACGACCCCTCTTCTTTGGGGGGCCCTCAAGTACAGGCTGCTGCGGTGCAGGGGACTCTCCGCCAGAGTCATCCTCCCTCCCTGTGGCAGTTGCAGTTTGTTCAGCACCAGATGTTGTTGGCACACAGGGAGGTGTGGACTGGTTGCTGTTCATCTGGCGGAGGCATTGTAAAATGTCCCTGTGCACCGCCGTCATCTCATGCAGTGCGTCCCACTTGGACTCCACGCGGGACATGTGTGAGTCCACGCGGGACATGTGTGAGTCCAAGCGGGCATGATGGGCAGCCTGCTGCTGTTTCATGTCTCTGAGGAGCCCCACTACCTGGCTGAGGTCTCCGGTGCTGGACTGGTACGCATCAGCTATGCGTACCAGTTGTGGGTCATCATATACACCAGCAACCTCTGCAAGCAGCGACCTCTGTCTCCCACCCCTCCCACCACCCCTGCCGACATGTGCAGTGCGTGCAGTGGCACGCACAGATGACCCTGGTCCACCTTGGGGGTTGGTGGTGGTGGTGGTGTCCATGGCCCCACGTTGGTCCAGGGTCCTTGTGCTGGTGTTGCTCCTTGTTCTGTCCATGTCGGCGGGGATGGTATTTGTGGTGACAGTCGTTGGAGGGGTGGGTGCAGGGGGTGCAGCTGGTGGTCCTGCTGGTGCTGCAGCTGGTGGTCCTGCTGGTGCTGCATGTAGACTTGCACCGGATGTGCCAGGTTGGTCTTCTTCGTCCGAGGAGGGCAGAGGCTGTACGACACCAGTGAGCTCCGCATCCTCTTGAGCCTGGGACTGGGACACCTCAGCGTCTGCTGCTGTGTCCCCATCATCACCTGTTTTTGGGAGACACACACAATGTATGTTATGTTTCTGCAGGCATCAATGGTTGACACACCTGACAGTTGTGACTGTGCCTCTGGGTGCGGGCCTGTACATTGCATTGTCCTAAGTCGTCACAGTCAGGGGTTGATATTGGTGTGGCACATTGTCCTGCATTATTTGGGCATTTCTATGTATTTGTTGGGGTGTGAACATGGTCTGCATTGGTTGTATTTGGTTGACAGCCGGCCCTCCTTCCCACCCAGCCAGCCAGATATCCCACCATGGAACGTGCTTGCATTGCAGGGAGTGGAAGTTGTCTCTCAGGATGTCAGTCAGTGGTGTTGTGCTGTTTGTTGGTGCACAGTTGGCAGCAGGGCCTTGTGCTCCCCACAGCAGTAGCCAGTGTCAGCCATCTTGTGAGTCCTTCTCCACTCCCTGTGATGTGAGCATGGTTCAGGGTGGTGTTGATGGGACAGTTGTGGGGGTGAGCTATGTCTGTGACTGTGACTCCCATCATGCTATTGCCTCCACCCCACTTCCCAGCATTCCCATACTTACTTGCTTTTGTGGGGAGTTCAGTGTGTGTGGGTGTGAGGGCAATGGCAAGATGGCTGACAGTGGTGTCCTGCTGTTGGTTGGTGTGCAGTTCCCAGCATGCCCTTGTGCTCCCCACAGCAGTAGCCAGTGTCAGCCATCTTGTGTGTCCTTATCCACTCCCTGTGATGTGAGCATGGTTCAGGGTGGTGTTGATGGGCCAGTTGTGAGGCTGAGCAATATCTGTGACTACTACTCCCATCATGCTATTGCCTCCACCCCCTTCCCAGCATGCCCATGCTTCCTTCCTTTTGACTCTGCTTCCCTGTGGGATGGGCTGGCTGTGCTGACAGGATGGCTGGGAGTGTTGTCCTGGCAGTTGTTTGGCTAAAAGTCCCAAGAGTGTCCCTGTGCTTCACACAACATAACCCAGGGTGGTGGTTCTTTGTGGGATCTTGAGTTAGGATGTGAGGCATTGCATTCTCCCAGGTGGGTTCTGTGGAGTTTGTGTTGAGGGGGTGTGTGAGGGGAGGTGCTTGTGACTATGGTCAGTGCTGCAAGTCCTCCTTCCCACCCAGCCAGCCAGATATCCCACCATGGAACGTGCTTCCATTGCAGGGAGTGGAAGTTGTCTCTCAGGATGTCAGTCAGTGGTGTCCTGCTGTTTGTTGGTGCACAGTTGCCAGCAGGGCCTTGTGCTCCCCACAGCAGTAGCCAGTGTCAGCCATCTTGTGAGTCCTTCTCCACTCCCTGTGATGTGAGCATGGTTCAGGGTGGTGTTGATGGGACAGTTTTGGGGGTGAGCTATGTCTGTGACTGTGACTCCCATCATGCTATTGCCTCCACCCCACTTCCCAGCATTCCCATACTTACTTGCTTTTGTGGGGAGTTCAGTGTGTGTGGGTGTGAGGGCAATGGCAAGATGGCTGACAGTGGTGTCCTGCTGTTGGTTGGTGTGCAGTTCCCAGCATGCCCTTGTGCTCCCACAGCAGTAGCCAGTGTCAGCCATCTTGTGTGTCCTTATCCACTCCCTGTGATGTGAGCATGGTTCAGGGTGGTGTTGATGGGCCAGTTGTGAGGCTGAGCAATATCTGTGACTACTACTCCCATCATGCTATTGCCTCCACCCCCTTCCCAGCATGCCCATGCTTCCTTCCTTTTGACTCTGCTTCCCTGTGGGGTGGGCTGGCTGTGCTGACAGGATGGCTGGGAGTGTTGTCCTGGCAGTTGTTTGGCTAAAAGTCCCAAGAGTGTCCCTGTGCTTCACACAACATAACCCAGGGTGGTGGTTCTTTGTGGGATCTTGAGTTAGGATGTGAGGCATTGCATTCTCCCAGGTGGGTTCTGTGGAGTTTGTGTTGAGGGGTGTGTGAGGGGAGGTGCTTGTGACTATGGTCAGTGCTGCAAGTCCTCCTTCCCACCCAGCCAGCCAGATATCCCACCATGGAACGTGCTTCCATTGCAGGGAGTGGAAGTTGTCTCTCAGGATGTCAGTCAGTGGTGTCCTGCTGTTTGTTGGTGCACAGTTGCCAGCAGGGCCTTGGGCTCCCCACAGCAGTAGCCAGTGTCAGCCATCTTGTGAGTCCTTCTCCACTCCCTGTGATGTGAGCATGGTTCAGGGTGGTGTTGATGGGACAGTTGTGGGGGTGAGCTATGTCTGTGACTGTGACTCCCATCATGCTATTGCCTCCACCCCACTTCCCAGCATTCCCATACTTACTTGCTTTTGTGGGGAGTTCAGTGTGTGTGGGTGTGAGAGCAATGGCAAGATGGCTGGCAGTGGTGTCCTGCTGTTGGTTGGTGTGCAGTTCCCAGCATGCCCTTGTGCTCCCCACGACACAGCAACAGTGCCAGACATCTTTGATGGGCCTTTCCACTCTCTGTGGGATGTGCATGCGTGAGTGTGAGCTTGCTGGGCCATGTGGTGGGGGATGTAGAGCTGTGACTATGACTCCCATCATGCTATTGCCTCCACCCCCCTTCCCAGCATGCCCATCCTTCCTTCCTTTTGACTCTGCTTCCCTGTGGGGTGGGCTGCCTGTGCTGACAGGATGGCTGGGAGTGTTGTCCTGGCAGTTGTTTGGCTGAAAGTCCCAAGAGTGTCCCTGTGCTTCACACGACATAACCCAGGGTGGAGGTTCTTTGTGGGATCTTGAGTTAGGATGTGTGGCATTGCTTTCTCCCAGGTGGGTTATGTGGAGTATGTGTTGAGGGTGTGTGTGAGGGGAGGTGCTTGTGACTATGGTCAGTGGTGCGAGTCCTCCTTCCCACCCAGCCAGCCAGATATCCCACCATGGAACGTGCTTCCATTGCAGGGAGTGGAAGTTGTCTCTCAGGATGTCAGTCAGTGGTATCCTGCTGTTGGTTATTGCACAGTTGCCAGCAGGGCCTTGTGCTCCCCAAAGCAGTAGCCAGTGTCAGCCATCTTGTGAGTCCTTTTCCACTCCCTGTGATGTGCGCATGGTTCATGGTGGTGTTGATGGGACAGTTGTGGGGGGGGGCAATATGTGTGACTACGACTCCCATGATGCTATTGGCTACACTGACTTGCCCAGCATACACAGAATTCCTTTCTTTCAGTGGTCTTCACTGTGTGTTGGTGTTGTAGTGGTGGCTACATGTCTGGATGTGTTTGTTAGTTCTATTTGTGCCACTGCCTAGCTGTAGTTGTAGTTGTGTTTGTACATGTGATGGCACGGTTAAATGTAACTTTGAGATGGCATCTGTTGTGTTTATCTGACTGACATACACATTTTGGGATGATTCTGTTCTGGTTGCTGTGTAATTGCTATGAGTGCATGGTTTGACTCTCCCCTTGACAGTGATGTGTGTGTGTATTGTGGCAGAATATTGTGTACATTTGTTGTGTACTCACCAGGCTCTGGGATGTTCTCTAGTCCATAGACGCTCACTGGCGGAAGGATGGCCCGCACCTTCTCCTCCCAGGGCCTGAGGTATACTGGCTTGGCAGGAGGGCCACTGCCGGTGTATTGGCTCAGGAGGTAGTCTTTCTTGAGCAGGTCCCGTACCCTCCTGCGCACGTCATACCACCTGTTCTGGATGTCGGTCTTTGTGCGCAGACATGGTGATTGTGCGTTCACCCTGTTGATGATCCTCTCCCATATCTTGGTTTTCTGGGAAATGGGGGTCTGTTGGACCAGTGTGCCAAACAGCTGTGGCTCTACCCTGAGGATCTCGCTCTACCATGACTTCCAATTCACAATCTAGGAACTTGTGATTCTTCTTGGGGGCATGGTGATGGGTGGTGATGGTGAGTGATGTGTGTGTTGGTGTGCAGGTGAGGGTGTGTGAGTGTGTGTTTTGCTGGGTGTATGTGAGGTAGGTATTTGTTGGTGTGCTGATGGTGTGTGGCTTGTGTGAGGGATGAGCTGTGGGTGTGTGGTTGCTGTCTGTTGGGTGCTGGCAGTAGAATGGCATTTGCAAAGGATCATGGTTGGGATTTGTGTCCTTTATATGGGTGGAGTTGTGGGTGTGTCTTTGTTCTCTGTCCCCACCCCCCCAGTATTTATTGGCTTTGTAATTGCTTGTTTGGCCTTTTTTTGTGTAATTTTTCCTTTGTACTGTCTGTGCATGTTGGAAACGTTCTTGTGACCGAGTCGGACCCTGCATTTGTCTCGTACGGTCTTCTCTGTTTCGTTCACGCTGTGTTTGTGCAGTTTTCTATGCTGCGTACGCGTCTGTCGCGGTGTTTTGTGTTACTTCGGCTCGGTTTTGTATGCGTGTCGGTCGTACGGCTTGTCCTCCGTACGACTCGGTCGTGGTTTTCGCGCCTTGCATCGTACTTTGCGGTTTGGAGTTCGCGTGTACGTTTCGGTCGGATTGGTTCCGGGTGCGTGTCGGTCGGTTCGATACGCGTGTTTTTCCGGCCGGATTGCTGTTTTCCGTGCGGCTCGGTCGTTCGGGTTGGGTTCGGTACGTGTCGGTCGGATTTTGCACGCCTTGCATCGTACTTGGCGTGTCGGGCGCCACAGGTACGTGTCGGTCGGAATAAATTCCGGCTCCGAGTCGGTCGGTGCTTTTTCCGGCCCGAATCGGAATCGGCCCCTGTGTCTCAACTAAAAGCCACCTGCAAAAACTTTAAAATCTCTGTAAGAGGTCTCACCAGAAAGGAGGAATACCAAAAGGCGCTGAGGGCCTGGTTGGAATCCAGAAATGCCAGTGGGCAGAATGAGGATTCTCTGGTGGCGGAGGATTTGGATGGGCAGCGGGAGGGGCTGTTGAATATGCCAGGGGGGGAGGTGCCTTCCAGAGATGGCAGCAGTGTGTCTTCAAGAGGTCTGTCCCCAGAGGAGTTGGGGGATAGAGAGGGAAATAGGGTACATGAGAGGGAGCCTGTTAAGTTCAGGCTGGAGAAGGAGGATAAGGAATTGGAGTTGGAAAGGCAGAAATTGGCTCTAGAAGAAAAGAAGAGGCTCTTGGAGCATGAAAGAGGTTTGAAGGAGCTGGACATCAAAGCCAAGAGTGGAGAGTTTAGTTCCAATGGTGGCAGCTTGTTGCCAGTGCCTGGAGAAGGGAGGGTATAAATCCCCAAGGAAGTGATTAAGGATTTTGTGAAGAATGAGGACATTGGTCAGTGGTTTAAGGCATATGAGGTAGCAATGAGGTCCCACAGAATCCCTGAGAGAGACTGGGGAGCGGGTTTGTGGAGCGGCTTCGTAACAGAAGGGCAGGAAACTTTGCTAGCCTTACCAGCGAGGAGCAGATGTCTAATGCCCCTATGAAGGAATCCTTGATCGGGAGGTATGGTTTGACCCCAGAACTATACAGGCAGAAGTTGAGGGCCTGTAAGAAGCTGAAGTCAAGCAATTGTGTGGAGTATGTTTCCTATTTTTGCAGAGCACTGGATGGTTGGGTGAAGGGTAGCCAGGTAAATAATTTTCAGGGGCTCTATGATTTGGTTGCATGGGAGCACTTGTCTGGAAGTCCCTGTTTTCCAGAGCTATGCCAACACCTGGTGGAGTGTGAGTTCTCTGACCCCAGGAAACTCACACTGGAGGCAGACCTTTTGGTGGATTCCAGAGGGTCTTAAGAAGCCTCAGGGGTGATCCTGAATGAGGTGGCTCAGGTTTTCCCTAACCAAGTAAGGTAGGGGAAGTTGTGGGGGCCCCAGATAGGTCCCAGAGTAATGGGAGGGGTGTAGGGTCCATTGTCCTGTCTCAGAGGAGAAGGAGTGGAAGTGGGCTGTGTCCCGAGGTGCCCGGAGCCCAGTCTCAAGGCCTGGTTGGCTCCATGAGGGAACACCAGGAGGAGGGCCTGGTCTGTACCAGGAGGCCATCCCCTGAGGGGGATACCAAGGTGTCAGTTGAGCTGGAGGAGAAGGCTGTAACCAGCATTCAACCAGCTCTGGTGTTTGGCAGCACCTCTCCAGTTGGGAGAGGGCATGAGGCCAGAGAAAGGGTAAGCAGACATAATATCGATGTTTAAATATCGATATGCCAGAATATCGATGTTTAAATATCGATGTGGCATAATATCGACCTGCAAGAATATCGACGATCAGAATATCGACATGCAGGTAAGAAATATCGTTTTACTTAATATCGAAGTTAGTAATATCGTTAGTAAAAATATTGTTGTTAATAATATCGAAATTTATTTTAGTGTTCTGTATTTTAGTATATGTGTTAAAAGTATGTGATTTAAATATTTTGTATAAGTATAGCTTATTTTTGTAATGTATGTTTGAAATTTTTAGAAATAATTAATTTTATGATAATTAATTTTTGTGTATTTTATTTCCGTAGCGGGTTGTGGGTTTATAGGGGAATAGGGTGGGAAGTAATTTAATTATAATATATTTATTAATAATTTTTAGAAGTTATTACTTTTAAAAAAATTAAATATTGCGTTTTAGTTCCGTAGCGGGTTGTGGGTTTATAGGGGAGTAGGGTGGGAAGTAATTTAATTATAATTAATTAATTAATAATTTTATTATTAATATTTATGTATTTATTATTTTATTTTGTTAATTGCGTTAAATAATTTGTTATTAATTAGTTATTAATTGGATATTAATTATTAATGATTAATTGGTAAATATGCTAATTGTGTTATTTTTTTAGGAGTGGGTTGTGGGTTTATAGGGGAGTAGGGTGGGAAGTAAATTAATTATAAATAATTAATTAATAATTTTTATTACTTAATATTTGTGTATTTAATATTTTATATTGTTAATTGTGTTAAATAATTTATTATTAATTAATTATTAATTGGCTATTAATTATTAATAATTCATTGGTAAATATGTAAATTGTGTATTTTTTTAGGAGCGGGTTGTGGATTTATAGGGAGTATTGTGGGAAGTAATTACAATTTTATATATTTTTAAATATTTTTTATATAATATTTAGTTATTGTTATTTTATAGTCTTAATAGTCTGAATTAATTTATTACTAATTGTATTTAATTATATTGTTCATTGTTATTAGTTAATTAATTAATTGTTAAGCAATTATGTTAATTGTGTCATGTTTTACAATATTGGTGGTGTCATTTATAGGGGGATTTGGTGGGAAGTAAATTATTTTTTATTATTTAAGTATTTATTAATTAATGTTTATTATTTTGCTGGAGTGGGAATAGTAAATTATTCCACTCCACTATCCAACACTTTCCCTACTGTTGCAATTGTTGGAGTGGGAATAGTAATTTTATCCCCTCCGCTATCCAACACTTTCCCTACTGTTGTACTCGTTGGAGTGGGAATATTAATTTTATCCCCTACGCTATCCAACACTTTCCCTACTGTTGCACTCCATGGAGTGGGAATAGTAAATTATTACCCTCTGCTATCCAACACTTTCCCTACTGTTGCACTTGCTGGAGTGGGAATAGTAAATTATTCCCCTCCGCTATCCAACACTTTCCCTACTGTTGCACTCCCTGGAGTGGGAAAAGTAAATTATTCCCCTCTGCTATCCAACACTTTCCCTACTGTTGCATTTGCTGGAGTGGGAATAGTAATTTTATCCCCTCCGCTATTCAACACTTTCCCTACTGTTGCACTCGCTGGAGTGGGAATAGTAATTTTATCCCCTCCGCTATCCAACACTTTCCCTACTTTTGCATTCCCTGGAGAGGGAATAGTAATTTTATCCTCTACGCTATACAACATTTTCCCTACTGTTTGAGTTAATGTAGTGTAAAATGTTGTTTTAAAAATAAAAAATTATTTTAATATTTTAATTTATTATATATATATTTTATTTTTATATTTATGTTACAGGAATATGTATATATATATATATATGTATTTATAATTTTATTATGTTTCTAACATTTTATAATTTAATCAAAATAATTATTTATCAATATTATTAAGTAAATATATATATAATAATTTTTATATATGTATGTTTAATTGTTTTTTATATTACATTTATTATTTATAATTTGTAACATTTTTTAATAATTGCAACTATGGGCCCTATTACGATGGCGGGCGGATCGCCCCCGCCGGGCCGGCGGTAGCCACCGCAGGCCCGGCAGGGGCGATCCGCCCGCCATCCATGCTTCAGTGACCCCCCGCCATATTAGGATGGCTGGGGGTCCGCGGCGGGCGGAAAGACCATCCGTCGCTTTTCCGCCGGTCGACTCGTCGACCGGGCGGAAAAGTGCCATAATATGGTGGCGGTGTCTGCAAGACACCGCCAACCATACCATGATGTAGGCGGTGATCAGCCTTTCCATGGCAGCAACGCCGCCATGAAAAGGCATACAGTGTCTGTTTTGGGGGGCCCGTTGCGGGCCCCCAGGATGTTGGTGGGGTGGGGGGTGCACATGGGGGGTACCTATGGTACCCCCCTGCATTTGCATGCACAAGGTGGCAGGCACCGCGCAGTGCCTGTCACGTTGTGCATGCAAATGCACAACATGCATTTTTTACATTGCGGCGGGTGCTGCTTACAGCACCGCCCGCCGCAATGTAAACAATGCGGGATGCACTCGCCAGTGTGGCGGGCGCATCCTAATTTGAATGGCGGGACCGCCGCCCCAATGGCGGGCGGTCCCTTTTGCCGTTGCGGTGGCGGGCGGACTTTGTCCGCCCGCCATCGTAATAGACCCCTATGTTTTTATTAATTATATTTATTATTTAATTTATTTTATAATATTTTTAAGACATTTAAAAAAACGATATTTTGAACAACGATATTTTAAACAACGATATTTTGGTTTCGATATTTTTGTACTTACCTTTGTAGATAGGCTGTCGATATTCTTGACATCGATATTCTGCACACGATATTGTGTACCTCGATATTCCTGTCGTCGATATTCTGCAGTGATCCCAGAGAAAGGGATAAGGGGGGAAAAGTGCCATAATATGGTGGCGGTGTCTGCAAGACACCGCCAACCATACCATGATGTAGGCGGTGATCAGCCTTTCCATGGCAGCAACGCCGCCATGAAAAGGCATACAGTGTCTGTTTTGGGGGGCCCGTTGCGGGCCCCCAGGATGTTGGTGGGGTGGGGGGTGCACATGGGGGTACCTATGGTACCCCCCTGCATTTGCATGCACAAGGTGGCAGGCACCGCGCAGTGCCTGTCACGTTGTGCATGCAAATGCACAACATGCATTTTTTACATTGCGGCGGGTGCTGCTTACAGCACCGCCCGCCGCAATGTAAACAATGCGGGATGCACTCGCCAGTGTGGCGGGCGCATCCTAATTTGAATGGCGGGACCGCCGCACCAATGGCGGGCGGTCCCTTTTGCCGTGCAGTGGCAGGGCGGACTTTGTCCGCCCGCCATCGTAATAGACCCCTATGTTTTTATTAATTATATTTATTATTTAATTTATTTTATAATATTTTTAAGACATTTAAAAAAAACGATATTTTGAACAACGATATTTTAAACAACGATATTTTGGTTTCGATATTTTTGTACTTACCTTTGTAGATAGGCTGTCGATATTCTTGACATCGATATTCTGCACACGATATTGTGTACCTCGATATTCCTGTCGTCGATATTCTGCAGTGATCCCAGAGAAAGGGATAAGGGGGGGACGCAGTCCCCAGTGGAAGGACCAGGGGGTCAGGGGTTGCCAGCTCTGAGGTCAGAGCACCCCAGGACTGACCCTGGTGAGGTCACTTTGGGCCTGGGGGGTCTTCATGCTCTGTCAGGTGGACAGGAGGCTGGAAACCTGCAACAGGCAGACTCTTGCACAACTCCAGAGGAGTGTGTTTCCCTTTCTGGGGGGGGGGGGTTGGTGAACTCCCCTAGAAGTCCTGGGTTGCCAGGCACAGGTCCAGCCTAAGGGTACAGACCCTGGGTTGGAGGGCCAGGTTCAGGGTCCCCCCTGGCCTGGAGGAAGTGGTGACGGCTAACAGTACCCCTACCAGTTTGCCTTCTGATCAGTGCTAAAGTGCATATGCTCTCCCTGTAAATTGTATTTATGGATTGGTGATTCCATGATTGGCATATTTTATTTACTGGTGAGTCCCTAGTACAGTGCACTGTGTGTGCCCAGGGCCAGTAAATCAAATGCTGTTAGTGGGCCTGCAGCACTAATTGTGCCACCACATGAGCAGCCTGTAAATGTCACTCAGACCTGCCACTGAAGTGTCTGTGTGCAGTCTAGTACTGCCATATTGACCTGGCAAGTGCACCTACTTGCCAGGCCCTAACATTCACTTTTATTACACGTGAGTCACCCCTAAGGTAGGCCCAAGGTAGCCCCATGGGCAGGGTTCAGTGTATGTGAAAGGTAGGACATGTACTGAGGTGTGTGACATGTCCTGATAGTGAAATACAGTGTATTTAGTTTTTCACTATTGAAAGACTATCTGTCCCATAGGATAGAATGGGAGTTTATTTATAAAATTTTATAAATATAACTTCCTAATGGGTCAAGATAGATAGATAGATGGAGTTTAGTATGCCTGAACTCAGAATATAAAATGCATCTTTTAGTAAAGATGATTTTTATATTGTGTGTTTGAAATCACCACTTTTAGAAAGTGGGCTTTTTCTTGCTTAGCCATCCTGTGTGCCTCTGCTGGCTTGTGGATTGACTGTCTGGCTTTGGAGTGACAGGGGATGGGGACGTGCATTCTCTCAGACAGCCACTGTGGGGGAGGGGGGGGTTGATGTGTGTCCTGCCAGGGTTGGGCTGAATAGACCTGGGTTGCATTTAGAGTAGGGGAGGAGATTTCCTTGCACCTGAATAGGCCTGGTCTGCCTTACACAATGTGCTGTCTCCCCCTCCTGCCGGGAAGCTGGGCCAGAGAGGACAGAACTGGTTTTGACTGAGCACAGAGCCTCTCTGCCAAATGAGAACAAAGGAAAATGCTGTAGATAGATAGTTTATTTCGACCAATCATATGATCATTACAACAGCATACAAAACATACATTTAAATACAAAACTTTAAAAGACAATCAGATAATAATTACTACATCCATTTTAAACCCCCACCTCAGATAAAAAGTTTAAAAATAACATCAAGAGGACATATACGGGGATTAAAAAGTCAGTTGTCTAAGGACATCACCACATTAAGTTCATTTCAGGGCCTTGGATCTCAACCACCATGCATACAATAAAAATCTTGAGACAGCAAAGACAATGCACTGTGAAGTGTCAGATCGTAAGATCCGAAGAGCTTCCATTGGCCTGGAGAAAGAGAACAATCGGCAGACTGGAATGATCCAAGCTCTCCTGATAGCCTTGTACATAGGACAGAAGAAGAGAAAGTGCTCGATGGATTCTTCTGCACTTAAGCATATTGGGCAGATAGGCGATAGTCCAGCATTTGTCCATTTGCATTTCCAGAGATTCAATGGAAGTGAACCAAATCTTAATTGAATATAAAGTGCTCGTGCATGCGGGGGTTCTATTTGATCCATAAAGGGTTCAAGATTAAAACTATATTTTACATCTAAAAATTGCATTGTTAAAACTCCATTGGATGTACTTTCAGTGCAAATAGAATTGATATAGACCCAGAATTTCTTTTTTAATATGGGGGCCAACTTTTTAGTTATAGTACCTGGGTTCTCCCACAGCGATGCAAGGCCCAAGCGGTACAGCCATACTTTAATCTTTGAAAACCATAACAAGGTGCCTTTCTGTTTTTGGAGATTTAAAAGTTCCACCACTGCCTCTCTTACTTTAATCTCTGTAGTATTTGCCCAAATCCTTATCCAGAACATCAAGGTTCTGAGGACTGCATGATACGAGATAGATTTCACACCCAAGTCGAGACGCAGTGGTAAAATCGGAGTACTGGTTGGAACATTAAGTATGGCTCTAAGAAATTTGTTTTCTGCTATTTCTAATTTTTGGGTGTTCTCCATGCCCCATAATTCAGCCCCATATAGGGCTGCCCCATGAGCTTTCGCCCTGTGTATCTCTAGTGCAGGGGAAATGGGGCGATAGGATGAGCCTCTCAGTCTCCTTACTATAGCACAATCCACTATCTGCAAAGTAGATTCACTCTTTAAAATTTGCGAAGACCACGCAAGGTTGTCATTAATTCTAACACCCAGGTAGTCAAACACCTTAACCTGCTCAAGTTGTTGAGAACCCAATATTAACTTATTTTTAGAGCGTTTGTAAGGATTGAAAACCATAAATATAGTTTTAGAGCAGTTGATTTCCAAGCCTCTAGCCCTGCATGCGTCAGCAAATTTGTTCAAAGTATTTTGGATCCCCTTAGGGGTCTTAGAGATGAGAAGTGTGTCGTCCGCGAAGAGTAACGCCGGCAGGAGATTACCTGCCAGTCTCGGAGGATCACCACCACATCCAAAGAGTTCCTGGATCAACCCATTTATGAACAGAGTAAATAATGTGGGAGCTAATACGCACCCTTGGCGCACACCTTTGAGGATTGGAATGTTATTCGTAAGGCTGCCTTCAGGGTTCCATCTAACTTTGGCGTAATTAGCATCATGCAGTCGAACCAATAACTGGAGTAGGTCCTTAGGTAGCTCAAGGTCCCTCAAGACAGCCCACAGCTTATTACGATCAATAGAATCGAAGGCTGTCTTGAGGTCAACAAAGACAACATATAAGTGACCTTTCAATATCTTCACCTCCTTCCAGATAAGCAATAAAAATTTAAAAAACTTGATCTAAAGTGCTTGTGCTTGGTCTAAAACCTGCCTGTAGGTGGGAGATAACATTCTTTTCTTCCATCCAGCTCTGGATACGTAGCAGAATAATCTTACAAAACAATTTCTGTGGGACGTCTAGTAAACTTATTGGTCTATAATTAGCTGGGTCCCCTTTGTTACCCTTTTTAAAGATGGGTATTATTTCTGCTCCTTTCCATGCTGGAGGAATTTCACCACCTAACTGTATAGCATTAAAAACCTTTTGGAGCAAAGGGGCCCAAATGGTCGGTTCAGCTCTAAATAAGTCTCCAGGAAGTCTATCGAGACCAGGTGCTTTTCCCACTTGGAGTTTGTTAATTGCATTGATGGTTTCTTTTAGGGAAAACAGTTCGATCGACTCCTGGGAGACTTCTAAAGAGTTATCATAAACAGGTACCTTTGTTCCCTTATTTGTAATCGAGGTGGCCTCACTGGCATAAAGCTTTATGAGGTATTCTTCCCATACCTGGGGCTGAATATAATAATCCTCCATAACAGATTGCTTTGTCGACCCTTTTGCTAGTAGGTGCCAAAACGTTTGCCCGTCTTTTCGCTTTGACGCTTCTACTAGGGAGAGCCAAATATTAGACTCCCATAGCCTTTTTGCTTCATCCTGAGCCCTCTTGTATTGTTTCCTCCTATTTGAGGTAGCCACTTGATCTCCACATTTTACTGCTTCCACAAGGTTTGCCTTTGCAATTCTACATTCCTCATTATACCACGGGGCATTAAATCTCTTGGGAGTGTCTAGGTTAAAAGACTTAATAAAATATTGTTTAATGCTGTTGATCAATTTCATAAACCATCCTAAAATAATATCCGACTCTTGATAATGCACGGGACCTACAGCCATTAGTGTCAGAGCCACTTCTTCATAAATTTTTGAAATCGATCAAGCTCGGCCATTTAATACGTCTATTATTATTGGTTGTGTTAGTGGGGCCCATATATTTAGTTGGGGAGGTCTCAGCAGTAAATAACCCGGATAATACCACGCTTAGGGCATTGTGGTCGCTATCCTCTCTTTGCAATACGGACATGTTCAGCACATGGGACCACAAGGCAAGGTCCACCATTACATAATCAATCCTGCTTTTTAAATTACCCCTCTTAAAGGTGTATTCTGCTGCGGCATCCGCTGCCGTCCGCCCATTGCAGGCCCTTAGCCCATGTGCAAGGGTCAGGGACAAAACCTGTTGACCCACCTTCGTTACTCTCTTGATTGGGGGATTGGATAATTTCTTTATACCCCTAGCAGTCTCCTCCTCTTGCACTAAGTTTTGGATGTACTCGACAGGTTCATAAGTTACATTAAAGTCTCCTGCCAAGATTATTGGCGGGCCCCCACTTTGTTTGTCAAGATAGTCAGATAACGTTAGTATAGTTTCTGAGGGCCTATGCTGACTCGTAAACCTATTATAAATATTAAGCAGTCTAATTTGTACGTTTTTTTTGGGCCAAGCTAAATCAATACCTAGGATCTCCTGCGAGTTGACCCTCAAAATTTTAATTCTACAATTCAGTGATAGCCTGACCCAAATTAGCAGCCCTCCTGCCGAACGGCCAGCCCTAGAAGGTCTAGCTTCAATACTAAATGTAGAAAACCCTACCCTATGAACCTGTACATCAGCCCAGGTCTCTTGAAATATACAAACATGGTATTTGTCAATTAAGTTGCCCCATTCCGGGTCATTTAATTTAGATCTGATACCAGCTAGATTCCAGGATAAGATCTGTATAACCTGGTCAGTATCCTTACTCTGCCTTTGGCATGTATTTACTGGAGGGTTCGGATCAGTAGAAGTACAGGGTATTCCGTTGGTCGTTAGCCCTGTAGGCCGAATATTAGTTATATTCTTGCCCTCCAAAGTTTTGGAAACTGGAATGTCCTTCGCTATAGAACATAATACTACGTTGTTCTCCAGATCTTTGTCCATATCTATAGGGTTGTGGGAAAGTTCGAGGGCCTTTCGGGGTATAGATTGGGTTATATTTCTATTAGGGCCCACTGTGTTTTTACAGGCCAAATCAACCTCTTTCGTGGCAGTTGCTGCAGGGGAGATCATCAAATCGGTACCTGCCAGATTTAGTCAGTCAAGGCTATCTAAATTAGAAAGAGCTTCGAATCTATTACTAAGTGCAAGGGGGGAGGACATTTGCCACCTGGGACGATTATAGGATGTTGGGGCCTGATGTTGGGAGTGCAACCTGGATCGATTAAGATGCCTGTAGAAAAAGCCAAGGGGCACAAGGCTGATGCTATCTTCTACCTTGTGCCCTGGGGTTTTCCTCCAGCTATCAAGAAGGTGGCCAGCCAGACCTGGCGATCTACAGTTGATCACAATGCAGTCCCCCTTTATGGATTTCTGTAATGGACCTACCCAATGCGTTCTATGAGTAAACATAATATCGTAATAATTATGGGTAGAGAAGTCAGAGTTATGAGTTAGCCAGTGGCATACCTTGTTTTTTAGTTGTATATAAGATTCCTTAGACTCCTTCCTAAGGGAAGGAACATTAGTCAAAATCACAACATAGGGACAACAGTCAGGGGGAAGATGCAGAGTGACCCTGCCTCACTATTCTCACCTAAAGGTGTTCCCTTCATGAGTGTATTCCCTAGTTGTGAAGCTGCAAGCGTACCACTAACCAGATTCAGATTAACTCTAGTTGGGACTCTATTTCCATCAGTTTCACAATGCCTAGTGGTGTCTCCAATGTGCATTGGTGGACCTAAATGCTTGTTCTTTTGATCTGTGGGCTTAATTAAAGGGTTAGACATGTTGACCGAAGAGCTGGCTGCTAGGTTCGAACCGTCTACATTTACTTTTTCCCCATTGCTGCTACCTTCACCCCTTTTGTCGCTACCCGGATGTTTCTCACGGGGGCCAAGGCTAGGTGAACTACCATTAGCAGTTTCCCTTGAGTAACTCTGCATTAACTAAGTTAGCAATGCTACATTTTTTTCCAAGTTTTCAACCCTGTTCATAATCGGCTGAAGTCTTATTTGCATAATTCTATCGAAACCTTCAAGTAGAGACTTATTATCTAGAAGGGGTAAAGGCAGGGGTATCTGTACTGGAGGAGGGGTAATCTTTTCAGCCTGTGAGACATCGTTAAGACTATTATTTCCATCACTTATGGTTTGTTTCACTTTCTTCTTAGATCTAGTGTAAACTAGAGACTCAGGCTCCAGGTTCTTAAGTTTCCTCTTTCTTTTGCTCTAACTGGGAAACTGGTTGGGGGCTGTCTAAGGTTGTTGACTGTGGAGGAATTATGTGTGATTTTGTATTAACCGTAGAAGTGGTTACTGGGAATTTAACAATGTCAGTTCCCACATCAATAGCCATACATTCTCCCTCCAAATTAATAACCTGATTTGTACAGGGTGTGGTACCCCCCTCTATAGAAAGACGTCGCTGAACCACAAGGATTTCATTATCTATGGCTTTAGATGCACGCATCAGAAAATTATCCAGGGTAGTATTAGTCATCTGCCTCGGGGAGTTAAGGGCACCTGGAGCTAGTTCCCTATCGCTCAATTGCTTCGCTTTTGCCATGGACAAGTTTTTAGAAATCAATTCCACGATGAACGAATAAAAGGGAAACAAGATTTTTGCGTAAAGTCACCTGGATTCACTCAGCGTTGCGGGCCACTTACTATCGAAGCCGGCGTGGATAGTTCAACTCAGTTAGTGCACAAAAAAATAAAAAGAAGAAAATGAAATGTAAGGGAATAGGCCCAGCCCAGCCTTATCCGGTCTTTGACGGGCAAGGACGGGCCCGCCCTTGGCCCGGGCTTCGCCCGGGCTCGTCCCGCGGGAGCCCTGCCGCTGCTTTATGCGCCGCTGGCGCGATGGTGCTGCGCGGCTCCTGCCGCTTTGACCCCTGGGGCTTGTGGTCTCCTCGGTGGCGAAGAGGCACTCTCGGTAATTTCAAACGGGCTTCCCGCGCCGCGGGAGCCCTGCCGCTGCTTTATGCGCCGGCTGGCGCGATGGTGCTGCGCGGCTCCTGCCGCTTTGACCCCTGGGGCTTGTGGTCTCCTCGGTGGCGAAGAAGCACTCTCGGTAATTTGAAACGGGCTTCCCGCGCCGCGGGAGCCCTGCCGCTGCTTTATGCACCGGCTGGCGCGATGGTGCTGCGCGGCTCCTGCCGCTTTGACCCCTGGGGCTTGTGGTCTCCTCGGTGGCAAAGAGGCACTCTCGGTAATTTCAAACGGGCTTCTGTATAAATAGTGGGGCCCGGACCCCAGACTTTTAGATCATTTCTGGAATTCAAGAGGAACCTTTGCCAAGGAGAAGAGCTGGAGAAACTGAAGGAGAAGTACTGCCCCTTTGCTGTGTGCTGTCTGGGGTTGGCCTGCAGTGGCTGTTTCTGCCAAGGAAAGGGCAAGGACGTTGCTGTGTGCTGTGTCCCCTGCTTGAGTAAGATCTCCAAGGGCTTGAAGTAGAGCTTCCCTCCTGTTCTGAAGTCTCGGGGACACAAAGACTTCACCTCAAGCCCCCCTGAACTTCCTTGCTGGGAGTTCTGACCTGCCAAGAGGTGCTGTACTGTGGCTCTGGAGGTTGTTCCTGCTGTTGGGAGCTGGAAAAGAGACGCAACTAAGAGAAGCGTGACGCATCCGCACCTGTTTCCGACGCATCGTCATCATGCCGCAGAAGAAACCGACGCATCGCCTGCCCGTGGCTGGAGAAATTGCTGCACGCCGCATTGAGTGCACCGATCTACAGAGTTCGAGATCACCCCACCGATTCCGACGCAGGCCCTGCTGTGTGGCTGTAAAAAGCAACGCATCATTGGACCGTGGCTGGAGAAACCAACACAGCGCCGTTGCCGCCGCCGTATCGAGAACCGATGCATCCCCAATCACCACACATCACACTGTCTACAAGGACACCGGGGCTGCAGTAAAAAACTGACGCATCACCTCACCGCGCAGTAAAAAATCAACGCATCACCTCCCCTTCAGTAAGGAACCGACGCATCACCTCTCCTGCTTGGCAGTAAGGAACCGACATATCACCTCCCCTGGAGTAAGGAACCAACGCATCACCTTCCCTGCGGCTGTTTTTGTTTATGATTTTGACGCATCCAGGGTACTTTGTGTTGAAAGTATTGCATCTATAGTTTGCACTGGACAGAACTGTTTTTAACTACTAAGAAGCTTATTTTGATAACTTTATTGTGGATTTTTTGTCGTTTTGCTCTTGTTTGGTTTATATAAAGATTACTGGTGTGGTGTCCATTTGTAGTGTTTTCACTGTATTACTATATGTGTGCTCAAATGCTTTAGACACTGCCTCTGAGACAAGCCTGTCTGCTCGTGCAAAGCTACCAAGAGGGTGAGCAGGGGTTATTTTAGAAGTGTATCCCCCTTATCCTGACTAGGAAGAAGGGTCCCTACTTGGGCAATGGTGCAAACCATTGCCAACTAGAGACCCCCATTTCTAACAACACACATTTGTCTCCTACAGTGAGACAAATTTGGCACATACACACTCATCAGAGAGATATGCAAGCATACTTTTGATGCTTTCTATCACTGAGGTCAAAAGCCAGACATCATATGGACAGCTTTATCTTCTGTTGGTTTCAGCAGATAAGGGTCCTTTGGACTCTGGGTTTCCATATGTCAATTGGCAGCTTTTATTGTACAGTCCCCTTTTGTACCTCCCCACAGTCCCTATCTGTATGTGATGTCATCAGTACATGATTCTGGATGCAAACACATATCCCCCTAAGCCCCACCTGGCTCCTCCCACAACCAGTACCTGTATCTTAATGCAAGCAGAGCAACCAAAGGAGTACTATTCCAGAATATTACAAGAGTTCACTTTGGCACCTCCTCGTTCACACAGAGTCGAGATGCCTGCATTGCAAATGGCTATTTATCTGTCTACCGACCAAATACTGCATAATCTCAGCTATTCACTGAGTGGCTGGCAAAAAAGTCCATAATTGGTGCTATTTAGACAAATGCTGGCTAGAAGTAAATTTGCCCAAAAATTTAACAAGTGCACCTTACTCAAAGATTAAGCGGACCCATTTTACATATATAAGAATCAACTTTGTTAAAAAAAATCTTTGCAGAAAGATATATTGAGCATTGAGTATATATATTCTATGAAACATTTCTAAAGCTGTTTCTAATTGAGTAATAACGTTGTTTTATTATCACTCTTCCTTTCACGCAATTGATTCAGCCACCGTGGAGGCTATGTAAAAATTTCCAGTGTCGACTAGTTTTCAAGTCTCTATGACAAGGTATTAGATATAGTTTTCAATAAACAACAATCACATCTCTGTTAGACTTCATTGGCTACAATACTGCCACTGCCCAAAGCTAACATTCTGTCGCCCATATAAGCAGTCCCACAATAGTGACACTTTAGTCACCTACAGCGATACTAACTTGGTAGATACAAACGGATCAGAGAGATATGCAAGCATACTTTCTATGCTTTCTGTCACTCAGAGATCATATTAATGGCTTTATCTTCCTTTGGTCCCGCAGATAAGTGCCCCTTCGACTCTGGGTTACATATGTTAATTAGCAGCTTTAATTGTACAGCCCGCTTTAGCACCTACCCCCAGACCTTATCTGTCATCAGTACATGAATCTGGATGCAAACACCTGTCTTCCTAAGCCCAAAATAGCTTCTCCCACAACCAGTGTTGGTGCTTCCTTGTTCACGCAGAGTCGAGATGCCTACCTTGGAAATGGCTATTTATCAGTTTGCTGGCCAAATAGTGCATGATCTCAACTATTCACACAATGGCTGGCAAAATAGTACATAATGGGGCACATGTACAAGCCCCTATCACCACCACAATGTCACCTATATTGACGATGTGGTGGCAATAGGGGCTGCACCTTATGTACAAGGCAGCGTTAAGCCACTTAACGTGGCTTAACGCTGCCTTGTACATAAGGCCCCCTTTCACGCTATGCTTAGCGTGAAAGGGGTGGGCAGTGGGTGTTGCGATGGGCGTTCCACCGCAACACCCATTCATTTTGATGCTGCCCCCTATGTACAAGGGTGACGTACATAGGAGGCAGCGCCAAAATTAAGACCAGGTAAAAACTGGTCTTAAGATGGCGAAACGAGGAGAAATGCATTATTTCTCCTCATTTTTGCTTTTTCCATGTGTGCTGCCTTGTGCAGCACACATGGAAAAAGGAAAATGCCATTGTTTGTTTATGTGTAGGAAGGTGTCCCTTCCTGCACATAAACAAACTTTTTAAAAAATGCCATTTTGTCACTTTCATGTGTGCTGCATGAAGCAGCACGCATGAAAGTGACAGGATGGCATTTCTAGGATTGTTTATGCGCAGGAAGGGACACCTTCCTACACATAAACAATCCTCCCCTGCATGCAGACACCCTTGCACTCTGGTGCAAGGATGCCTGCGTTGGTGCTAAGTTGCTAAACTTAGCGCCATCGCAGGGGGAAAGCCAAGGCTGCACCACATTCTTGTAAATATGGTGCAGCCTTGCGTTTCAGAAGTGGAGGAGAAAAGCGTTAAGCCATGAAGGCTAACGCCTCTCTCATCCACTTCTTTGTACATATCCCCCAATGTCTGCTACGGTATGTAGACATAATATCGAGTTTTTAATATCGTTGTTTTATAATATCGAGTTTAAAATGTCGAAAGTCAAAAATATCATTGTGTATAATATCGATGTCAAGAATATCGATTTAGTGTGTTGTACAAAATATCATTAAGAATATCGATTTATAAAATATCGTTAATAAAAAATATCGATTTTGTAAATGTTGTGACATTTTTATTATAGTATATATTTGTAAATGTATTAATTATTTTTTAATAAATTGTATATTTTTTATAGAATTTTTTTTTTAGGAGCGGGATGATGGGTTTATAGGGGATAAGGGTGGGGAGTGTTTTAAAAAGAAATGTTTAATTTCTTGAATTTTTTTATTAATATTAAAGAAATTTAAAATTGTGTTTTAGGATCGGGACGTTGGGTTTATAAGGGATAAGGGTGGGGAGAGTTTTAAAAAATAAAAATTAAAAATTAATTTTTTTATTAAATTATATAAAAAAATATTATTTTTTTATTTTGGAGTGGGATGTTGGGGTTATAGGGGATGAGGGTGGGGAGTGTTTTTTAAAAAAATGAACATTTTAAAATACATTTATATTTTATAATAAATACATTTAACTTTGGATTTTAGGAGTGGGTTGTTGGGGTTATAGGTGATGAGGGGGTTAGTTTTTAAATAATAAAATTTTTAAATTTAAATTAATAAAAAACATTACAAATATAAAAAAAATGTTTAATTATTAGTGAAAATTTGTGACATTTGCAGATAATTTTGTGGAGTAATGTTTAAATTATCAAAAAAATATGAAAAAGTAAAAATTAAAAAAAAAGTTAAAAAAATAATATTAGGATTTTTGTTTTAATATTGTTTTATAGTAGTGAAAATGAAAAATCCTAATTAAATAAATTAATATTTAATGTAGAGTTGTTTTGTTTTGAGATGGAATAATTTTTTTTAATAAAAAATTTGTAATTAAATTTAAAAAATGTATGAAAATTTAATAAAATAATAAATTGTAAGATGTTTAATGTTTGATATTGAAAATAATAATGTTATAAAAGTGAATATTAAAATAAATTATGTTTAATATATTTATATAATATTAATAATCATATTTTAATTTTTTTCTTTATTTTTTATTATTTTTTTATACAAGAAAATGTATTAAAATAATTAAAAAAGTTACATCATTTTTATTTGGATATGTTTTTATAGTTTGGAATAGGTTAATGTATATGTATAATGTGTATTATTTTATATGTGTTTATGTAATTTTTTGGGGAATATAACATTTTGTGAGTATATTGTTTTGCATTTTCCTTGAGTTAATATAGTTTGGGGTGGGAATAGTAAATTATATATGCTTAATGTAAAGGACCTTCCCTGAGTTAATATAGTTTGGAGTGGGAACAGTAAATTATATATGTTTAGTGTCCAGCACCTTCCCTGACTTTTTCTACAGTGGAGTGGGAATAGTAAATTATATGTTTAGTGTCCAGCACCTTCCCTGAGTTAATATAGTTTGGAGTGGGAATAGTAAATTATATATATTTAGGGGCCCATTACGATGGCGGGTGGACAAAGTCCGCCCGCCACCGTAACGGTAAACGGGACCGACCGCCAGAGGTGCGGCGGTCCCGCTGTGCCCATTAGGATGCGACCGCCACCGTGGCGGTTGCATCCCGCATTGTTTACATTGCAGCGAGCGGTGCTGTCAGCAGCACCCGCCGCAATGTAAAAAATGCATGCAGTGCATTGGCATGCACAACGTGACAGGCACCGCGCGGTGCCTGCCACCTTGTGCATGCCAATGTAGAGGGGTACCCCCCAAGTGCAGCCAACCAACCCCCACAGCCCCCGAGGGCCCACAACGGGTCCCCAAAGCAATTCCCGCATGCCTTTCCATGGCGGCGATGCCGCCATGGAAAGGCCTTCACTGCCAGGCATCCTAATATGGATGGCGGTGTCTTCCAGACACCGCCACCATATTAGGCCCGAGTTCCGCCTGGCAGGCAATCGGAACGATTGCCTGCCTGCGGAAATGCGGCGGACGGTATTTCCGTCCGCCGCTGTCCCCCCCCGCCATTGTAATATGGCAGGGGTAAATGGAGGGCGGGCGGGGAAAGATGTCGGGCGGATCGCCACCGCCGGTCGGGCGGTGTCGATGCGCCCGACATCATAATGACCCCCTTAGTGTCCAGCACCTTCCCTGAGTTAATACAGTTTGGAGTGAAAATAGTAAATTATATATGTTTAGTGTCCAGCACCTTCCTTGAGTTAATAAAGTTTGGAGTGGGAATAGTAAATTATATATGTTTAGTGTCCAGCACCTTCCCTGAGTTAATACAGTTTGGAGTGGGAATAGTAAATTATATATGTTTAGTGTCCAGCACCTTCCCTGAGTTAATACAGTTTGGAGTGGGAATAGTAAATTATATATGTTTAGTGTCCAGTACCTTCCCTGACTTTTTCTAGTTTGGAGTGGGAATAGTAAATTATATATGTTTAGTGTCCAGCACCTTCCCTGAGTTAATATAGTTTGGAGTGGGAATAGTAAATTATATATGTTTAGTGTCCAGCGCCTTCCCTGAGTTAATATAGTTTGGAGTGGGATTAGTAAATTATATATGTTTAGTGTCCAGCACCTTCCCTGAGTTAATATAGTCTGGAGTGGGAATAGTAAATTATATAGGTTTAGTGTCCAGCAGTTTCCCTGAGTTGGTATTGTGTAGAGTGGGAATAGTAAAAAATTAGGGGGATGATTAAGATGGTGGGCGGACTTGAGTCCACCCGCCATCGAGGTGGTGATTGGGACCGCCTGCCTGTATGGAGGCGGTCCCACATGTGAAATTACGATGCGACCGCCACCGTGGCGGTCGCATCTTGCATGTTTACCATTGCGGCGGGTGCTGCTGGCTGCAGCACTCGCCGCATTAGTAAAAATGCATGTAGTGCCACTCAGTGCAGGGAAATGCAGGGGGGTACCATGGGTACCCCCAAGTGCACAACCACCTCCCCCCAACACAAGGGACGCCCACAACAGGCCCCCAAAACCAATCCCCACCAGCCTTTCCATGGCGGTTTTGCCGCCATGGAAAGGCTGGCTACAGCCAGCATCGTAATTTGGCGGACGGTGCCTGCTAGGCAACGCCACCATTTTAGGCATGCTGACTGCTCTGCCATGCAATCGGTACGATTGCCTGTGGCGGAAGTGTGGCGGGCGGTCTTTGCGACCGCCGCGGTCGGGAAGCAATTCCCCCCGCCATCGTAATGGCGGGGGAAAAATTGCTGTTCGATGGCGCAGGGCCCGCCACCGCACGGCTGGCGGTGGTGGGCCTTCCGCCATCGTAATGACCCCCTTAGTTCTTTATTTTGGAGTACGGTTAATGATAAAAATGTATGATTAAGTAGTAATAGTATTTTATATATGTGTATTAAAAAAATAAATTTATGTCTGACAATTAATTTAAGATAAACATTTTATTGTAAATACAGAAAAAAAATTAATATAGGAATTAAATACAAAACAATATTTATATTTTATGTATGTCTTTATTTTCATTCAAAGACTCAAGCAGAGAAATAATATGCATTTATTTGTATTAATATTGTTTGATATATGTATTGTCATACAAAGAAATAATAATACATTTTTTATTTTTGGATACATTGCATTTTTAGTACATATATAAACATAAACATATAATATTTAAGTAAAGTCAGCATGAAACATTTTTATGTTTTTTATAATGGAGAACTTGGTAAATATGTACATTTATTACAAATAAAAGATGTAGTTGTCCACTGATTTTTATACATTTTTTTAATTCATTTTTTTGGTAACAGTTATTGAATATTTATTTACATTGTAAATATGCATTACATAATTACATATAGGGGTCGATTCCGATTCCGGCTGTAAAATGTTTTTCCCGACACGGACCCGTCATATTTCCCGACCGAACCGTACACACGCCTTCCAAATGGCTGAGTACGATGCAATGCTTGAAATTTACAACCGACTCGGCAGGAATTTTTTTTTACGGCCGAGCCGGAAGGAAAGGAGCCTCACGCAATAGACTCGTACGCGCAAGATTCGAGATAGCCAAGCGTCAACCCGACGCAACAGACACGTACGCGAACGACTCCATGTAGCCAAGCATTAACACGACACGACAGACTCGGACACGAACGATGCCACATAGTCCAGCATCAACACAACCCAATAGACACGTACGCGAACGATTCTACACAGCAAAGCACATACACGACGCGACAGACACGTACGCGAACGACTCCATTGACACGACACGACAGACTCGGACGCGAACGATGCCACATAGTCCAGCATCAACACAACCCAATAGACACGTACGCGAACGATTCTACACAGCCAAGCACATACACGACGCAACAGACACGTACACGGACGACTCCATTGACACGACACGACAGACTCGGACGCGAACGATGCCACATAGTCCAGCATCAACACAACACAATAGACACGTACGCGAACGATTCTACACAGCCAAGCACATACACGACGCGACAGACTCGTACGCGAACGATGCCACATAGCCTAGTATGAATGGAACAGACTTGGACAAAACAAATAACACAAGAACAAGCATCATGTGCCGTCAAAACGACTTACATAATCCTGAAAAATAATACAATAGAAACAGAAAAAAGACTACCAAAAAATGCATTGTCATCTACAAAAAAACTACATTTAAATATTGAGACACACCCACAACTCAACCTATATAAAGGGAGCAAAAACTTCCCAACACCATTTGCTACTTCGACAGACATGCAAGCAGACCACACTACTACACAGACAACTCATCTACCCACTACAAACACACACAACTCATCCACCACACAACCTCCACACAACTAGCACCACTGAAACACACCTCCACTCACACTCACTCACCCTCACCTTCACACACACATACACCTCCACCACCACCCATCACCATGCCCCCAAAGAAGAATCCAAAGTTCTAAGATGCTGAGTTGGAAGTCATGATAGATGAAATCATCCGAGTTGAGCCACAGTTATTTGGCACCTTGGCCCAACAGACCTCCCAGTCCCAGAGAACCAAGATGTGGGAGAGGATTGTCAACAAGGTGAATGCCCATTCACCTACCTTGCGCACAAAGGAGGATATCCGGAACCGGTACTATGATGTACGCAGGAGGGTTAAGAAGCTGATTGCCAGAGAACATGCCCTGAGCAACAAGACTGGCGGTGGCCGTCATAAACCGGTGCGTTTCACCACCTGGGAGGTGAAGGTGCGGGACCTCCTCCCACCGGAGGCCATAACTGGATTAGCTGGAATACCGGAACCTGGTGAGTACATGTCCAAATAGTCTAAAATTACCTCAAATACACAGCCACAGACATCACAGCCAGACATCTTGAATGTAACTTTGTACTCACTGTCATGGAACCATGGTACATGCTGGCACATTTGGTCTGGGTGGGAGGAGGAGTGGAAGCTATGACTACTGCCACCACCACCCACTCGTCACACACACACCCCCCACTCCCATAATAACATACCTGTCACTATGCTGTCCCTGAGAGTGAATGCAAATGCCCTGTCAAGATGGCTGACACTGGCTTGTGGTGTGGGGAATACAAGGCCCTGTTGGCAGTCATGTCCAGCATGACTGCAGGCACCACTGTCAGACATCTTGAATGTAACTTTGTACTCACTGTCATGGAACCATGGTACATGCTGGCCCATTTGGTCTGGTTGGGAGGAGGAGTGGAAGCCATGACTACTGCCAGCAGCACCCACTCGTCACACACACACACCCCCACTCCCACAATAACACACCTGTCACTATGCTGTCCCTGAGAGTGATTGCAAATGCACTGTCAAGATGGCTGACACTGGCTTTTGGTGTGGGGAACACAAGGCCCTGTTGGCAGTCATGTCCAGCATGACTGCAGGCACCACTGTCAGACATCTTGAACATAACTTTGTACTCACTGTCATGGAACCATGGTACATGCTGGCCCATTTGGTCTGGGTGGGAGGAGGAGTGGAAGCCATGACTACTGCCACCAGCACCCACTCGTCACACACACACCCCCCGCTCCCACAATAACACACCTGTCACTATGCTGTCCCTGAGAGTGAATGCAAATGCCCTGTCAAGATGGCTACACAGGGGCATCATGTACGAATTAGGAAAAACTGACAGCCAGTTCTTGGCCTACTCACACAACTACAGACCATAACCTTAACTGTACATTCAACACACTGACAGGTAAAGATTAGTCACATGTGCCCTCACTGTGCATGCCACAAATGTGCGTGGAGGACAGGCCACAGTCTAGTTAGCAGTCACACCACATAACACAAACCACACACACTAAAAACACACATCAGGAACAATGCCCATCTGACAGTAGATGTGAGGTGCAATGCAAGATGGCTGACACTCTTGGGTTGTGTCATATGCACAAGGCATTGTTGTGTTTTGCATTGTACTTCAACATCAGTCAGCGGTGTCAGCATCCTTGAACTACACTACCCTCACTGTCATTGATCCTCTGTCAATGCTGAGTAAGCTGGTCTGTTTGCCATTGGGAAGAGGGGTAGAAGTCAACGCAGCCTAACTCAAGCACTAAACACACTGTACCTCACATCCCTGACCATGAAAAGGCAACTGATCATCCTTGGGAAACTCCTCTGTCCATGGAGAACAAGTAGATTGTACATGAAGTGATCATGCGCAAAAGTAAGCTGCGACAAAATGTACTGCAGAAAGATATTCACATGTGTGCAAAGTGATGAGAAATATCAACACAAATATGTCTTCCCACATTGCATACGTTTACAAACCCTGCAAAAACAACACAGGCACAACAACGACCGTGTTGTTACATTGCAGAACATCACAACGCAAAATATCATACAAACTTGCTGTAGGTACTGCGCAGGATTACGAACTGATACAATTTACCATTACAAGTCCAGTGTGTGCAACAGTAGGGAATGTCAGATCATACAAATATCTGATTATACAACCACTCATGTTAGCGAATCCCCTACTGCATGTCAATGTAATGACTTGTGTTTCAATGGACTGCCATGTAACAATGCATTTGTCATAACAAACGCGTTGCTATTGCATTCGATGTCACACATGTGATGTCATTGATGGTTCACATCAACACATTCATCCAAGCTAAATTAGTAAATGCTGACACAGATTCAGGATAGTGAGTATGTATATCACCTCAGCAATGTGACAGTTACAAACATGCACAAAGGCAAGCACAGATGCACAAATCTTGCTAAACATCAGAATTGTTACAGTATGTAAGTCATAGTGAAAACACTGATGTGTGAAATAACAACACACCTGGGCCATGCACAGTGTGTCACTTGACAATCAATTTCTTCGTACAGTCAAGGATAAAAAGACATGCACATTGATGCACACAGCTGGACATGCACAGTAAAGCACATCTTTACTAAATCCCAATGTCCCATGAACAAATATCCCAGTGTCTGTGACGATTGATGAGTATAAATTTGAAGGAAACGCTACATTATCCACAACATCTTCACATTTGTCTGTGTATGACACCATAACATGTGAAAATACACAACTAACATTGTGTCCCTCTTCTACCCACAGGCACTCCTGAACTGAGGTCAGCATCTGGACACGATTCTGAGTCCACCAGCACCTCCAGCACTACATCGAACACTGAGACCTCCAGTGGGGATGACTCTCACACCTCCTCGGGCGATGTGGACCAACCTGGCACCTCCGGTGTGGGTCAGCATGCGGCACCAGTACGATCACCAGCCCCAGCGACCACTTCGGCAACATCTGTGAACATCCAGACACCCAGGATCCCCACGGACACACCCAGACAACAAAACACTGGGAGCACAGCAACACAGGCCACTCTGGAGTTGGCAGGATACACCAGCCCTGTCAACAATGAAGGAGGACAGGAGCTGTCAGTGCATGCAACGCCAGCCAATGTCCGTGCGGGTAGGGTTAGGAGTGGTGTGAGGGTGCGTGGTGGGAGGACACGTCCCACAGCTGGTGTTGGAGATCAAGCTGACCCCGAGTTGCAACGCATATATGATGTATATCGCGAATGCACCGGAGACTTTGCCCAGGTTGTTGGGAACCTCAGGGACATCAAACATCAGCAGGCTGCACATTTTGACCGGATGGACCTCCATATGGACCGTATGGACCAACACATGGACCGTATGGACCAACACATGGACCATATGGAGTCCAACTGGTCGAAAATAGACGATCTCACAGCGGTGCATAGGGACATACTCACATGCCTACGCCAGGTAACTACCAACATTACCCCACCTCCCCGTGTGCACTCCACACCTGTTGACTCAACATCTGCAACTGCCACAGTGAGGGATGAGGAGTCTGGCGTAGAGTCCCCTCTACCGCAGCAGCCTGATACTGAGGGTCCCCCCCCTCCGAAGAGGAGGGGCCGTCCAAGGAAGACTGGCAAGTGAGAGACTGATGGCCATGCATCCCCCCGGAAGTAAAGAAATGCTCAGGATATCCTCCATTGTGTGCAAAGAATTCACTTTGTTGACAGTCCCTGGACTCTCTCACATGGGATGGAGTGTTTAAGTTGGACTACTTGCTAAAATTACTGTGGACTTTGCTTGGAAGATTTTCATCTAACAACACTTCCAACTCCTCCATGAACTTTGGATTTAAAACTTTGGAATGCAATTACCCTTAACTGTTAGATTCATCATATGCACATTAATAAAATCATATTCACACAATCCCTGTGCAATCTGTGAATTATACACTGTACCCACAATTGAAATTATGATCAACACAACCTGGCACTGTCTCCAAATGATGTGCATGAGTTCTGTGGTAGGGATTCTGCACATACAGAACCATGCACAATAAAATAGGCTGTTATTGAAAGATGGTTGGACATTCCTTGCACATCAGAACCCACAATCCAAAGAGCCACTACCTCTAGTGTCCCATTAGCTCAACAAGACATACAGAAGATACACAATGATTCTACCACCCAGAACACAGTACTATCAACCTCTCAGAGTCGCGGAAGCAATGCACACCTTCTCGCTCACTCACCCATGCTTGTCCACAAAAATATAATGCATAGTCTATGTAAAGTCTAAAATGTCACGTTTAAGAAAGAACAATCTCTGTCCGTTGTCTTACACTGCAGTATACGAGCTCGCACCAGCAGCAGAATACATGATAATCAAACAATATTCATCTCCACATTTCCATAGAAGACAAAAGGTGAAATGTGTATCTCGGAACAGTGTGGAAATCACCACCCTCCCTGTGATGGTGACATATTTATCATACTAATGAAGATCTCTGTGCCAAATCGGGTGAACCGCTCACCTTAGAAACTATGAGTACTGGTTACAGCATATGCACAGCAAAGCTCGTGTTCATAGAAGGTAATCTTTCATCTGTGTAGATGAATCCCCTGTGCGTCAATGTAATGCTAGTATTTCTCATTTGTGTCAAAAAGTGTACCATTTCATGGATAAACAATACGTGCTGACTAGATCGTTCATTACAAAGAGTCTTGAATTTCAACCTTGTGGCGCAGCGCTTGAACAGTACCAAAATGATCTCATGTGGACTCAAAGGCATCTTGTACAACAAGCAGAGAAAGAATGTGCGCAAAAATGTAAGACACAAAGCTAAAATGTAAGCTTGGATCAGGGTAACTTAGCATAATCCAGCATGATCCTAGGGACCAGCTGACAAATCATCTACCGTCTTGTGAATAAATGTCACATGACACATACCAGAGATAGACACGCAAGGTCACCACAACACACATAGCACATGCAACATTAAAACATTGCACACACTGTTGTCAAATTAGACCATTGAACTGCACAAACAATGACCATTGTCTAATGAAATGAACACCATGGCATAAATACAGGATATAAACGATTGTAGCATGTGTGGAAACACACAAGGCAAACATCAATGTGTGTAACAGGTTTATTACACAGGCACAAGCTCTGCTCAACACAAAAGCAAACTGATTACAGTTCCAAGTATTCAAATAAACTAAAGAAATGAAAAATCTGACCGAAAACATTGTCTGTCAGAGAGTACTGTTCCAAATTGAAACTCCATTATGAAACAGCATTATGTGTACCCACACAACAGCCAAAGGAGCCTGTGAAGGAGAGACATAGTACAGTCTTAAATACAACTTGCTATGATGACATATCCAATAATTGACTCACTATTGTCCATTGTAACTTCTGAACCCAAGCTAGGAGTAAGTTCAACAATGTAGTGGTGACCATCATAACTTAACATACACTGTACAACAACAATGACCCTGTAAATTAGCATACACACGCACGTATCACAACATATTGTTCTACATAAACACATCCCGCTTAGGAAAGGCATTATCAAACATCTTTGCATACTTACACTCATGTAAAAAAGTTGTTAATGAGCTGTCTCCTGACATCCACCTCCTCCTCCTCCTCCTCGTCACTGGCAACGTGCCCGAGGCCTGGATCCTCCCTTGATGGAGGCCGTTGGTCCCTGTCATCCTGGATGAGCGGGAGCTCATTCCTCACAGCCAAGTTGTGAAGCATGCAGCACACGATTATGATCTTGCACACCTTAGCCGGGGAATATTGAAGGGCACCTCCTGTCCGGTCCAGGCAGCGAAATCTGGTTTTCAGCAGCCCAAATGTGCGCTCTATCACTCGCCTGGTCCGCCCATGTGCTTCGTTGTAACGGACATCAGCTGGGGTGAACGGGTTCCTGAGTGGTGTCAGCAACCAGGGCATGTTGGGGTATCCAGAGTCTCCTACATTTATCAAATATAAAAGATCATTTGAGCAAAAACAGGGTACAACATGACAGACAATGAACACACAACTGATACTGACACCATGACTCACCAACAAGCCAGGCACGCTCATTCCTGAGCTGGGACATCAGCTGGGGTATCCGACTCATCCTCATTATGTATGCGTCGTGGGCAGATTCCGGGAAACGCACACATACATGGGAGATGATCTGGTCCGCCAGACATACCACAAGGGCATTGATCGAATGGAAGTGTTTACGATTTCTGTAAACCTGTTCATGGGCTCGTGGTGCTACCAAACCTACATGTGTCCCATCAATCTATCCAATCACATGTGGCATGTGTCCCAGGGCATAAAAGTCATCTTTAATGGCACGGAACTGTGGCGGTGTAGGATACTGTATGTACAGGTTGAGGAACCTCAACATGGCCTCACACACATCCCGGAGCACTCGACTAAACATCGTCTGCGACCTCCCACCAGCATCAGCCACAGTAAACTGGAACGATCCTGTCGCAAAATAATGTAGTGCCGCCATCACCTTCACCTTGGGGGTCAGGGCAAAGGGATATGTGCGTCCAGGTTGCAAGTGTGGTGACAACTGGTCTGTCAATTCAGAAATTAATTGCCTCGTGAACCTGTATTTCCTCATGCACTCACGTTCCACCATGGTCGCAAGGTCAGGGAAGGGTCTGGGGACATTTGGTCTCCTGCGTAACATATGACAAAGTATGCACACATATTACTAGTACTAATAAAAATCACGTAATCTAGATTCAACATATCGCATTACACTTTCAATTAAGACACAGTGATCCTGAACATACACTCAATTTTGTCATGGATATTCAAGTGATACAGTGTTGTACTGTGACTATTCACTGTTGTCTGTCACTCTCCATGTGATCAATCGTAACATACACGACACACACCTAATTAAGTATCAAACATAGATGTCAAGGTCAACTAGCACATGTTCTAAAGGTACACAGACATGGATCATATATTGCAACCTAGCAACAACACTAGATACAGGCAGCTTGTCACCATGCACACCACTGTCATGGTGTGGACATTGTCATGATGTGATGTCAGACCTACATGTCCTATCACACACAAAAAATTGATGATGTGTAGCACAGGAGGATGATCTGTGAAGTGGTCACTCACACTTGTCCTGTTCCTCACAAACAATGCAATTTTTGCACTGTAAGCTAGGAACATCATGGGAGTAGTCTTGTATATGTCTGTGTCTCATTTGACATGTGCTTCACTCCATCCACACAGGGCATACAGCATGACATGAATCTTACATATACTGTCTGACATGATGAGTGAGCATTGCATGGACGCGTGAGCCAACTCCTGGCCGAGCCGGACTGACAGATTGCATGCTTAAGACAATGCTGTTCGACGTGGGTGAGCATTGCATGGACGCGTGAGCCAACTCCTGGCCGAGCCGGACTGACAGATTGCATGCTTAAGACAATGCTGTTCGACGCGGGTGAGTTCTCAAAATACGCGTCTGCCACATCCTGACCGATCCGGACGCACAGATTGCATGCTTGATTAAATGCTGTTCAACGCGGGTGAGTTTTCAAAATACGCGTCTGCCACATCCTGACCGATCCGGACGCACAGATTGGCTGTTGGTCGTCATGGTGACAGACGCGCATTTTGCATCGTGCACGATTCGCGTGCGGTACGATTCGGTTTCGTTTTTACACAAATGTATCAAAATCAAAACTGTCATGATGCAGATATTTTGAACGTTGCGGTAGGCGTGTCCGATGCGTGGTATCTCATGGACTGGACTAGTTCATAGGATGCGAACGACACAGACCTATCGCTTTGGACGCATGGGACAGAATCTGCCTCTGCAGCACAGATATAAGGCTGTCTCTTCCCCTGAGAGCACACTTGCCTGCACTACATGCTCCAGATTTACATTAGACCTCTCCGCGGCATTTGATACCATCCCTCACTCGCTGCTTCTGGCCCGCATATCTGACATTGGGGTGACAGGTGCGGTGTTACGCTGGGTGAGTTCATTCTTGGACCAACGTTCACAACAAGTTTGGATGCCCCCGTTTGCCTCCGCACCACAAGCTGTGTCCACGGGAGTCCCTCAGGGCTCTACTCTAAGCCCACTTCTCTTTAACATATATATGACCCCACTGATCTATCTGGCAGAGGAGCTGGGTGCTAAGATCATCGCTTACGCTGATGACACCCAGCTCCTCTTTACATGGGGCAAAGATGGCTCCTCTCCTGCCCAGGCCACGGCCTGCCTGTCGGCCGTCTTCAGATGGCTCCATACAGCGGAGCTTAAGTGCAACGAGGATAAATCCGAAATCCTCCTGTACGGCTCCTTTCCCCCTCAGTTCAAAGAATCTCTCTGGCCGGCTGATTACCCTCTTCCCAACTCTGATGGTCAACCGGTTAAGAACCTTGGGATTTGGTTTAATGAGGATCTTAGGTTTATCACTCAGATTAAAAAGTTAGCAGGACAATGTTTTGGTATACTAAGATCCCTCAATCCCACTGGATTCAAGCAAGCCTGGCTGATGATGGCTGGAATGCCAGAAACCGGTCCTAGGATGCTTGTTTCCGGTCCAGGGAAGACATGGCTTGGCAGTTCGGGCTGTACTGTTCCCATGAGGCACAGGGTCAGACTGATTTGCATATGGCCATGTCTGAACTGGGGTGGTGGAGTGAGCTAAAGAATGATGATGGATTAAACCCAGATCAGTTGACTGGGGGTGAGTGTTTGATTGGCTCAAACGTTCCGTCCATCATCCCCTTTTGTATCGCTTTGTTCGCCCTAAGTTGGCGGGGGTATGCCCAGACGTGGGTCCCTTGCTCACTTTGCCACTGGATTCAAGCAAGCCTGGCTGATGATGGCTGGAATGCCAGAAACCGGTCCTAGGATGCTTGTTTCCGGTCCAGGGAAGACATGGCTTGGCAGTTCGGGCTGTACTGTTCCCATGAGGCACAGGGTCAGACTGATTTGCATATGGCCATGTCTGAACTGGGGTGGTGGAGTGAGCTAAAGAATGATGATGGATTAAACCCAGATCAGTTGACTGGGGGTGAGTGTTTGATTGGCTCAAACGTTCCGTCCATCATCCCCTTTTGTATCGCTTTGTTCGCCCTAAGTTGGCGGGGGTATGCCCAGACGTGGGTCTCTTGCTCACTTTGCCACTGGATTCAAGCAAGCCTGGCTGATGATGGCTGGAATGCCAGAAACCGGTCCTAGGATGCTTGTTTCCAGTCCAGGGAAGACATGGCTTGGCAGTTCGGGCTGTACTGTTCCCATGAGGCACAGGGTCAGACTGATTTGCATATGGCCATGTCTGAACTGGGGTGGTGGAGTGAGCTAAAGAATGATGATGGATTAAACCCAGATCAGTTGACTGGGGGTGAGTGTTTGATTGGCTCAAACGTTCCGTCCATCATCCCCTTTTGTATCGCTTTGTTCGCCCTAAGTTGGCGGGGGTATGCCCAGACGTGGGTCCCTTGCTCACTTTGCCACTGGATTCAAGCAAGCCTGGCTGATGATGGCTGGAATGCCAGAAACCGGTCCTAGGATGCTTGTTTCCGGTCCAGGGAAGACATGGCTTGGCAGTTCGGGCTGTACTGTTCCCATGAGGCAAAGGGTCAGACTGATTTGCATATGGCCATGTCTGAACTGGGGTGGTGGAGTGAGCTAAAGAATGATGATGGATTAAACCCAGATCAGTTGACTGGGGGTGAGTGTTTGATTGGCTCAAACGTTCCGTCCATCATCCCCTTTTGTATCCCTCAAGAAGTTCCTGCCACTTCTTCCTCGACCTGCTAAAGAGATGGTTACCCATGCACTGATACTGTCACGTATTGATTACGCGAACGCGATCTATGTCGGTGTTCCTGGGTACCAGCTGAAAAAACTCCAGTCCATTCAAAATGCTGCAGCCAGGGTTTTATTGAATATCCCTCGTAGATCAGGCATACAACAGCACCTGCGTGATCTACATTGGCTGCTGGTCGCGGAAAGAGTGAGATTTAAAGCTCTCACCACGGTACATGCAGCTCTGTACCAGTACGGCCCGAGCTATCTTAGGAAGCGTTTTAAATTTCACATGCCCTCCAGAAACCTGCATTCCAGGACACAGTGCCTGGCAGTGATTCCTCGTTTTCGCCGTGCGAGATTGGGCGGTAACTCTTTGGCCTATAGAGCTGCTGCGGCTTGGAACGCACTCCCTTTTGAACTTCGGTGCATTCAAGACGCTAAGCCATTCAGGAGACGGCTGAAAACTCTGCTTTTTGCTTAAGAATACTCCTCGATCTGACTCACCCCCATTAGCAAGGTCCCCGCGCCGAGACACTCCTGAGTATCCGTGCGCATTATAAATGCTCGTAACATAACATAACATAACATCTCTGCTACCACTGCTGCTGTCTCTGTATCCTCTGGCTCCAAGAATGGCACGTACTGTGGAGAGGGCCCCAGCCTTCACAGAGGAGGAGAACCAGGCCCTGCTGGACAGCCTCCTACCACAGTACAGCAAGCTGTATG
Organism: Calotriton arnoldi; assembly: GCA_963921515.1. Lineage (NCBI taxonomy): Eukaryota > Metazoa > Chordata > Amphibia > Caudata > Salamandridae > Calotriton > Calotriton arnoldi. The sequence continues at coordinate 80,754 of CAWUFW010012487.1, read as the reverse complement.
GGAAACCAGGGGAGCAGGTGAGTGTGCAGTCCACATCCTCTCTCATTGTACATGTTGTCTGACTAGCACTAGTGGCATTGTGTAAAGCAGTGGGTAGCATGTTCACTCAGTAGTTGTCACACCCAAGGTGTGTAGGTACCTGCAGTGAACAGGTACTGTGCTGGGAAAGTGCATTTATAGACGGTCACACTACCCAGGCACTGTTTCCATGTTGGTGATGCAGGACAAGTGTCCATCACCATAGTTGCACTACCTGTGTACATCAGATGCCCTTGTGAGAACAACATGTTTATCCAACTGTGTGATGCACAAACATGTTGCATGTGTGTTAATGGTCCTTTAACTTTGTCATCCTCACAGGTTGATGCCCATCAGAAACAGGAGATCTGGCTGACCATTGCCCGGGCAGTTCGATCTGTGGGGGTCCACAGGCGTCGCATCCGCAACTGCCAGAAGAGGTGGCAGGACCTACGTGGCTGGACCCGTCGCATCGCAAGAGTCCAGCTGAAGCTGTCGCCTCCTCGCAAAAGGGGCGGACGATGGACCCTGACCCCCCACATGCTCCGGATCCTGGCAGTGGTCTTCCCTGACCTGGATGGGCAGTTAAAGGCCAGACAGCAGCAAGGAGGGGGTAAGTGCATGCCTTGTCTGTGAACTGTGTCTAACATGATCTTTGCACTCTTTAAGCCTGGTTACGCTACCACAGTTTGTCTGTCTGCTTGTACCAGAGTCATGTGCATGAATTAGGTTATGGCCCTTCCTCATCTGAGACACAGGTGTGGCCCTTTCAGTCTGTGACCTGTCTCACTTGGGGTGTGTGTCCCTGCTGTTGTCCAAGGTTGAGGTGGGAAACAGCATCTGCTACCGGTACAATATTTAGGGCTACATGAGTGAGGCAATTGATTGACATGTGTCTGCACATTGCCAGATGTCTGACATGTACTCTGTGTGGGCCATTAATACATGTTCTAATTGCTGCTCTGCCTCACCATATGTGTCTGGGGTGTTTACCACACACCCATGCAGCAGGTGGGACAATGTTGGTGCCCAAGAAGTATGTACGTCATGTGTGTCACACATGCATAGACACATGCCTAGTGTTCAGGGTAATCCCATGGTGCGCATGGACAAGGTCAGGTATGCCTACTCCGGAAATGAAGTACACTGTGTTCTCCTACTCCTGTGTGTCAGCCTACATTTAATGCATTGTGAAAAGTGCAATCAGGTGTCATCCTCTGTGTCATTGTGGAGTGGCCTACCTTTTTAGACTCATGGGGTGTCAAACAGTTTGGGGGTGGGCAGCCAGATGAGATGTGGCTGTTGGATCATCACAATGGGGTCAAACATAGGTGTGTTATCACTTGACTGTGCCTAATGGTGTAGTCGACATTTAAGTGCAGCCAGCTCTAATTCATTCGCATCAGACTGTGATGTGATCATGTTGCCAGACTTGTGCCTGCTGTCACTCTACTGTAGCATTTGTATGACGTGGGATCATCAGAAGCCTTCAAATGTGGCTAGCAGTGGGGGAACATGTGCACTTGACAGCTGCAGGGCTTACATTCACCACAAATACATGATTGTGATACAGTGCAGACTGTTTGTTTTTGGATGCACTGCCCCTGTGACTGAAGCCAGTAATGACTGATTAGCCAGGCTGGCCTGTAGCATGGTATACCACTTCCAAATGTGTATCCTACAGTGATGTCAGTTGTCCTGCATGTACTCAATTATGGCATTGGTCATCAATACATGTGCACATCATGGTGTGTGGTGTAGGAAGCATATCCATATTACTGACAATGACTTTGGCCATCCCTTATCGTGACACATGTACTGATTCAGTGGCAGGAGATGGGATATGTGTGTACTGACACATTTGCATCCCAAATCCTGCAATTCAGACAACTGTATATGTGGTGCATGTGTGCACATATGAGTAGTGGCTAACTACATGCACCAGACAGATGGGTCCATGGACGGGTAGGATATGAGGGGCATGGTTGACTGGCAGACTGACATGTGTCTTGTTCAGATATGTGTCAGCACCATTGGTAATCTACTGCAAATGATGCAGCGCTGTGTGCTATGTGCTGTACTGACTGTGATGTGTGAGGTCAATACAGGTGACTGATGTGGATCTGTTTACCCTGATTGTTTGCAGTTACATCTACGGATACTGGAGGAGACAGCTCCACGGACCACGAGGAGCCACAGAGCCAGACAGGGTCCGCTGCAGAGGAGTCGGAGGGACCCAGTGGCACGGAGGGTGAGGGGAGCCACACTGAGGAGACCTCAGCTACGACCACCTCGGCTGAGGAACACAGCAGCTTCAGTGATGACTCCCTTGTGGAGGCAGGTGTCAACAGCCCCCAGACAACACCTAGCGAGTCTGTCTCCGCCACCACCACCATCTCCACCTTCCCATCTGCTCCCATCCCAGATGTCCGTGGAGGCTCCCGTGTAAGGGAGCATGTCTCCTTCGTGCCAGGCACCGCACCCCCTGCCCCTGTCTCCCCTGCTGCCCTGAGTGTGGAGTCTGTGGACTTACTTACGCAAATCTATGTAGGGCAGACCGCAATGCTGAGTGTCCTCCATTCACACACCAATCTGTTGACACAACTGGTGTCCTTCATGGAGGGCATCTCATCAAACATGTCTGCCCTACATTGGACCATTCAGGGCATGGCCTCCACACAGACGGCAGCAGTGTCCCTCCTCCAACAGGCCCTCACCCCTCCTACCTCTGCCACATCCACAATCCCCACTACCCTACCTGTCCAAAAAACACACACACTGGCACAGACACGCACCACATCAGACACAAGCAGCACACAGCCACAAAAGACAAAATCCAGACCCACAAGCACGCACACTCCGGGGACTGATGGCACACACACAGGGGATGGGTCGCAGACACACAAACAGGTATCCACAAGCACTCCGCAGTCCTCAGATGCCTCTCCCTCCAAAACCCCTTCCCTTGCCTCACCTAAAACCTCCCCTTCCCAGCAGCTCTTCCTCTGTGACCTTGGCCTCTTCCCCACCGATCCATCTGATCCAACTTACAAGGGGAAGAGGAAGTCACCACGCACAGAGGGGAGTTCCCCTGCCACACAGACACCCTCTCCCAGGCGCACGAACCCTGAGGCCCCCACACGCAAATCCCCCCGGACCAGGAAGGGCAAGACCCCACCAAAACCACACACTTCCACCTCACAGTCTCCGTCCTGCAGCCCCCAGGCCACAACTCCACAGGTCCCACCGCCATTCCCTGCCCCAGGTTCACCCACACACCGATACCACATCCCCAAAATGCTTAGGCCCTCCCCCCTTCCACATGCACTTCCAACCCCACATCACATGCTCAGCCTGTTCCTGCCACTGGTGTGGAGTTCGTGTCCCCCCTCTGTCCTGCCCACCTCATCAGAACCCCATTTCACTCTTCTTGAGATTGGCACTGCAGTAGGGAGCACATCCACCCCGTCTGACTTGGGCACTGCAGTGGAGACCCCGTCCACACCATCTGACCTGCCCACTGCAGTGGTGCCAGCAACCACCCCATCAGACTTGAGGCCTGCAGTAGTGACAGCACCCACCACATCTGACTTGGGCCCAGCAGTGGTGACGCCACCCACTGTGTCAGATACCTCCACTGCAGTTGCCAGCAACACTCCTGCACCCACCACCACACCCCTGCCCCATTCTGCTGTCCCCTGATCCTGTCCCTGCGGTGCCTGGCCTGCCCCTATGTATGCCACTCCAAGGGGAGATGTCCCTTGGCCGTAGCAGTGCAGGCAAGCAATGGGTGTCAAGTTTCCACATGTCACCCTGTTGGGACTCCTGGAAGGACTGGCCATTGGCCTTTTGACATTGTTGAGTTCACAGTTACATGGATATCATTGCTGAATAAAGCAAATTGTTGTTATCCAGTGGTGTTGCATCTAATGTACATGATGCTGATGATGTGTATCACGAACTTGCAGTTGTAATGGTGTTTTAAAGGTATAAGAGACTGATTTGTTGATGTGATGGACTCCATGTGGTCCATGGGATATGTGTACTTTCCTGGTATGTATTCATGACATAATTTGCTGCTATTTCAGGGTGTTATGTATGCAGAATTTGTGGACCAGGTATTACTCCTTCTGTTTGCTACTTCACATCTTTGCCATGCACTGTTGCACATATGTTGGGCTTACATTTCGGCACATTGTAAGATTCCCTGACTGGGCCCATCTCTCCACTGGACAGGCAGGTTTGTGCATCAATGGTACACAAGTCATCTGTGTCATCAGTGCAACTAGCTCTACATGTGTATTGTGTATGTGCAAATGACTGAGGGGACACTCCCGTACACAGGCTGATGTGACCAGAGCTTTCATTGTGTTATAATTGTAGGCTCACTGAGCAAGTGTTATGCTGACATGACAGAGCCCTGCACAGACAACGTTTGGCACAGCTAACCTTCCCCAGGAGTGGAGTCCCCTCATGGCAGTGTGTCATACTGTGACATTGCCTGAGCCCATGGTGTGTGTAGTGTGAGCATGTCTGTATGTGTTCCATTCACTTTTTCTACACAGCCTGTGTTCCCTACAGATGTTCCTGTTCGTGGCGCTTGCTGAGTTGTCCTGTGTTCATCCAACATCTTTGTCCTGGGTTTCCTGGGATGTAGGTGCATGGCACACTACTGGTCATTAGGGTGTCATCCCTAGGTGTTTTATTTGTAAAGCCAGGGGATGTTGTCAGACGCACGTGGGACACATTCAGGATTCCCCTTGGCACTTCTGTGTTGCCAACATGATGTAGTTTTCCCTATGTGGTATCTGTCAGTGAGTGGATCACTTGTATGTGTGTGTGACTACTCCCACTCATCAGGGTCATAGTTGCAATGTTGGAAGGTGTCGACATGTGTTCTTTGTGGCTCTGCTTTGGTTCATCATTGTTGTGGGAGTGTGGCCATGATCCCAATGATTCTGGTAGATTTCACGTCATGCCCAGGTACCGCATACTGTGCAGTGTGGCGGACATTCACAAGGGTTGTTGACTGGCCATGTGTGTGTATTTTTGGGAACCTTAGATCTCCCCACCACCCTTGGGATTCTCATGGGTGCATGAGCAATTTCACCAGTCCATGTGTGCTTAGCTGATGCACATTGTTGCAGATCAAGGTGTGTTGTGTTGAGGGTGGCCAAATGTGAGTTGTCTCATGGCTAGGCCCCTACCTACTTTGTGTTCATTGATGACAGGCCCTGGCCAGTAATTTGTTTGTGTAGGTGTGATGGAAGTTTGTTGGTCAGGACGCATGCCCCAGTGCGCGCAGGTGACTGTACTCCACAGTATGGGCAACATCTACCTTTGTCATCACAGTGGGATTGTACAGGCTACTGTCACCCCAATGTAGGGTCCCTGAGGGTAGTGCTGTGTTGGGCTGTCTCTTGCTGTGTTGTTTGCTGTGCCGCCCAGCTTGTGTCACATGAATGATTTGGGATCCCACTCACCTGACAATGCCTGCTTGCCCACCAAGGGATGCCCAGTTCATGAGTTACTTTTGTATGGCACTGTGTACACATCTGTGTCATTGGAGTTCTGCCCACTGTCATGTGTTGTGTTCTTGCCTGGGGACACTGAGACACACACACATGTTGTGTATGATATGCAGTGTGGGGCTGCCTGTCTGTGTTTGTGCATCTGCTCCACTGCATTGGTATGGCTTTTGCGGTCCATTGGCTTATGTTGTTTGGAGGTTTTTCCCTAGTGTCCCTGCGTCTCCTGGCTCATCAGTCTGCACATTCATCATGTTTGGTGTGTTCCATTGCTGCCATGGTATGGGACTTGGTCACCTGACATCTACAGTCTCCACAGGATTCCTTAGTTTGTGTGTCTGTTTGTATAGATTTGTGTGTATGCATCATGGTGCTCACTTGTCGCATTGTCTAATTGTACACTGGAGTAATTGTCAGGGATCATGGCCATAGCTTGTCTGCACATGGCAGAGGGTGTTCTTGTGATACACAGCAGTCTTTGCCTCACCAAATCTATGTTTGTATGTGACACAACCACTACATTGCCACAACATTGCTTGTGGTGTGGGGACCAGGAATCATGCATTTTGGTTTGGATATGCTGCTATTTTCATGTCCACACTCACCTTATGGTCACTGTAGTAATGGGGGGTTTAGGACACATTACCACATTGGTCCTAAGATGCTGGATTTTTTAACCCCACTATCATCTTTTGGTCACTGTAGTGATGGGGGTTTAGACCCCATTACCACATTGGTCCTGAGATGCTGGATTTTGAACCCCACTAACACCTTTTGGTCACTGTGGTGATGGGGGTTTAGACCACATAAACACATTGCTCCAGAGATGCTGGATTTTTGAACACCACTGACACCTTTTGGTCACTGTGGTGATGGGGGTTTAGACCACATTACCACATTGCTCCAGAGATGCTGGATTTTTGAACCACACTATCACCTTTTGGGCACACATGTGTTGGGAGTCACATTGTATGTTCACTGTCAGGATCTGTGTTGTGAGCATTCTACACACACATACATTAAATCTTGCAAAGATAGTAGGGGGGGTGTACTTACTCATCCTATGTGTGTGAATCCTGGTAGTGCTAGGCATCCAGCCCCCTATGAGTGGGGATGGTAATAGTGATGGGCATCCAGCCTCCTATGGGTGGGGGTACTGGTGGTGATGGGCATACAGCCCCCTATGAGTAGGGGGTACTGGTGGTGATGGGCATTCTACCCCCTATGAGTGGGGATGGTAATAGTGATGGGCATCCAGCCTCCTATGGGTGGGGATACTGGTGGTGATGGGCATACAGCCCCCTATGAGTAGGGGGTACTGGTGGTGATGGACATTCTACCCCCTATGAGTGGGGATGGTAATAGTGATGGGCATCCAGACTCCTATGGGGTGGACTCTGCTGGTAGTGATAGGCATCCACCCCCCTATGGAGTGGACAATGCTGGGATAGGCATCCACCCCCCTATGGGGTGGACTCTGCTGGTAGTGATAGGCATCCACCCCCCTGTGGGGTGGACAATGCTGGGATAGGCATCCACCCCCCTATGGGGTGGACTCTGCTGGGAGTGATAGGCATCCACCCCCTGTGGGGTGGACAATGCTGGGATAGGCATCCACCCCCTATGGGGTGGACTCTGCTGAGAGTGATAGGCATCCACCCCCTGTGGGGTGGACTCTGCTGGGATGGGCATCCACCCCCTATGGGGTGGACTCTGCTGGGAGTGATAGGCATCCACCCCCTGTGGGGTGGACTCTGCTGGGAGTGATAGGCATCCACCCCCTATGGGGTGGACAATGCTGGGATAGGCATCCACCCCCTATGGGGTGGACTCTGCTGGGTGTGATAGGCATCCACCCCCTATGGGGTGGACAATGCTGGGATAGGCATCCACCCCCTATGGGGTGGACTATGCTGGGATAGGCATCCACCCCCCTATGGGGTGGACTATGCTGCGATAGGCATCCACACCCCTATGGGGTGGACAATGCTGGGAGTGATAGGCATCCGCCCCCCTATGGTGGTGTTTCCTTTCGTGTCATTTTGGTGTGTGGTAGGTGTCTGACTTACCTTCTGCGTCGTGCACGTCGGTAACGGTAGGCATACAGTATAGGGAAGACATGCGCGATTGGATACATGTCTGCTCCGTCTCGTCCCCGTTGATCGTGTTCTGGCGCGAATCGGAGCTTCAATACGCCTCGTCCGAATGCTGTGACGTGCTGGAAGCGGCGCCCTGTACGACGCGTAGTGAAGACGCATCGTACTTGCGTGTCCGGAAACTGGTTGGGAAAAGCCTCCGTACGACTCGATTTCCGTGTTTCCTGAGCCTGTTCGGTCGTGAAATAGAGCACGAATCGGAGCGGACGAATCGGTCGGAAATTTGCCTGTAATACGCATCGTACTTGCTCGTTTGTAGATGGAAGCTCCGGATACGAGTCGGTCGTAAGGTAAGCCTACGAATGGCATTGGGAAGGCATTTTTAGCGACATCGGAATCGGGCCCATAGTGTACATTTTTAGTAACATATATTTTTGTACAATTTTTTCATTGTATTCACTTTTTTATATTTTTTGCATATTTTCTAATAAATAATATTATATTTTGTATAATATTATTTAAATTGTAAATACAAATAAAATTATCAAGGTGAGAAAGCATTTAAAAAAAGAAAAATATTTTTAACATTAATACTTTTTTCACATCTTTAGCATGCAGTACACATTTTTCTAACACATTGGTAAGTTAACATATTTTATTTTAATGTATAATAATCAATTGCATTTAATTTCTAATATTTACTATTATAATTTAACATTTTTAAACAACAAAGAAAAAACATTTTGTACATTAGTAATATTGAATAGTATTTTTAAACATTTTTGGGGATTACATTTCTAATGTATATTGAGTTTAATGTAAAAAAGTATTTTTATTATTTCAATTAGGTAGCCATTTTCTAAACTAAGTTGTATTTTGTAGGCTATCTGTGTTGTTTTAGGTCATTTCTGAGTGGAGAAGCTCGCGATTGGAAGCTGCGTCGCATCGGTTAAGGAAAGTTTAATTTAATTACTTTTAAGCTTAATTTAGGTGTAGGGCGAAGGTAGTTATGTAGTCTATAGTGTATGTAATGTTTGTATTTTGTGTTTTTTGTGAGTTTCGTTTGTAGATTTGCGTATGCGAAATGCGGTTAGTGCGTTGATAGGTAGGTGTTAGGGTATGTTCTATATGTTTAATAATGTTTAGAGTATGGTGCTATTAGTATGTTTATGTGTGTTTTTAATGATTTTATTGTATATTTGTGCGGGAGGGATTGTGTTGTTTTTTCCACAGGTTTTTGTCATTTGGAAGTTGCCGTTGAGAGAAGTTTGCTTTTTTTTTTAAGGAACTGTGTATTATTTTCTAGTAAACTGATAACTATTTTACAGTTCCTTTATTTTTCGGGTTTTCCTGGAGCGTTTCTTTTTTTAATTAAATTTTTCGGGTTTTTAATAGATTCAAGTCTATGGATATTTTGTCGGCGGATTATATTTTACACAGTTGTATTTTTACTTTTTTTTTGGGGACTTTAAACTAAGTTTTGGGATTTTTACATGTTTGGATTTATTTATGGCAGTTTGGCTTCAATTCTTCAGCAACAAAAAAGTAAGGGGGTCATTATGATGTCGGGCGGATCGCCACCGCCTGACCGGCGGTGGCGATCCGCCCGACATCTTTCCCCGCCTGCCCTCCATTTACCCCCGCCATATTACAATGGCGGGGGGGACAGCGGCGGACGGAAAGACCGTCTGCCGCATTTCCGCAGGCAGGCAATCGTTCCGATTGCCTGCCGGGCGGAACTCGGGCCTAATATGGTGGCGGTGTCTGGAATTAGGATGTTAGGATATTAGGATATTAGGATGCCTGGCGGTGAAGGCCTTTCCATGGCAGCATCGCCGCCATGGAAAGGCATGCAGGAATTGCTTTGGTGGCCCGTTGCGGGCCCCCGGGGGAGTGGGGGGGTGGGTGGCTTCACTTGGGGGTACCTATGGTACCCCCCTACATTGGCATGTACAAGGTGGCAGGCACCGAGCGGGGCCTGTCACGTTGTGCATGCCAATGCACTGCATGCATTTTTTATATTGCGGTGGGTGCTGCTGACAGCACCGCCCACTGCAATGTAATCAATGCGGGATGCGAACGCCACGGTGGCGGTCGCATCCTAATGGGCACAGCGGGACCGCCGCACCTCTGGCGGTCGGTCCCGTTTACCGTTACGGTGGCGGGCGGACTTTGCCCGCCCACCATCGTAATGGGCCCTTAAGTTATTTTAAACTATTTACAATGGGAGGGAAATGTAATTTTTGAAATTGTTATTGATATTTTTACAAATATATAAAATATATTTATGTCAATTATTTTTAAAAAAGTTCAAATTAATTGACATAATATTTATATTTTAGATGTTTGCAAAGAAATGTTTATTTAAGAATTCATTTCACAATTATGAATTTTCTATGTTTTTGTAGTATTGTTTTAAAGTAGGGATTTAGCTATTGTTTCTAGATATTTTAGCCCTTTAGTGTTTGGGTAGAGTCTTACTTTGTATTGTAAGTGCTCGAACATTGTTTTAGTTTGTTTAGTTAGTTTTGGACCTAGTTGCGTTATAGACTGTTCAAGTCTTAGCTGTTGGTAGCTTTGTTCTTTTTGGATTGGTTGTAGTAATTTATGTGGGGTTGGTTGGGTTCGGCCTGTTGTGGCTTGGAAAGCATTATACCATCCTTCCACAGCGTTATTAGTTTTTGCTTCTTTGTTTAGGGTACTGTTATATACATTCCACCATGGAATGTGGTATTTGAGGCTGTCTCCTGTGTCCAGATCGGAGTTTCCTTCCCACCCAGGTATCCTCGAAATAGTCGAGTAGGGGACTTAGTGTAAGTTCATTTGTTTGGTAGTAGGGGCTTTCTATTAATAGATTGTAGTGTTCTGCTACATCAGTTATTGGGACGTATACTAGTGCAATTAGCTTTTTAATTTCATGTGCAAAATTGCTATTAGTTGCATATTCTACGCTAAGGGGTCGATTCCGATTCGGGCCGGAAAAAGCACCGACCGACTCGGATCCGGAAAAAATACCGACCGACACGTACCAGTGGCGCCCGACACGCCAAGTACGATGCAAGCCGCGATAAATCCGACCGACACGTCAGGAAACCAAGCCGACCGACCGAGCCGCTCGGAAAATAGCAATCCGGCCGGAAAAACACGCGAATCCAACCGACCGACACGCACCCGGAACAAATCCGACCGAATCGTACCCGCCAACTCCAACCCGCAAAGTACGATGCAAGGCGCGAAAACACGACCGAGTCGGACGGAGGACAAGCCGTACGACCGACACGCATACAAAACCGAGCCGAAGCAACACAATACACCGCGACCGACGCGTACGCAGCATACAAAACTGCACAAACACAGCGTGAACGAAACGGAAAACACCGTACGAGACCAATGCAGGGTCCGACTCGGTCACAAGAACGTTTCCAACATACACAAACAGCACAAAGGAAAAATCAACCAAAAAAAGGCCAAACAAGCAATTACCAAGCCAATAAACACTGGGGGGGTGGGGACAGAGAACAAAGACACACCCACAACTCCACCTATATAAAGGACACAAATCACTACCATGAGCCTTTGCAAATGCCATTTCACTGCCAGCACCCAAGAGAAAGCAACCACACACCCACAGCTCATCCCTCACACAAGCCACACACCATCAGCACACCAACAAATACCTACCTCACATACACCCAGCAAAACACACACTCACACACCCTCACCTGCACACCAACACACACATCACTCACCATCACCACCCATCACCATGCCCCCCAAGAAGAATCCCAAGTTCCTAGATTGTGAATTGGAAGTCCTGGTAGACGAGATCCTCAGGGTGGAGCCACAGCTGTTTGGCACTCTGGTCCAACAGACCCCCATGTCGCAGAAAACCAAGATGTGGGAGAGGATCATCAACAGGGTGAACGCCCAATCATCATGTCGGCGCACAAAGACGGACATCCAGAACAGGTGGTATGACGTGCGCAGGAGGGTACGGGACCTGCTGAAGATAGACTACAGCAACAGCCAACAGACCGGCAGTGGCCCTCCTGCCAAGCCAATATACCTCAGGCCCTGGGAGGAGAAGGTGCGGGCCATCCTTCCGCCAGTGAGCGTATATGGACTAGAGAACATCCCAGAGCCTGGTGAGTACACAACAAATGTACACAATAAACTGCCACAAAACACACACATCACTGTCAAGGGGAGAGTCAAACCATGCACACATAGCAATTACACAGCAACTAGAACAGAATCATCCCAAAATGTGTATGTCAGTCAGATAAACACAACACATGCCATCAAAAAAGTCACATCCAACTGTGCCAACACATGTACAAACACAACCACAACTACAGCTAGGCAGTGGCACAAATAGAACTAACACACACATCCACACATGTAGCCACCACAACAACACCAACACACAGTGAAGACCACTCAAAGGAAGGAATTCTGTGTATGCTGGCCAAGTCAGTGTAGCCAATAGCATCATGGGAGTCGCAGTCACACATATTGCCCCCCCCACAACTGTCCCATCAACACCACCCTGAACCATGCTCACATCACAGGGAGTGGAGAAGGACTCACAAGATGGCTGACACTGGCTACTGCTGTGGGGAGCACAAGGCCCTGCTGCCAACTGTGCACCAACAAACAGCAGGACACCACTGACTGACATCCTGAGAGACAACTTCCACTCCCTGCAATGCAAGCACGTTCCATGGTGGGCTATCTGGCTGGCTGGGTGGGAAGGGGGACTTGCAGCACTGACTATAGTCACCAGCACCTCCCCTCACACCCCCCAACACAAACTCCACAGTACCCACCTGGTAGAATGCAATGCCCTCCATCCTAACACAAGATCCCACAAAGCACCACCACCCTGGGTTATGTTGTGTGAAGCACAGGGACACTCTTGGGACTCTTAGCCAAACAACTGCCAGGACAACACTCCCAGCCATCCTGTCAGCACAGCCAGCCCACCCCACAGGGAAGCAGAGTCAAAAGGAAGGAAGCATGGGCATGCTGGGAAGGGGGGTGGAGGCAATAGCATGATGGGAGTCGTAGTCACAGACATAGCTCACCCCCACAACTGTCCCATCAACACCACCCTGAACCATGCTCACATCACAGGGAGTGGAGAAGGACTCACAAGATGGCTGACACTGGCTACTGCTGTGGGGAGCACAAGGCCCTGCTGCCAACTGTGCACCAACAAACAGCAGGACACCACTGACTGACATCCTGAGAGACAACTTCCACTCCCTGCAATGCAAGCACGTTCCATGGTGGGCTATCTGGCTGGCTGGGTGGGAAGGGGGACTTGCAGCACTGACTATAGTCACCAGCACCTCCCCTCACACCCCCCCCAACACAAACTCCACAGTACCCACCTGGTAGAATGCAATGCCCTCCATCCTAACACAAGATCCCACAAAGCACCACCACCCTGGGTTATGTTGTGTGAAGCACAGGGACACTCTTGGGACTCTTAGCCAAACAACTGCCAGGACAACACTCCCAGCCATCCTGTCAGCACAGCCAGCCCACCCCACAGGGAAGCAGAGTCAAAAGGAAGGAAGCATGGGCATGCTGGGAAGGGGGTGGAGGCAATAGCATGATGGGAGTCGTAGTCACAGACATAGCTCACCCCCACAACTGTCCCATCAACACCACCCTGAACCATGCTCACATCACAGGGAGTGGAGAAGGACTCACAAGATGGCTGACACTGGCTACTGCTGTGGGGAGCACAAGGCCCTGCTGCCAACTGTGCACCAACAAACAGCAGGACACCACTGACTGACATCCTGAGAGACAACTTCCACTCCCTGCAATGCAAGCACGTTCCATGGTGGGCTATCTGGCTGGCTGGGTGGGAAGGGGGACTTGCAGCACTGACTATAGTCACCAGCACCTCCCCTCACACCCCCCCAACACAAACTCCACAGTACCCACCTGGTAGAATGCAATGCCCTCCATCCTAACACAAGATCCCACAAAGCACCACCACCCTGGGTTATGTTGTGTGAAGCACAGGGACACTCTTGGGACTCTTAGCCAAACAACTGCCAGGACAACACTCCCAGCCATCCTGTCAGCACAGCCAGCCCACCCCACAGGGAAGCAGAGTCAAAAGGAAGGAAGCATGGGCATGCTGGGAAGGGGGTGGAGGCAATAGCATGATGGGAGTCGTAGTCACAGACATAGCTCACCCCCACAACTGTCCCATCAACACCACCCTGAACCATGCTCACATCACAGGGAGTGGAGAAGGACTCACAAGATGGCTGACACTGGCTACTGCTGTGGGGAGCACAAGGCCCTGCTGCCAACTGTGCACCAACAAACAGCAGGACACCACTGACTGACATCCTGAGAGACAACTTCCACTCCCTGCAATGCAAGCACGTTCCATGGTGGGCTATCTGGCTGGCTGGGTGGGAAGGGGGACTTGCAGCACTGACTATAGTCACCAGCACCTCCCCTCACACCCCCCCAACACAAACTCCACAGTACCCACCTGGTAGAATGCAATGCCCTCCATCCTAACACAAGATCCCACAAAGCACCACCACCCTGGGTTATGTTGTGTGAAGCACAGGGACACTCTTGGGACTCTTAGCCAAACAACTGCCAGGACAACACTCCCAGCCATCCTGTCAGCACAGCCAGCCCACCCCACAGGGAAGCAGAGTCAAAAGGAAGGAAGCATGGGCATGCTGGGAAGGGGGTGGAGGCAATAGCATGATGGGAGACGTAGTCACAGACATAGCTCACCCCCACAACTGTCCCATCAACACCACCCTGAACCATGCTCACATCACAGGGAGTGGAGAAGGACTCACAAGATGGCTGACACTGGCTACTGCTGTGGGGAGCACAAGGCCCTGCTGCCAACTGTGCACCAACAAACAGCAGGACACCACTGACTGACATCCTGAGAGACAACTTACACTCCCTGCAATGCAAGCACGTTCCATGGTGGGATAACTGACTGGGTGGGTGGGTGGGTGGGAAGGAGGTCTGGCTGTCAACCAAACACAATCAATGCAGACCATGTTCACACCCCAGAGAATACATAGAAATGCCCAAATAATGCAGGACAATGTGCCACACCAATATCAACCCCTGACTGTGACGACTTAGGACAATACAATGTACAGGCCCGCACCCCGAGGCACAGTCACAACTGTCAGGTGTGTCAACCACTGATGCCTGCAGAAACATGACATACATTGTTTGTGTCTCCCAAAAACAGGTGATGATAGGGACACAGCAGCAGACGCTGAGGAGTCCCAGTCCCAGGCTCAAGAGGATGCCGAGCTCACTGGCGTCGTACAGCCTCTGTCCTCCTCGGACGATGAAGAACAACCTGGCACATCCGGTGCAAGTCAACATGCTGCACCAGCAGGACCACCA
Source organism: Calotriton arnoldi (assembly GCA_963921515.1). Classification (NCBI taxonomy): domain Eukaryota; kingdom Metazoa; phylum Chordata; class Amphibia; order Caudata; family Salamandridae; genus Calotriton; species Calotriton arnoldi. The sequence continues at coordinate 65,687 of CAWUFW010012487.1, read as the reverse complement.
GCTGCAGCACCAGCAGGTCCACCAGCTGCACCCCCTGCACCCACCCCTCCAACGACTGTCACCACGAATACCATCCCTGCCGACATGGACAGAATAAGGAACAACACCAGCGCAGTGACCCTGGACCAACCTGGGGCCATGGACACCACCACCACCACCAACCCCCAAGGTGGACCAGGGTTATCTGTGCGTGCAACTGCACACACTGCACATGTCAGCAGGGGTGGTGGGAGGGGTGGGAGACAGAGGTCGCTGCTTGCAGACGTTGCTGGTGTGCATGAAGACCCACAACTGGTACGCATAGCTGATGCGTACCAGTCCAGCACCGGAGAGCTCAGCCAGGTAGTGGGGCTCCTCAGAGACATTAAACAGCAGCAGGCTGCCCATCATGCCCGCTTGGACTCCCACATGTCCCAAGTGGAGTCACACATGTCACGTGTGGACTCCCACATGTCACGTGTGGACTCCCACATGACCCGCGTGGAGTCCAAGTGGGATGTACTACATGAGATGACGGCGGTGCACAGGGACATTTTACAATGCCTCCGCCAGATGAACAGCAACCAGTCCACACCTCCCTGTGTGCCAACAACATCTGGTACCGAACAAACTGCAACTGCCACAGGGAGGGAGGAGGACTCTGGCGGAGAGTCCCCTGCACCGCAGCAGCCTGCACTTGAGGGCCCCCCCCCAAGAAGAGGGGTCGTCCGAGGAGGGGAAAGTGAGAGGCTGATGGCCAAGCGCAACTCCCAGGAAGCCTGAACCTGTTCTGGATTTTCGCCTTTGTGCACAGACTGTTCACCCTGTTGATGGCAACACTACTCCCACACATTGCATGGGGAGTATAAGTTGGAACAATGTGTCAGACAACAGTGGCCCCGATACTGGGGATCCTGTCTACCTGGACTTTCTATTCATCTAGGAACTTGGGATTGCAAGATTCATGTACAGCACAATCCATCCTATGCACTATTATCACAATAAACACACTAATACACCATACTTGCCTCTGTCGTGATTCCAACGTGGGTGCTGTTATGGGGATGATGAACTGCAAAATTACACAGTGTATGCGAACTGCAACAGCAAGGACAACACAGGCATGTGAGTACAGGCAACGTGACACATATGAGGGAGACACACCACCAGGGCTACACAACACATACACACCTAGGCCATCTGACTCATTGCCTACACTGATGTTGCCAGGGAAGACGGTGCAATGCACAGACACCACACCCATTCCCAGTTGTAGTCAAGTAGCCCACAGGTGCAGTAAGCAAATGGCAGTCAAATGTGTGACCACAGACAACGCACATCACAAAGTGAAGCACAGGTTTATTACACAGTTGCAACATGCTGTAACCACTACAGATGCAAGGTAATCCCACCTGGCAGCGGGCACACAGTCAACAACTGTAGACTGAAGGAAGTCCATGGGTGTGGCGCACATCACCTGTAGGGACACAACAGCTACCAGCCTGGATGTGCAATCACGTCGTCGGTGGACACAGTTCACCAAACGAATCTGAAAGTACCCTGTGAAGGACAGAAATGACACACAGTCAAAAGCAATGCAGTACAGGACAGAACAGCAAAACTCATGCACAATACATGTTACAAGATACCCACCCAGAACCAAGTTAGCATGTCAACACTGTTGGGGAGTACAGCCCACCTGTCACCACACATCGCAACACACATCCTGTCAAGTAGCCCATGGACACACTCCAACAGCACCAGAGCACCACCCACACATCATGCCAACTCACATCATTCACATGACACCTCAGGATACTCACATTCAGCTAAAGAAGTTGGTGATGAGCTGTGTGCGGACATCACCATCACCATCATCATCATCATCGTCACTGGCATCGTGGTCCAGGCCAGGATCCTCCACAGGTGGCGGATGTTGGTCATCGTCATCCTGGATGAGAGGCAACTCCTTCCGCACTGCCAGGTTGTGGAGCATGCAGCAGACGATGATAATCTTGCACACTTTCGCAGGGGCATATGGGAGGGACCCTCCGGTCTTGTCCAGGCAGCGGAAGCGGCTCTTCAGGAGACCAAAGGTCCGCTCAATCACTCTCCTGGTCCGACCATGTGCCTCATTGTAGCGCATCTGGGCAGGTGTCACAGGGTTCCTGAGGGGTGTCAGCAACCACGGCATGTTGGGGTATCCCGAGTCACCTACGGACAGACAAGTGCACATCAGCTGACTTGGAAAAGTGGGCGGAATACTACAGATCAGATCACACACAATGGCACAAAGTCAGTACACACCGACAAGCCAGGCACGCTGGTTCTGCATCTGTGCCATCAACCTGGGGATGCGACTACTCCTCATCACAAAGGCATCGTGTGCTGAACCAGGGAAACGGGCACACACGTGTGTGATGGTCATGTCTGCAAGACACACCACCAGTGCATTGACCGAGTGGTAGTGCTTGCGGTTCCTGTAGGCCTGCTCCTGGGCCTGTGGTGGTACCAAAGCCACATGTGTCCCATCAATGGAGCCAATGACATGCGGCATCCTCCCCAGGGCATAAAAGTCACTCTTCACGTCAGTGAGTCGTCGCAGTCTAGGGAAATAGATGTACCGGTTCAGGAAGAGCAACATTGCCGCCAAAACATCGCGGAGCACACGGCTGAACATGGTCTGTGACATCCCACCAGCAGACGCCACAGTATGTTGGAAGGTACCGGTGGCAAAGAAGTGTAGGGCTGCCATCACCTTCACCTTGGGGGTCAGCGCTGTAGGATACGGCCGGCCAGGCTGCAAATGTGGGGACAACTGCACTGCCAAATCCTCAATCAGCTGCCTGGTGAAGCGGTACCGTCGGATGCTGTCCCGTTCCACCATCGTTGCCAGGTCTGGGAATGGCCGATGGACAGCAGGAGCCCTGCAGTGCAGAGGAGAAGTAAGCAAGATCGTCAGTCACCCCACATATGCGGCATTGAACACACTCAAGATCCCAACATACATCATCATGAGGCACAACTACATGAAGTGTGCAGTACCGGAACGACATTTATGGTACATACATGGCCAACATCTGTCAACACGGTCCTACAGGTGGCATCAATTTGTCCCAGGTTGGCCCATTGGATATCATGATGCTGTGTCACAGTCACCCCCCAGTGACATGTGAGGACAGATGTGCCCCAGGCACCACAGCTCAACGACAGGCACATTCCCAGGGACCCTGTAATGCCACATGGACACTGGCATCACCTGGAGTATCATGTGTACACCACAACAAAACAAACATGACCCCCACAGGTAGTGGCCACACTTGCCATGGCAGGAGAGCCATGGACGTCTGTGACACACACGCACAACATCAGAGTCCATGCACACACAACGTGGATGTGGAGACTGTCTCCCATTGTGCACATGAAATCAGAGACATTGTAAACACTACATGCACAAAGACTGTGGAGGGCCATCACTATTGTGCCACTGGGACACCCTGGCTCAAACATACCGTCCCACATGGGACTCACGGGGTATGTGACATGACATACACAAACACCACTGTGAAATGTGACCATGGCACATGCACAGATATGAACAGTTGCACATCACAGTGGTCACGTACACGTAACACCCATGATCCTGTCCCCATGAACACGTGCACAGCCTGGGGGTGGCTGCCCACAGGTGACACCCACAGGACAACATGTACACCAACATACACACAATAGGAAATGCAGCCTTACATGCCTTATGATAAGGTTTGGACAGGCTGTCGTGATGTAGGTGTGCCCCTCACTCCCTGGGAGCTATCTGTGGCTGGCATATGTCCATCTGAGACAGGCATGCTGACATATGCCAGTCACATGTACAGTGATGCGTTGTACTGCAATGGACCGATCGGTGCCTCCGGCCGGCCCATTGCATTCAATGTGTGCGGGTACGCGTTGTACCCCTGTGCGCGTTGAACAGCAATGGACCGATCGGTGCCTCCGGCCGGCCCATTGCATTCAATGTGTGCGGGTACGCGTTGTACCCCTGTGCGCGTTGTACTGCAATGGACCGATCGGTGCCTCCGGCCGGCCCATTGCATTCAATGTGTGCGGGTACGCGTTGTACCCCTGTGCGCGTTGAACAGCAATGGACCGATCGGTGCCTCCGGCCGGCCCATTGCTTTCAATGTGTGCGGGTACGCGTTGTACCCCTGTGCGCGTTGAACAGCAATGGACCGATCGGTGCCTCCGGCCGGCCCATTGCATTCAATGTGTGCGGGTACGCGTTGTACCCCTGTGCGCGTTGAACAGCAATGGACCGATCGGTGCCTCCGGCCGGCCCATTGCATTCAATGTGTGCGGGTACGCGTTGTACCCCTGTGCGCGTTGTACTGCAATGGACCGATCGGTGCCTCCGGCCGGCCCATTGCATTCAATGTGTGCGGGTACGCGTTGTACCCCTGTGCGCGTTGAACAGCAATGGACCGATCGGTGCCTCCGGCCGGCCCATTGCATTCAATGTGTGCGGGTACGCGTTGTACCCCTGTGCGCGTTGTACTGCAATGGACCGATCGGTGCCTCCGGCCGGCCCATTGCATTCAATGTGTGCGGGTACGCGTTGTACCCCTGTGCGCGTTGAACAGCAATGGACCGATCGGTGCCTCCGGCCGGCCCATTGCTTTCAATGTGTGCGGGTACGCGTTGTACCCCTGTGCGCGTTGAACAGCAATGGACCGATCGGTGCCTCCGGCCGGCCCATTGCATTCAATGTGTGCGGGTACGCGTTGTACCCCTGTGCGCGTTGTACTGCAATGGACCGATCGGTGCCTCCGGCCGGCCCATTGCATTCAATGTGTGCGGGTACGCGTTGTACCCCTGTGCGCGTTGAACAGCAATGGACCGATCGGTGCCTCCGGCCGGCCCATTGCTTTCAATGTGTGCGGGTACGCGTTGTACCCCTGTGCGCGTTGAACAGCAATGGACCGATCGGTGCGCACCCATTGACAATGGGCTTGCCTGGCAACGGACGCGTTTTTGAATATTCGAACGAGTCGGTTGCTGGAAAATCAGTTGGTCACCCACAACAATGTTGCAAAATAATGTATGTCATGAAGTTGAAGATTTGAAGGATGCTGTGGGCGTGTTTTGGTGCTGCTATTCCATGGATTGGCCAGATTCAGAAGATGCAAACGACTTGGACCTATCACTTTGGACACAAGGGACAGTATCTGCCTCTCCAGCACATATATATTGCTGCATGTTCCCCTGAGAGCCCACTTGCCTGCACTACATGCTCCAGGACGACATCTGCCACTGCACTGCTGCTGTCTCTGCCCCTCTGGACCCTGCAATGGCACGTACTGTGGAGAGAGCCCCAGCCTTCAGCCTTGAAGAGAACCAGGCCCTGCTGGACAGCCTACTTCCACAGTACAGCAAGCTGTATGGGACACCAGGGGAGCAGGTGAGTGTTCTGTGCACTGCCTTTCTGAATGTGCATTTTGTCTGACTAGCAAGGCTGAGAGTCAGCACACCACTGGCTAGCAGGCTCACTGAGTAGTTGTCACCCCCCATAGTGTGTAGTGACTTGCACTGGACAGGTATGGTGCAGTGACAGTGCTTCTGAACAGGGTTTTACTCCCCATGCTATGATACCATGTAGTGACTTCTGGAAAACTGTCCATGGGCAGCCGTGCACTGCCTGGGTACACCATGTGCCCCTGTGATTGCGACATGTATATGCAACTGTGTCATGCACGGATATGTTGCATGTGTAGTAATGTCCTTATCACTTTGTCATCCTGACAGGCTTCTGCCCATCGGAAGCATGAGATCTGGAAGGACATCGTCCGGGCTGTCCGGTCCGTGGGGGTCTACAAGCGCCGGATCCGCAACTGCCAAAAGAGGTGGCAGGACCTTCGGGGCTGGACCCGGAGGATTGCACGGGTCCAGCTGAAGCTGTCGCCTCCTCGCAGGAGGGGCGGAACACGGACCCTGACCCCCCACATGCTCAGGATCCTGGCGGTGGTCTTTCCAGACCTGGATGGGCAGCTGAAGGCCAGAGAGCAGCAAGGAGGGGGTGAGTCAAAGACTGCACTGTGTACTCTGTCTAACATGTTATGTGCCCTCCTCGGGCCAGGTTGAACTGCCACAGTACAGCAGTCATGTTGTCCAGGAGCCATGTCCCTCTATTGTGCACTGCCCACTCCTCATCTGATACCCAGGTGTGGCCCTTACATGCAGGGAATTCTGTCACTTAGGACTGTGTCCTTGCAGTTTGCTTGACTCAAGGTGGGAGACAGCATCTGTTTCCCTGACTCTGTGGTGGGCATCATGGGTGGGTCCATTGCTTACACAATGCCTGTATTCTGACATGTAGGGTAGTGTCACAGGTCTCCCATATGTCCAATAGGTATGACCTGGACAGATGAGGGTTAAGAGGATGTGTTGTGGGGGGATGTACATGTGCACTTGTGCAGCTCCAGGACTTGCATTCCCCATGACCTACTATTGTGACACAGTGCAGAGTGTTGTTGTCTGGCTGCAAAGTCATACATCACTGAGACAGTGATGTATGACTTTGCAGTCATGCCTCCGCCATGGCATGTGTCTACTGATTGGTGATCCTGCAGGGGAGTGACATGTGCTACATGCACACCATAGTGGCGCTGGCTATCAGGACATGGGTGCATCATGGTGTCTGTCGCTGGTATGCATCACATGCATTTCCTATTTGACTCTGGGCATCCCTTACATCCGTAAACCTGTACTGACTCAGTGGCAAGAGCTGTGATGTGTCCACACCGTGTCCTCTGCACTGTCCAACTACTGTGTACTTGGTGCATGTGTCAACACTGGGGTGTTGCAATCCAACAGACACCAGACAGATGGGTGCAAGGCCATGTGGGATGTGAGTGCCATGCTTGGCATCAGACTGACAATTGACTTCTCCTGTTCAATTAGTGCACTTTTAGCAATGTACAACTAATGATGCCAGGGCTTGCTCTGGGATGTGCTGTGCTCACAGTGGTGTGTGCGTTATGTGCAGGTGACTGATGTCTGTCTGTTTCCCCATTGTTTGCAGATACATCCACGGCCACGGAAGGGGACAGCTCCACGGACCAGGAGGAGCCGGAGAGCCAGACTGGGTCAGCAGCCGAGGAGTGGTCGGAGGGACCCAGTGGCACGGAGGGCGAGGGGAGCCACACCGAGGAGTCCTCAGCAGCATCCACCTCAGCTGAGGACCAGAGCAACTCGGAGGATGACTCCCTTGTGGAGGCGGGTGTCAGCAGCCACCACACCCCAGCTAGTGTTGCTGTCCCCGCCACCACCAGCACCACCACCGCCCTCCCATTGGCTCCCATTCCCCAGGTCCGTGGAGGCTCCCATGTCCGGGAGCGTGTCTCCTTTGGGCCAGGCACCGCACCCCCTGCCCCTGTGTCCCCTGCTGCCCTGAGTGAGGAGTCTGTGTACCTCCTTCGCCAGCTCCATGTAGGGCAGACAGCCATGCTGAGTGTCCTCCATGCGCACACCGCGCTGTTGACTCAGCTGGTGTCGTTCATGGAGGGCATCTCATCGGGCATGTCTGACCTACAGAGGGGCAATAGGTCCATGGACTCCTCCCTGACGGCAGCAGTGTCCCTCCTCAAACGGTCCCTCACCCCTCCTGCCTTTGCTCCATCCACACTCCCCAGCACCTTACCCATCCCAGGCACACACACACTGGCACACACCAGCACACACACATCCAGCACACTGACACACACGCCAATGACAAAACGCACACGCAAGCACATTCAGGGGACTGAAGCCAGACTCACAGGGGATGGGGCCCTGGAACACACACACGCATCCACATGCACTGCGCAGTCCTCAGTTCCCTCTCCCTCCAAAGCACCCTCCCTTGCCTCACCTGCAACCCCAAAGTCACAGCAGCTCTTCCTCTGTGACCTCGGCCTCTTCCCCACCGATGAAGCTGCTCCAGCATCCCGGGGGAAGAGGAAGCCCACCCACACGGAGCAGAGTGCCCCTCGCCCCCGGACACCCTCCCCCAGGCGCAGACGGACTGAGGCCCCCACCCGCAAGTCCCCCCGGAGTGCTAAGAGCAAGACCCCGCCACCGCCCTGCAGCTCAGGCACAAGGTCTCCGTCCTCCATCCCTCAGGCCCCCACTGCACAGGTGCCCCCACCACACCCTGCCCCAGGTTCCCCCACCCACAGATATACCATCCCCAAGATGCTCCGGCCTTCTCCCCCTGCCACTTGCTCTCCCAGCACCACACCCCCGCTGCGCTTGTCTGTGCCACTGATGTGGTGAGGGTGTCCTCCCCTCTGTCCAACCCACCTTGCCTGTTCCCCATTCTCCTCCCCTGGAGGTAGGCACTGCAGTGGAGTCCACTACCGCCCTGTCTGACTTGGGCACTGCAGTGGCGGACCTGTCCACCCCATCTGCAGGGTCCACTGCAGTTGTGCCGGCACCCACGACATCTGTGTCATGCCCCCCAGTTGTGCCGGCACACACCATGTCAGACACCTCCACTGCAGTTGTCAGTGGCTCTCCAGCACCCACCACCCCTTCCCTGACTCCCCCTGGTGAGCCCTGATCCTGTCCCTGCGGTGCCTGGCCTGCCCCCCGGTTGCCCCTCCTAGTGGATTGTCCCTGGTATTGTGCAGGCATGCGTAGGGTGACATCTGCCAGTGTCACCCTGTTTGAACTTTGACAATGGACTGGCCATTGGCCTTTGCTCTTTTTTCAGGACTTCGTTTGGCCTCAACACATATGCTGAATAAAGCAACTTTCTTTTCTCTAGTGCTCATGCTTCAGATGTACATGTTGTTGGTGCAGCTAACCATGCCCTTGCTGCAGTGATGGTGATATCTGGTCTCATGATTATGAAGTGTTACTGTGCAGGAACCCATGTGGTCCAGGGGGAATGTGTCCTATCATGTGGTGTATCCATGTCATCAATAGCAGCATCTGAGGGTGTCATGTGTTCAGTATTTGGCAATGGGTTTCCTACTTACATTGGCAATTTCACATCTGTGGCTTCCACCCCTGCACATCTGTTGTGCCTGCCATCGTTGCATTTGTCTACTTCCCTGACCGTGTTGCCATCTCCAGTGGACATGCAGGTTTGGGCATCAATGGGGAGGGACTCATCCGTGTAGTCAGTGCAACATTGCTATACAAGTGTGTTGGATCTGTGCTGATGATTCCGTTGGCACATCCATGACCAGGCTGATGTGATGGGAGCCCTCATTTGGTGCTAATTGTTGATTGTGTGACCAAGTGCTCAGCTGACATGATGGGGCCCTACTGAGGCAACATATGGCACAGCTTTCCTCACACAGGAGTGGAGTCCCCTCATGGCAGTGTGTACACGTGTGACATTGCCTGCGCCCAAGGTGTGTGTTGTATGTGCATGTCTGTGTGTTCACTTCCATTCATCTGCGCATGCTGTGATCCCTAGTGTTGTACCTGTTTGTGATGCTTGCTGACTTGAGCTATGTTCCCCCAAAGTCTTCTCCCTGTGTTCTCTGTGATGTGGGTGCATGGCACATTACTGGTCATCAGGGTGTCACCCATAGGTGTGTTTGCTGTCAGGGCAGAGTTTGTGTGCTGACGCAGATGGGTCACAGTCAGGTTTCCCTTTGGCACTTGTTGTTTGCCCCTGTCATGTGATTTCCAGTTTGTGTTATCTTTCAGTGATTGTGACACGTTGTGTGTGTGACTGCTGGCACTCCTTAGGGTCCGGGCTGCAATGTTGGTTGTTGTCTATGTGTGTTCTTTGTGGGTGACCTTGGTTTCTTCATTGGTGTGTGACTGTGGCTGGGATCCCATTGGTCGGTGTGGTATTGCCGTCATGTCCATGTACAGCGTAGTGTGCAGTGTGTCAGACATTCAGGAGTCTTGTTGAGTGTCCATGTGTGATGTGTTTCTACACCTTGGTTCCCACCCACCACCCTGGAATAGTAATGGGTGCATGTGCAATGTCACCAGTGCATGTGTACTTCACTGCTGCACATTGTTGGAGGTCGAGGGGTGTGGTGTTGAGTGTGTGCAGATGAGAGTTGTTGCCCGGCTAGTCCCCTGCCTCCATGTTGGCCTTGGCTTACTGGCCATGCTGATTGATTTGTGCTTGTGTAGGTGTGATGGTAGTTAGTTGCTCAGGACACCTGACTGTGGTTCACAGTGTGAACGACATTTAGCTTTGTCATCACAGTGGTATTTTTCTTCAGCCCAGGGTCACCACATTGTGGGGGCCCTGGGGGTGGTGCTGTGGTGTGTCTGTGACTTGCTGTGTCAGTTGTTGTTCCTACGTGCCTGTGTGACATGTGTGTTTTGTGCTCCCTCTCACCTGTCAATGCCTGCTTGCCCACATAGGGGATTTGGATCCATGAGTTACCTTAGTGTGGCAGTGTATGCACATCTGTATGATTGGTATTCAGCTCTCCTCATGTGTTGTGTTGTTGCCTGGGGACAATGGCACCCCCACCCCTCACCTGCTGTGTATGATGACAGTGTTGGTCTGCCTGTTTGTGTTTGTGCATCTGCACCACTGCATTGGCATATCTTGGGTGTGCCATTGGCTGTATGTTGTTTGGTGTGTTTCCCCTGCTGTCCCTGGGACTCCTAGGTCATCGGTCAGCACAGTGATCATGGTTTGTGTGTCCCATTGCTGCCATGGTATGGTATCTGTTCACCTCACATCTGCTGTCTCCACAGGGTATCTGCATTTGTGTGCCCATTGGTGCAAATATGTGGTTCTGCATTCTGATGGTCACTTCTGTCATTGTGTCATTGATGACTGTTGACGGTCTCAGCCACCATGGGTGTTGTTTGTCTGCACATGGCCAAAGGAATGTTTCATTTGCACTGCAGTATTTGGCTCCCCCAATTTATGTTGCAATGGGACACATACACTACTTTGCCACAGATGAGTTTTTGGTTCTGTGACCAGGAATGATCCATGCAGTTTGGCAGTTGCAGCTCTTTCTTTGTCAACAATTACCTTTTGGTCACTGTGATGATGAGGGTGTAGACCCCATTGCCACAATGGTCAAAATGTGCTTCAGCTATGGACCCCACACTTGCCTTTTGGTCACTGTGATGATGGGGGTTTAGACCCCATTGCCACAATGGTCAAACTGTGCTTCAGCTATGGACCCCACACTTACCTTTTGGTCACTGTGATGATGGGGGTTTAGGCCCCATTGCCACAATGGTCAAAATGTGCTTCAGCTATGGACCCCACACTTGCCTTTTGGTCACTGTGATGATGGGGGTTTAGGCCCCATTGCCACAATGGTCATGGGCTGCTTGCATTGTGGGTGCCACACACATATATGTGTGGCACATGTGCTAGGGGGTCACATTGTATGTTCAATGTCATGTTCGGTGTTGTAGGCATTTGACACAGCCTGCTCACACGCTTGTCATGGTGGTGGGGGGATGTCTTAATCTTGCATTCCCTAGGTTGTGGTGTGCTTGTTGTGTCATGCATTGTCCATCCTATGAGTGGGGGTGGTAGTAGTGGTAGGCATCCAGCCCCCCTGGCTAAGGGTGGTGGTAGGCATCCAGCCCCCCTGGCTAAGGGTGGTAGTAGTGGTGGGCATCCTGCCCCCTGGCTAAGGGTGGTAGTAGTGGTAGGCATCCTGCCCCCCTGGTTGAGGGTGGTAGTAGTGGTAGGCATCCAGCCCCCTGGCTAAGGGTGGTAGTAGTGGTGGGCATCCTGCCCCCCTGGGTGAGGGTGGTAGTAGTGGTAGGCATCCTGCCCCCTGGCTAAGGGTGGTAGTAGTGGTGGGCATCCTGCCCCCCTGGGTGAGGGTGGTAGTAGTGGTAGGCATCCAGCCCCCTGGTTGAGGGTGGTAGTAGTGGTAGGCATCCAGCCCCCCTGGCTAAGGGTGGTGGTAGGCATCCAGCCCCCTGGCTAAGGGTGGTAGTAGTGGTGGGCATCCTGCCCCCTGGCTAAGGGTGGTAGTGGTGGGCATCTGGCACCCCCTGGCTAAGGGTGGTAGTAGTGGTGGGCATCCTGCCCCCCTGGGTGAGGGTGGTAGTAGTGGTAGGCATCCTGCCCCCCTGGTTGAGGGTGGTAGTAGTGGTAGGCATCCAGCCCCCTGGCTAAGGGTGGTGGTAGGCATCCAGCCCCCTGGCTAAGGGTGGTAGTAGTGGTGGGCATCCTGCCCCCCTGGGTGAGGGTGGTAGTAGTGGTAGGCATCCTGCCCCCCTGGTTGAGGGTGGTAGTAGTGGTAGGCATCCAGCCCCCCTGGCTAAGGGTGGTAGTAGTGGTGGGCATCCTGCCCCCCTGGGTGAGGGTGGTAGTAGTGGTAGGCATCCTGCCCCCCTGGGTGGGGGTGGTAGTAGTGGTAGGCATCCAGCCCCCCTGGCTAAGGGTGGTGGTAGGCATCCAGCCCCCTGGCTAAGGGTGGTAGTAGTGGTGGGCATCCTGCCCCCTGGCTAAGGGTGGTAGTAGTGGTAGGCATCCTGCCCCCCTGGTTGAGGGTGGTAGTAGTGGTAGGCATCCAGCCCCCTGGCTAAGGGTGGTAGTAGTGGTGGGCATCCAGCCCCCCTGGCTAAGGGTGGTAGTAGTGGTGGGCATCCTGCCCCCTGGCTAAGGGTGGTAGTAGTGGTGGGCATCCTGCCCCCCTGGGTGAGGGTGGTAGTAGTGGTAGGCATCCTGCCCCCCTGGGTGAGGGTGGTAGTAGTGGTAGGCATCCAGCCCCCCTGGCTAAGGGTGGTAGTGGTAGGCATCCAGCCCCCCTGGCTAAGGGTGGTAGTAGTGGTGGGCATCCTGCCCCCCTGGGTGAGGGTGGTAGTAGTGGTGGGCATCCTGCCCCCCTGGGTGAGGGTGGTAGTAGTGGTAGGCATCCTGCCCCCTGGCTAAGGGTGGTAGTAGTGGTGGGCATCCTGCCCCCCTGGGTGAGGGTGGTAGTAGTGGTGGGCATCCTGCCCCCCTGGGTGAGGGTGGTAGTAGTGGTAGGCATCCTGCCCCCTGGGTGGGGGTGGTAGTAGTGGTAGGCATCCAGCCCCCCTGGCTAAGGGTGGTGGTAGGCATCCAGCCCCCTGGCTAAGGGTGGTAGTAGTGGTGGGCATCCTGCCCCCCTGGGTGAGGGTGGTAGTAGTGGTAGGCATCCTGCCCCCCTGGTTGAGGGTGGTTGGCATCCAGCCCCCTGGGTTGGGGTGGTGGCGCGCATTCAGGCCCCTGTGTGCATATGTGGCATTGGTGATGGGCATCCCGCCCCTATGGTGCTGCTGTTGCTGGTGTAAGTATATTCAGATTCCCAGTGTATGTGTGTGATGTGTCGTGTACGTGTTGTATGTGTTTTGTGGTTGGTGTCTGACTTACCTTCTGCGCCGTACGCGTCCGTGCCTGTTCCGGTAGTAGATGTAGAATATTGGTATGATCGGGACGAAGGGATTCATGGTTGGTTCGTGTCGTTCGTCCTTCTCGTTGCTTCGCGTCGTCCTCGTCGCTTGGCTTCGTCCTCGTCGCTCGCGTCGTCCTCGTCGGTGCTGTGTTCGTCTCGTAGCCGTGGATCGTGTTGTGGCGCGATTCGGAGCTTATGTGCGCCTCTCCCGGATGCTTTGACGTGCCGTGCGTAGCGACGGGTTCGGCGCGTACGGAAAGCGCATCGTACTTGTCCGGCCGGACGGGGCTGCATTTTCCCTTCCGTGCGACTCGATTCGGCGTTTCCGGATTCGCCTCGGTCGGAGAACAGGACCTGGTTTGGGTGAGTACGGCTCGGCCGGGATTTTTGCTGTTGTGCGCATCGTACTTGCTCGTTCGGTGTACTGTACGGATCGGTCGGGAAACTGGCTTTCGCATGGCTTTTTTCCTGACCGAATGGTGTTGGGTACGCCTCCGACCGAGATCGGAATCGGCCCCTAAGTGTAGATTTTTGAAGGTGTCTCCATATGCATTGATTAAAGTGGTAATAGCAACCTTGTATTGCTGTGTGAGGATAGTTTTTCAGGATGGATTGTATCATTGACTGTTCAAAGTCTATGATAATTTTTGGGGGATAGTAATTATTAGTCTCTTGCTTTACTTTTGTAAAGAGTTCTACATAGGTAGTGGTTTGTTTGTTTGGTAACAGGGCATATATAAAGGGGATGTTGGTATTGTAATACAGTCCATGGATTGTGTATAATTGGTAAAATGGTTTGGGACATATTTTAAATGTTCCGTCCATCATCCATGTCTCACAATTCAGTAGTTTAAGTAAGTTGTGGGAGTTGCATATATTATAATCCTGAAGACAACCTCAGCGTTCCTGGAGGAACATGAGTTGCTCCAACCTCGCCAGGCTGGGTTCAGAGCCCACCATAGCACGGAGCTAGTCATGCTATCTGTACTTGATGATCTCAGGATGAAGGCCGATAATAAAGAGCCGAGTGCCCTGATTCTTTTAGATCTTTCTGCGGCTTTCGACACGGTCAGCCACACTACACTATTGACCCGGCTGTCGGCCCTGGGCTTTCGAGGGCACGCCTATAATTGGTTAGAATCTTTTCTATCAGCTCGCTCACAGAGGGTCCAACTTGGTGCCCAGGTATCGGAAAAGGGCAATATTTTCTGCGGTGTCCCTCAGGGCTCTGCACTGTCCCCGCTCCTCTTCAACATATACCTGCAGCCCCTGGTAGCTGCACTAACCAATATGGACTGCCGGGTTTTTAATTACGCGGATGTTACCCAGCTCATCCTGAGGATCGATAACTCGGCCTGTGCCCAAGTATCAGTTCAGAACATCCTTAGGTTTACAGTCAACTGGATGACTGCAAACTCCCTAAAAATCAATCCAGACAAAACCGAAGTACTAGCCTTCCCATCAAAAAACAATCCCTGGAGCAGCCTGTTTTGGCCCAGAGAGTTAGGGGCCCCCCCTAGCCCATCGCTAGTTGTAAAAAGCCTGGGAATTAGGATCGACTCTGAGCTCTCTATGATCCATCAAGTCAACTCAGTGGTGGGCACATGTACTGGTCTCCTAAGACAGCTGAGGAAATTGGTTCCTCTGCTTTCAGTGTAATCTCTGAAAACTATAATATCAGCAACCATTGTTTCCACGACTGCGACTATGGCAATGTGCTATATGTCTGGCTCCCTGAGAAACTCATGAAGAAACTTCAGGTGGTACAAAATGACGCAGCTAGGCTGATCTTCAGGTTGCCTAGAAGAACTCATGCCACTCCACTGCTGCGAAAACTGCATTGGCTGCCTGTTAAGCAGAGAGCGAAATTCAAGGGACTTTGTATTGTCCACAAAGCTCTATATGGACATGCCCCAGGGTACATAAAGGAACGCCTAATCAAATACGTGCCAGGGCGGGCCCTTCGGTCAGCAGAAGCCGTCCAGCTGGTCTGCCCTCGGAGTAACCTGGTTTCCAAAGGGGGTCGAGCGTTCTCGGTCCTCCTGCCACAACTTTGGAACCAGTTGCCCGATACCCTTCGGAAAGAACCTGGTCTGCTTCTCTTCCGGAAGCAGCTAAAAACTATTCTCTTTAGGGAAGCATTAGATACAACATATGATCTCTCAACACCATGAAGACCTCCCCGCCTTGACGCTGTCCCGCTTCTTCCAAAGCGCTAAGAGACCTGTCGGTGTATATGCGCTATACAAAAATAAAATAACATAACATAACATAACATAATCCTTTTGTCGTTAGATTTACTGTCATAAAGTAGAAATTGCTCTTCATTATGAGTTACAGTTACAGTGAGTTCAGGTGGTATCTGAATTTCACTGAAAGTTTTGGGGGTAGGTGGGGTGGTAGCAGTTGATTTTTTGTTCTAGCTATTAGCCTTTTTAATGTTGAGACAGAGGGTAATTGGCCGGTTACATGTTCTGGAACTCTGGGGAGTACGTCTTTTAGTATTTCAGTAGTAGGTTTTTGAGAGCTTGTGCTAGCTTCTTTCAGAGTCTCTAAAGCGTCTCTCACTTCTATTTGAGCTATGTTAGGTGGGTGGTTATGTTCCTTAACATTTAATACAGTAGTTTCTTTTGTTGTAGTCCTCCCATAGCATGCATTTGAATAATAGTTGCTGCATTTCCAATTAATTTTGTCTTCTGTCTGTTTTTCTTGGGTGTAGACATATCCCATATAGCATAATAAACATTTTCCTTTCTGGGAAGTTATGAATTTTGCACCTTCAGTCATTCTGATGTTTCAAATGCTATGAGAAATGTATATAAAAAATATTAAATATATTGTAATTTTTTTTATTGTAATACAGATTTTTAAATACAAAATTATACTTACATGCTTGAATATGTTGAACTTTTATTGACGCTGGGGTGTTTCTGTTGGTGCTTGGCTTTAGTGTTTCTTTTTATTTCCTGCAGAAAAAAAATGATAATTTTAATAAATGTGTTTAACAGCATTTTCTCTATGTTGGGGTTTGTGTGGTTAGTGGGCATTTTGGGTTGGGATTTTTAGTTGTTTTAAAAGTTTAATTTAGATTTATACTTACTTTTTTGGCAAGGTGGTTTTTTGATGATGTTTGTAGTTAGTTGAGTGTCTTTTGGAGTTTTTGTAGAGGAGATATAATTTAGAAAAAATACACATTAATTATTTAATTATTGTAAAAAGTGCTTTACGATTATTTTATACAGTTGTAGCATTAAATAGATATTTGACTTACTTTGTGAAGTTGAAATCAGACCTTTCAATGAGGAAGTCCAATGTTGCAGAAGCAATCCGGCAGAGATTCCCCTTATTCTTCGTTTTGTTGTTGGAGCATAAAATAATGTTACATTTTCTTTAGTTTATATAGTGTTTGTTTAGTTGTGCTATCAATCTTATTGGGTTATTTAAGTTGTCGGTGTTTTTTATTGGTTGTTAGTAATGTTTTCAATTAATTAGGCAGTTGTTTCCTTATATGGGAAACACTAATTAATGTTCAGTTACACTT
Organism: Calotriton arnoldi; assembly: GCA_963921515.1. Classification (NCBI taxonomy): domain Eukaryota; kingdom Metazoa; phylum Chordata; class Amphibia; order Caudata; family Salamandridae; genus Calotriton; species Calotriton arnoldi. The sequence continues at coordinate 48,809 of CAWUFW010012487.1, read as the reverse complement.
TTTTTTATTCTTACTTTATTTAAAAGTATAATAGTATATTATTTATAATTTATATTCCATTGAATGCGTAATAAAAATTATTTATTTTGGGGGGGCGCTAGAGGGCGCCAGGCAAGATGGCCGCACGTTAGTGTAGCTCGGCCAGGCTGATCGCCAATCCGCCCAATATCCGCCTTACCAACGCAGCATCTCTGCTGTAAAATGTGGCGTTGTACAGCGGGACACCCCCCGAAGCTGGTGGGGGCCTCGATGACGGCTGGGGGCGCTGAAAACGCGGTGAAATCTGCACCTGGGAGCCCTGTCCGGCGAGATGCAAAAATAGCGCCCACCGCTTCCGAGCGCTAAAGAGTGGAGAGGTATACAGACCTAGCCGACGCACAGGGGTGAGATACCGGCCCGCTGTCCCCGCCTGCGGAAGCGGCGCAATTATCGACTGCATCTCACTCTCCGACGCTGGCGATGAGTGTGCCCTCCCCGCTGGGCCGTTCCTGAACTGCTGCTGGGCCTGCGGCGGAGTACGGTGCCCCTCGAAGAGAAGCAGCCTGCCCTGGGGGTCCGCGGCGGGTGGCTAAGTGACGGCAGAGGCACCCGCGGTGGCTGACGGCCCCCCCCGGCGGGAGCGCTAATTGCCTCACCTTGGCGGCTCTTTGGTCTGTGCACGGCCACCTGTGGATACTGTGGCTGAGCTCATCTGCGGAGCGGATCGACTGCAGGCAACTGACGAGGGCCAGTGGAGTCCCGCGTTCACCGCCGGAGAGAGGAGCCGCCTGCTACGGGCTGCGGTGAGTGGGGCGCGGCCGAGTTTAGGCCTGCTGCTGCGGAGGCGGGCGTGGGCCTGTACGCTACGCCGCGGCCTGCGAGTTGTGGCCTGTGTGCAAGGCGTGCGGTGTGCTGTGGCGGGCCTGGGCCCTGTGTGAAAACTGCTGGCTGCTGCCCTGGGGGATTGCCTCTAGACCGGACATCGAGCCTCGGCCTCAGGCGTACCTTGGCTGCCCAGGAGCTGTCCCCTCCTATCGAGTCTTGAACTGTGTAGCTCCTAACCCAACAACCGTTGCCGGGACCATCAGGAACTGATTCTGGGGCACCCCTGGCATTTCTGGTGCTGCCGGCGGCGGCCTCGTGAGGCCCCTTGGGAGTGCAAGTGGGGATTGGTCCGGACCCGTGTTTCTACAGTGCATTGGTGTAGGTGGGCCTCTGATTCGCCGTTGTATAAGCCCTGATACGAGGTGATTGCATCTTCGGGCTGCGATCTGTTGCTCAATTGATCTGCATTTACCACCTGTGGTGCGCACGCCTCTGGGACCTGACTTGGGAGTGTAACGTCCACATTCCAGTTCATTGGCGGCGGTCATGGGGAGAACAGACAAGTCACAGCCTCACCTTACGTTCGAGGCGCGAAAGACTACCAGGCCACAGCAGAGGGCCGCTTCGGACTCCGAGGCCGACGCCCCGGGCGAGGGACCATCCGTGCTGGAAACGACCCTGCTTGCTATGCAAAAGAGTCTCCAGGCTATCGAAGGGAACATGGCGGCAATAAACCATAGACTTGACCACGTGGCGTCCCAACTGGAAAAACAGAATGCGAGTATGGGGGAGATAGAGCAGCGCATCTCCACAAATGAAGATGGCCTTAGTGAAGTGGCGGACAAGGCTCTACATATGGAGAAGGTCCTGGCACTTATTGAGGCAAAAAACGAGGATTTGGAAGCCCGGTCACGCCGCAATAATATTCGCGTCACGGGTCTGCCGGAACCCACCAACACCGGCAAGATGGAGACCTTCATGGAGTCCATGCTCAAAGACATCTTCGGCCCTGAAAATCTCTCCCCTATGTTCATAGTGGAGCGGGCACACCGCTCGCTGGCGGCGCGGCCGGTGCCGGGCGCTCCTCCCCACCCTATCATAGCCCGCCTGCTGAACTATCGAGACCGGGACGCCATTCTGAGACTTGCGAGGGAGAAAGGCACTATCCACTATCAGGGGAATACGCTGTCTCTCTTTCCGGATTTCACAGTGGCCGTCCAGGCGGCACGACGTGAATTTGGTCCAGTCAAAAAATTTCTACAGACCGAAGGTATTCCCTACGCCATGCTCTACCCGGCCAGTTTACGGGTCGGTCAAGATGGGGACAGCAAAATCTTTACAACTCCCAAAGCAGCAATGGATCACGTCAAAAAGTTGAAGCGGAAACGAACTGCGCCAGCTGCAGATCTGGACGACGAGGAACAGTGACTCGGTGTCTGGGGCACCCTATGTCTCAGGCCACAGTTTGATGTTGTTGACATGCTTAAATTGTTTTTGCTGTGACCCCTTCACCACACTACTGTTGGGTTGTGCTGCACCTCACCTGTCCCCCTTGTTCCGGGGTTGGACACTTATGGGACTCTGGTATGCGATGTCCACTTGTACAGCTTACCGGGCTACTCATGTTACTTGTGTTGATTATTGTCCTCGATTATCAAAGACGATTACTCCTTATGGATGACACCGCATAGTGGCAGACTTAGGTTTGATGCATGTTGTTTGATGTTTGCTTGTCAATCCTCGCACATTTCATATACCTGATCAGCCTCCTCCCGATATGTGGGAGGTTCGTAGCTCTCTGGTTTCCCCCCCATGGGCGCTCCCCAAATAGGAACCTGCATATTTTGCTCCCCACGTTGGGGATTGTTTTTCTCGGGATGGGATGGCTTTGGCACGTTTGGGCCGCTGAAGTGGGTGGGGGGTTGTGGGGGGTGGGTTCGGTGGGTCACTGGGCACTTTTTTCTTGTAAACATATTGCACCCCCTCGGTCTCATCTGCAGTCTCTCTCTCACATTACTTAGTACATCTGACCGTAACATTCCATGGGTTGTAACGTAAAGTTCCTCACCTGTAATGTGCGCTGCTTAAATAGTCCCAAGAAAATATGGTCCGTGCTAGCACAGCTAGACAGACTGAATGCCCAGGTGGTATTCCTACAGGAGACGCATCTTACACAGCAATCGGAAAAGAATGTAGGCTCCCGATGGGCTGGGCTGAGGGTGGCCTCCTCTTACGCACGGGGGGTGATGATTTTGGTGAAGAAGGGGGTCCCTTTCACTGTGCTGCACACGGAAACTGACACGCAAGGCAGGGTAGCGATTATCCATGGGCATCTTGGGGGCATGGAGGTCCTTTTAGTAAATGTCTACGGCCCAAATGTTGACGACCCTTCTTTTTTTGCAGATGTTTGGCGCCGCATCTCTAAATTCTCTTCGGCTGCATTGCTCTGGGGGGGAGATTTTAATGCCTGCTTGGACGGACACCTAGACAAACAGGGGAGCGGTGCGCTGCGCCACAGCCAGGTGACTGAGGCAATACTTGGGTTTCTGGACGCAGGGGATATACGAGATATCTGGCGCGTGCGGCATCCCGGTATACGGGAAAGCACATTTGTGTCTATGGTGCATGGCTCATGGTCCCGCTTGGACTACTGGCTCCTCACTGAGATAGCATGTACCTGGGTTATAGATGTACGCCACTTGGCCAAAACATTGTCGGACCACTCCCCCATGCTCTTAGAGATGCAAATCCCTAGCTGTGAGCGCCCCCGTTTCATTGGCGATTGCATCCCTCCTCACTTACAGACCAGGTGTTTAGATGCACCGTTGGCGCGGCCATCAGTGACTTTTTAAAGAAAATGCTGGATTGGTAGACAGCCCTGGGACTCTGTGGGAGGCATTTAAAGTTACTATTAGGGGTATCTGCATGGGTGCACAGGCGGGAGTTCTAAAAGACCTACGACGCCGAATGCATAAACTGGCAGATGAGATATCTGCTTTAGAACGCGAATACACACAAAACCCTGCCCCACATATCCTTGCTACCATTCGGGGGTTGGTAACTGAGTATAATGACACTGCGGATCAGGAGATAGCACACAGGTCACAGCGCTTACGGTGCGATATTATGGGGAGGGGGCCGTCCCAGTCGCTCACTGGCCCAGAAACTGACTGCACCTCGGACTCAGGTCTACATTACGGAAATGCTGGACTCTGGGGAGTGCCGCGCTATACAACCCCGGAGATCAGTGCGGTGGTGTTGGATTACTACTCCAACCTGTATGGACAACGTGGGCATGTGTCAGCCACTTATATACATGCCTATCTAGACGACGTAGCTCTGGGCTGGCTGTCTCTCAACCAACGCGAACACCTCACCCAACCTTTTGATGAGGACGATGTGAAAATGGCCATCATGTCCCTGCCCACATGCAAAGCTGCCGGACTGGACGGACTCCCCAGTGAGTTCTACAAGGCTTACGCTGATGAACTTGCGCCTAGACTCCTGGACGTCTTTGCGGAAGCATATGATAGTGGTACTCTCCCCCCCACACTAAAAGAGGCCCTCCTAGTTATGCTTCTCAAGCCTGACAAGCCGGCTAACAGCTGTGACTCCTATCGCCCAATCTCCATTATAAATATTGATGCCAAAATCTTGGCGAAAATGATCGCCAGCAGGCTCCAGCCCCTGATCCCCAATCTGGTCCTCCCGGATCAGTCAGGTTTTGTCCCTGCCCGCTCTACGGCCCACAATTTGCGTACGATCTTCTCCACCCTGCATTACTTTGAAGCCGATTTTCAAGCAGTCGCTGTGCTGCTTGATGCAGCAAAAGCATTCGATTCTTTGCAGTGGGAGTTTCTGTTTACCGTATTGCTCAGAATGGGGCTACCCCCCTTTTTCCTGAAGTGGATTCACCTTCTATACGAGGCGCCGGCCGCGCGAGTCCGGGTCAATGGTTGGGTATTTACTGCGTTCTCCATCCAGCGAGGCACTCGGCAGGGTTGCCCCCTGTCCCCGATGCTCTTCGCACTAGCTCTGGAACCGCTGGATTGCAAGCTCCGCCAAGGCTACGTACAAGCGGCACTGCGATTTAGACAGCGTCCATTGGTAGTCTCAATGTACGCGGATGATATGCTGCTGTATGTCCGCGAACCCGAAACATTTCTCCCAGAGTTACTTCGGGAATATGTGAAATTCGAACGCTTCTCAGGGCTCGGCATCAACTGGGCAAAATCAACGGTGCTTCCTCTTACAGCTGGCACGCGGCGTATAGAGCTGGACTTTCCTCTAACTTGGTCCACCGACCCTGTAAAGTATTTGGGGGTATGGCTCCACAGAGACCCAGAGGTAGTCGTTTCCGAAAATTATGGTAGGGCCCTAGTACAAATTACTGGACGAGCTGCGCGTTGGGCCAAACTCCCTCTCTCCTTGGCGGACCGCATAGCAGTAGTTAAAATGACAATACTGCCCAAACTCCTTTACTTGTTCATTAATATCCCTATCCGCCTCAATCTTGCGTTGTTTACTTCCTTTCATTCAGCGCTGCTCTCCTTCGTATGGGGCGGCAAGAAGCCCCGGTGCAGCTGGGAGGTACTGGTACTGCCGTTCGAGCATGGAGGTTTCGAAGCCCCTGACCTACTCTTATATTATCTATGTGCACAGGCCCAGTTTGCCCATTATTGGTTCTTCCCACAGCGCTTCCAACCGCATGTTGCTATCGAAGCTGATGCAGCTCTTCCAATGGCCCTGGCTGCGACTGCCTTGTCTGGGGGGAGTGGGGGACCACGAACTGAAATTAACCCTGCACTTTGCACGGCATGGGCGTGGAAGAAGCTCGCGACACGCGCACAATTGCCGTGATCTCTACGCCCCAAGGCTCCCACTAGCTGCACATCTGGATATCTCCGCTGCTAAAGAACCTGCAGCTCTTAAAGCATTAGGCGCGGTGGGGGTAACCCAATTAGGGACCTCTACAAACAAGGCCAGTTCAGATCTCTCGCTGACATACAGGGCGGTAGGGACCGGGGTTCATGCTCGGGTTCACTTATGTGCGGGTGAGGCAGGCGATACGTGCTATTTACCCCGATTACCCTGCAGAACCCACGCCGTTGTTAGCACTGCAGGCGGTGCTGGCGGGCGCGGACCGCACGGGCCTGATAACCAAACTGTACACGACGTCTCTCAGGGAAAGGGAACAGCTCGATCCCCCTTCGTACAGCAGATGGGTGGCTTTGCTTGGGGCCTCGCTGACACCGGAGATGTGGAGGTTCTGCTGCATCCTTACTGGCCGACTCACTGCGAATTGCAACCTCCGCATCATCCATTTTAAATATCTGCACCAGCTGTACTACACCCCGATGCAATTGATGCGATTCGGTCTGCGGGAAAGCTCCTGCTGTGTGAGATGTGGGCAGGGGGATGCGGGCTTCTTACATCTTGCATGGTCTTGTAAAAGTATATACAGATTCTGGGGTAAGGTTACTGATCTGCTAACGAAAGTTGTGGCTGAACCTGTGCAATGTACTCCTGAGGTTTGTCTATTAGGCTGGGTACAGTATTTAAAGCCCTGCAATCGTAGACTGGTGGCTGTCTCGACCTTGTTGGCCAAGAGGGCCGTGGCGCAGTGCTGGGGCTCTAGACTCACCCCAACTCTAAATAAGTGGGTCCGAGACTTACTGTATTGCAAAGAACAACTTGGGACATATGCCGAAGAGCTGCCTGAAGCCTCCCGCCCTAAGGACTTTTGGGCTCCACTCTCAATATATCTACTTACAAACCCGGATATATAATAGATGCTGTAAACTGATGTTTTAACGGTGTTAAGTCTTGGGAATATCATGTGTTATAATCCTACAAACAGAGACGAGATGCTATGCTGTGGTCTTAATGCTACTTACTAGTGCCACCGGGAACGAGGGGTTGTGGGATTTGGGAGTTTTTGTGGGTTGTTTTTCTTGCTCTATGTCATAAACTAGCGCTTGTACTCACTAAATCGCTATTCCTGTTTGGCCTCCTGTGTGAGGGCCCAATGTGTACTTTACAATCTGCTCAATAAACAATTTTTTTACATTTATTTTATATATTGTGTTTGTAAGGAGTAATTAATTTGGTGAATTTAATTATATTAAAGGTATTTTTTTGAATTATAATGTATTTAACTTTAATTATATTTATTTAATATGTTATGTGTATTTGTGATATTGTTTATTATTTTTTGATGTATATCGTGTTATTAAAAATATTTTTAAGGTGTTGATATTTTGTTTTTAGCGATAATTGTGTGGTTTATATTTTTGTTATCGATATTTGTGTCATTTTGTATGTTTATTTAAGGTTTTCGATATTAGTTATGACGATATTTTTATCATCGATATTGGTGATATCATTGTTTAGTCTGTATCATTGTTTAGTCTGTGTTAATATTGGCAGTGGATGATGTTCCAAAATATGAAGTGTTTCATCTGTCGAACGCTGGCTTAAATGCATATATTGTTTTTCTTTTACTGATTTTAGGATTTACTGTCTTCAGGCCTACTGCTGTCATTTAATGATTTTGTATTATTCGACATGTTTAATGAATTATATGGATGTATGTATGGATAATAAGTTGCTTTTTATATGGATTTCAATAAAAAAATAAAAAAAGATATTGGTGATATCGATGTTAATGTTTGACGATATTTTTGTGTCGATATTTGTGTATTTTTTTAAATAAGTATAGTATATTGATATTTATGTTATTGATATTTGTGTGTCTATAATTTTGTAGGTCGATATTATGAGTGTCGATGTTATGTCAGTGATCCGTCTGCTACTTACACAGATGCCGAAAAAAAAGTCTGAGGCTTTGGTTGCTGGGCTGCTTGACAGCTAAGTACATTTGCGCTCAACACGTGTACCTTAGTTAAAGATTAAACCAACCCATTTTACAGATTTAAGAAGCAACTTGGTTTAAATAAAACCTTTGTTGAAAGATATATTGAGCTTGCAGCATACATATTAGCCGAAAAATTGCTGAAGCTGTTTTCTAATTGAGCGATAACATTTATTTACAATGAATCTTCCAAAGACACAATTGAATCAGCCTCCGTGGAAGCTAAAACAAATTGCCAGTAGCAACCATTTTTAGGTCTCGCCTAGCGATGCAGCGCCATGCGCTGCTCGCCAGGCGAGATCTATTGTTGCCGACTTGCTTTGCGATGCGGGACAGGACAGGTGCACGCGTACGGTAAGTCCTGGACAGGAGATGTGCACGCGTATGGTGCGAGCAGAAGTTGTAATAACGCCGCAAGCCGTACGCGTGCACATCGACTGTCTGTGCTCAAGCTTAACAGACAGGAGATGTGCACGCAAACGGCTCGCGTCTTTTTACAACTCCTGCTCGCACCATACGCGTGCACATGTCCTGTCCAGGCGCGGCGTCCAGCATGCCTCCCGCTCAACCCCACTCACCGGCTCTTGTGGGGACTCTGCGCTGAATCTTGCTCCGGCCGCACCATGCGGCATTCACGAAGGCGGGGTGGGCTCCCCGCCGGACTTCCCTCTGCGGGGTGGGCTCCGCCGGACTTCCCTCTGCGGGGTGGGCTCCGCCTCGCTTCTCCAACACACGGGCTCCCTCAGCTCACGGGAGCCCCGGACACCTCCGGCCGCACGCTCCATGCCCCACGCAACTGACGTCGCCCGGCGCCGGACAGCAGATGTGCACACGCACGGCGGCTCGCGGGCTTCAGAGCATTTTGCGCAATGTCGCGAGCTTGTTATTTATACATAACCTAGAGAAGTGTAATTTTACTCCGCTTCGCACACGAGGTAGTTAAACATCTTTCTCTCCGGTCTCTCACCCGTCTTATTGTGTCACCTGTTTCTCTCCAATGTGCTTCACGTTCTCGCTTCTGCTTCTCACGTTTTTCCCTCCCTCTGCTTCTGTAACCTCGTCACTACACCCCGCCCCTCTCACACACACAGGCTTGTCTCTAGCTTTCCTTTGTTTCTCACACTCATGTGATGTGACCCCTCTTGCACTCTCGGGCCCTGCAGTTCACTTCCCTCCCCCGCCTGTGTTTCCCATAACTTATTACCAGCAATGCTTCTCACCTCTTATCCTCTTGGGTCTCTACTCCGTTTCTCACGCTCCCTTCTCCACTATCCCATAGATCTGACGCCCCCCCTCTTACTCCATACTTCTCTCTCCCCTTCAACCCCTTCCTGCACACACACAGCTATGCAGTTTCAACTTTACACCCTAGGGACCCTCATCCCCGGATATCCCCAGAACACCCTGCAACCCTAGCCCCTTCTTTTGTTTTTCCGCTTCTTCAGGGGTTCACACCTCTCTCACGTAATTTTCAACCTCACTCCTAACCCCCCCTCCCCTCCCTGATTCTCTGCCTATCTCCACTCTCTTTCTGCCCGCTGTCTCGTTCTCTCTCTGTCTCCCCTCACAGACGGGTCTCTGCAATTCGCCCCCCGTGTTCCCTAACACTCTCCAGATGGCGCTCTGCTGCTCGCCACCCTATCTGGGAGTTGTTCTTGGCAGCGGCGGCTGCAGCTCAATTGCAGGAATACTTTCCTTTATTTAGGAGCAGCCAGGGGTTGGGAGCGCAGCTTCTAACATCTGGATCTCATTGGCACCCATTTGGACAAAATGTGTTGCCCTTATATCTATATTTTTAAATTCTTTTAACTCTTTATCCGCCACGGGCTAAGAACAGGAAGCCAAGAGCTACGTGTCCCGAGCAGGAAAGGGAGGGCGAGGGTCCAAGATCAGGCCGTCTGGCTGCCCTGTGATTTTTTTATTTATTTATTTATTTAGTGCATTTTTATAAAGCGCGGACATTACCCGAAGGTGTCAGAGCGCTGTACAATAGAACCAAGTACGTTAAAAGAGAAAAGTGTTACACAATAGAACATTACAGAGATAAACAGGAGACTTAAAAGGAAGGGTACACAAACACTGAAAGACGCCTATACGTATATTTACTTGTTTAATTTTTGTCAACTTCCTCGTAATATTGTGGTACATTTGGGAATTTAGTGAACCAGGTGTACAGCTTTTCCTTTGGAGCAACAGGGAAGTGGGGAGTCTTAAACCCGAACCAAACAACGGGTCCCTCTGCCCTCATCCGCCATTTTAAAAGCTGGTCCAGGGTCCGTGCCATCTTAATTCAATGTGGCCCGCTACCAGCATCCTGCCATGTTATATTATTCTCACTAGTTTTTACTTTAATGAGCACGGCGCCATCTTCACGGACACCGTGCTATGCAAAGCAATAGGTGTTGCTTTTGGTATTGTAAATAACAATGCCAAAAGGCATTGCCATTTACAATGCCAATAGCTCCAAAGCTCGCAGTTGCGAGACCTATTGCATTGTAAATGCTTGTTTAACATGCCATGGAAGGATATTGGATAAAGTTTTCAATAATTGCGCCTCAATTAGACCTCATTGATTACAACACTGCGCAAAGCTAGAGTTCTGTGGGAAATTGGAGCAGCCCCACAATAGTGGCACATTTGTCTCCTAAAGTGACACAAAGATGGAACATGCACACTCATCAGAGAGTTATGCAAGAATATTTTCTATGCTGTCTATCACTCAGGTCAAAATCCAGACATTATATGGACGGCTTTATCTTCTATATGTCGAGCAGATAGGTGCCCGTTGAACTCTGGGTTTCCATATGTTAATTAGCAGCTTTCATTGTACAGTCTCCTTAGACATCTTCCCCAGTCCCTAGCTGAGTGTGATGTCATCAGTACATGATTCTGTATGCAAACACCTCTCCTCCTATGCTCCATCTGGCTCCTCCCACAACTAATACCTGTACCATCATCATCATCAGTATCACTTTATTCAACAATTTGTTATAAAAGCAGTAAAAATACATCAAATAATACACAAGCGAGAAATGTACATTTGAAACAATAAAAAATGCATAAAAGATAAAATAGATAAAACTTTGCCATGCAAATCATTTCATATATGTCATAAAAATGCATTAAAGGCCCACATCAAAGTGTTCATAAATACACAGGGATAAAATGAATCAACCGGGGAAAAGCCCTAAATCCGGCCCATGTTAGGATCTTATCTGCATTGTGGCCGGTGAGCAAGTACAGGAGTGGGAAAGATGATACTGAAGGGCTTATTTACAAGAAAAGTGACGGGGCGCTGCATTAGCCGTCTTGGCTTAACGCTGCGCTGCGCCACTTTTGAAATGCAGGGCTGCACCGTTTTACAACAATATGGTGCAGCCCTGCGCTTCCCCCTGCGCTGGCGCTAATTACAGCTGCCTAGCGCCAACGCAGGCACCCTTGCACCATAGTGCAAGAGTGCCTACACTGTGGGAATAATTGTTTATGTGCAGGAAGGTATCCCTCCTGCACATAAACAATCTTAAATGGCGATTTGTAACTTCTTTGTGTGCTGCTTTGTGCAGCACACATAGAAATGGCAGCTAGTCATTTTTTAAAAGATTGTTTATGTGCAGGAAGGGGCACCTTCTGCACATAAAAATCATGCATGGCGTTTTGTTGTTTTTATGTGTGCTGCGCAATGCAGCACACATAGAAACAGCAAAAATGAGGAGAAAAAGCATTTCTCCTTGTTGCGCCATGTTAAGACTAGGGTTTTTTTTGTCTTAATTTTGGCGCTGCCCCATATTTATGCCACCCTTGTACATATCGGGCAGCGTCAAAATCAATGGGTGTTGCGATGGAACGCCCACGACAACACCCATTGCCCACCCCTTTCATGCTAAGTGTAGAGTGAAAGGGTGCCTTATTTACAAGGCAGCGTTAAGCCACGTCAACTGCCTTGTAAATAAGGCAAAGCCTGTATCGCCACAGGGACATTAAAAAAAGTGATGTTCCTGTGGAGACACAGGCTTGTAAATATGCCCCTGAGTGTCAGTACTTCTCATGCTAGATGCTGCAGAGTGTAGCTCATATTTATTAATGTTTTGACACAATCAAAAATATCAGGAGCGAGCAGATGATGTTGTAGCTTTGGCTCTAATAACCCACATTTTCTCCAGAAACTTAGCAACTGAACAGGCATATCCCTAAGTTAAATCAGATCTTAGAATTCTTAAAGCGACTGGGCTACTTCTTGTGCCCAGTAGCCGACAGACATGTCTGACATATAGTGGCATAACTAGTGCAGGCGAATAAGACATGACCTGTTATTTCAGGGAAGATCTTGCAAACAGGGCATAAAGAATCATTGCCCAGAGCCCAACATGTGGTAAACGTTTTGAGGGTTAGTGTACCAACCCTAAATTGAAAATACAATTTCCTGTCTAGGGGTGCAGTAATGACATCCCAATAGGGTTCCAAAATAGTGTTGGACTTGAAATCAAAGAATGATGTAATTAAAGAGTGACCAAGGCTAGCACATACAGCATTATCATCAACCCAGTGCCAATATTGTTTCTTAATCAGATTAGCCATCAAAGATGGTGTAGAGCAGAGGTTATCCCAAAATCCCCAACGGCTATGGCCAACAGTAACGTTTGAACTTGCTTTAACAAGGGTATTTTTATGAAATCTGTCTGCCTCCATCACATCCCTGAGACCCAGTACATACTGAGCTAGCTCTGGTTGTAGCCACAGCCTCCTTCAGAACAGTAGGGGATAAAGTCTTGCTCGATCTGCCAGAGTGCGCTTGCCCACATCAATCAATAGAGATTTAAATGGGGTGCTTTGGGGTAACTTGACCAGATTCCTTAGGAATTTATCCTCTGAAATAGACGAGTCCAGTTTAGAGAACCCCCACAAATCTGTGCCATAAAGAATGAATGAATGAAAATAATTTTATAAAGTGCGCACATACCCGGGGGTATCGTAGCGCTAAAGAAGTGAGCAAGAAAAAAGAAAGAGAGGGCAGAAAATAGAACACTGTAAAGTCGGTAGGATCGAACCTGGTACATACGGCAGCCTATTCTACTACTTTCGTGAACAGCCAGATTTTCAACTGCTTCCTAAATTGCATCAGGGAGGCTTGCCCTCGCAGCGAGAGAGGGAGTAGGTTCCACCATTTAACTGCATATATGGAGAAAGCTCTACCCCCCATCTAGCTTTGTTAAATCTGGAAGTGTTAACAAAGCGTAAAGAGCTTGATATAAGGTTTCTACTTGGCATATACCAGGAGAATCGTTCTTTTAGGTACTTTGGGCCAGTCAGATAAAGGGCCTTGTGAACCATGTACATGGCCTTGAAGATAATCCTTTTCCGTACTGGGAGCCAGTAAAGATTTTGTAGTGAGTCAGACACAGAGCTAAATTTAGGAATTTTTAGAAGTACTCTCGCCGCTGCATTTTGCAAAGCCTGCAGCTTCCGTATAACACACTTCTGAGCACCCAGATACAAGGCATTACAGTAATCCAGCTTAAAGAAACGAAGAGCTGATATAACTGTCTTCTGAAGGTCATGGGGGATAAATGGGAAGATGTTTTTTAGAATCTTTAACACCAAAAAACCAGAAGAGGTAATAGAATTTATTTGTTTCGAAAAAGATAGTTCAGTGTCAAATATGACTCCAAAATTTCGAACTTTCTGGATAGGAGTAGGTAACGTGCCTAGGCTTAGTGGCCACCATTAGTCGTTCCAGAAAGAGGTTTCCTTTCCCAAAAGCAGCACTTCCGTTTTGTCTGTATTCAATTTCAGACAATTATTCTGCATCCACAATGCCACTTGGGACATGCAGTTGTTGAAATTTGTAGCCTCTTTATCCACGTCCGATGAGATGGAAACCACTCTCTGTGTATCATCGGCATAGGAGAACACAGCTAGTCCTTGACTTTGACTGAGCTTGGTAAGGGGGCTAACATATACATTAAACAGTGTGGGACTGAGGGAGGACCCCTGAGGAACACCACAGGGTAAAGAAAAGGGTGTTGAACTCACTTCCCCCATCTCCACTCGTTTCTGCCTATTGCTCAAGAATGAGCTTAACAAAGTCAAAGCCGAGTTTCTAAACCCAAGCTGATGGAGACGTTTTACGAGGAGTGAATGGTGGACTGTGTCAAAAGCGGCAAAGAGATCTAATAAGATCAGTGCCGCTTTTTGACCCTTATCAACTAACATTCTAACTTCCTCTGAGGCTGCTACCAGGGCCAACTCCGTACAGTGGTTAGCTCTAAAACCATACTGTGAGGGGTCAAGCAAAGAGTTAGCATCCAGAAATTCTAGGACATCCTCATTCAGTGCTTTCTCAAGAATTTTAGCTGGGAAAGGTAGACGGGATATAGGCCAATAACTTTCCGCCTCGCTGATGAACCGTGGAATTTACTGCCTCGCCGTTGTAAAGGTAAGCCACGATTTTGGTCCAATACTGATAGACCTTGAAAAAGATGTCCTCGCTAGTCTTTAAGATCTCCCCTTTTCACATTTTAGATTCCAATCGGATGGTGGAATCTCATTTGAAAAAAACTGGGATTATTGCCCTCGTCTTCTAAATTAACAGAATAATACTTGTGGTAAGTTGACCACCGTTTTTGTCCCCACTGCACACTGATCTTTATAAACTCTTTTTCAATCATCATCTTTAATTCATTCCTTTAGATTCGGACTGGATGATGGAATCCTTTAAAACCATGGACTAATGGATCTATCGCCTAATGCATTTACATAATTTCAACTCACCTGTGGTAAGTCTACCACCGCGCTTGTCTTTCAGTTGACATATTCCTCCAACATGATGAGGTTGGGTTTTGTTAAAACACTTTTTGTATTTTCTTTAGATTGCTTCAAGTGATTCTGGCTAGATGACGATGTTCACCCCTTAATCAAGCCATAACTTACCCTGTGGGAAGTTTGACCTTATTTACATTTGGTGAGTCCACCATTATTGGTGGCTACCACGTATTGGCCTAAATTGTCAGAATTGTGTACAATAGTCAGACATAACACACCTCACTCACCCTTGATTATTTCATCTTATATAGGCTGTCCACACTTCGGTTATCAGTCCTGAGGAAGACCTGCTGTGACGCTTATTGAATTGCGCATACCCTTGGGTCGAAACATCAACACTTCTTGTTCAGCTCATATCCTTAGTCTCCTCACCCTCATACTAAGAAAAAGGAACATTTAGGGCTGTTGCTAGAAAATGAGATATAATTGTAGAAGGACAGACTTACATTGATTCATAATATGTATGTGTGGTTCTAATTTGTATGTCTTGTATATTTACCTGCAGCACCCTTTGCACCTCATGTCACTTGACTCACTAAAAGTCACAGGGGCAGATTTATAAGCCCCTTGGGTCACTTTTACACTGCAGTTGCGTCACTTTTGTGACGCAAGGGAGGCGTAAAAATTGCAGCAAATTTACAACGTGACGCATCTAGGGAGATGCGCCACGTTGTAAAGCCCTGCGTGATATTATACCTGCGTCAGGTATAATGTATGCAGGACAGGCGTTCCCACGCAGGAAAGCCTCATAAAAGTGACGCAGTGAAATCTACAAGATTTCACTGCGTGACTTTTAGGATGCCACTGCGTCAAAACCTTACGTCTGCTTGAAGCAGGCGTAAGGAGTGACGCAGTGTATTGGGAATAGGCCGCAACACGCATTGCTGGAGTTGCGTCGTGCTTGCGACATGACTCCAACAATGCGTGACTTTTTCGCCAACAGATGTGTCAGAATTTCTCACGCATCTGTCAATCCTTGCGCCATAGTGCGCCGTTTTGTAAATTCAGCGCATCTATGGTGGCGCAAGGGTTTTTCACGCAGGTGCAGGGAAACTGACGCATCCATACAGATGCGTCAGTTTCTGGTAATTCTGCCCCACATTATTTATGTTGTTTGCTTTTTAACCTATATATGTGACAGCCATATACTAAATTAGTGATTATAAATATCTTACATGAACAACTGAAACTGTGTTTACGGTGTGTTTTGACCTCCCATTTGGTGTCTATCAGACATCGTTTTGACATTAATTTTCATGTAAAAGACATTGTGGTATATCATTTATTAAATTTTTGTTTACTAAGCAATTGGTTCACCCAACAGAACTCATTGTAGATTGTATTACCAATACCCAGGTTCTGAGGGACACAGGGTTTACCCCATTATCTTCTCTATTTACGGCATCCAAAGCTAGGGCCACATCAGCTAAGTCAAAGAGTCAGTCCACGTCAGCTGGGGCATATTCTATGAAATCAATCCCCGGGACGGTATTTAAGTCATTTGAGGAGTATAAGCTAGAAAAATGGTCAACTCAAGACTGGAGAGCAATGCTGTTTTAGAGAGGTAATGCCAAGACCTCTTTCCTCTGTTTTACAAGTGACCAGAACCTAGTGGAGTCCTTCAGGGCACAAGCCCGTTTGAGTTCCTGCCACCTTTCTTCATCCCAGCCTTTCTTAGCCCAGATTTGAGCCCTTTTATATGTCTCCCTAGCTATATGTATTTGCGGTATGTCCTTAGTAGGTAGAGCCTTCCCCAATTGCCTACGAGCCTCTCTGCACTCTTTCTTAAACCAGTTAATATCTCTAGAATTGCTCTTTTTTATAACCCTTAATAGGGACTGAAAAATAAGACACATTTTTTTTTTAAAAGACTGTTGTGAATATTGGTCATATGTACTCCAAGGTCAAAAGGAGATGTATGGGACAGGTCTCTCAGGCAATCCTGTAAGTCTCTGCTAATTTGCTGTAGAATGAGTGGTGAATCTGAAATTTTAAACCACTTTAGTCGTTGCATGTCATTCGAGGGAGGGATTTCCCTAGTTTGAGTTAACATAGTTTGATCCTTTCTTAACCTGGGGCAGTGAGAGGCCATATGAAGGCATAGTGGCTTGTGATCGCTTTCAGTTCTGTTTGTGACCTTCATGTCCGCAAAACTGGGCCATAAGCAAAGATCTAGTAGGATGTAGTCTATACGCCTCAAGTGGATGGAATTACTATAGGTTCGTGCTCTCTGTCTATCAGAGGGGGCTCTGCCATTTGTGGCTCTTAATGCAACATTCAATGAAAAGGGCTTCAGCTGCAAAGCCTCCTCTGTCCACCTTTATATGGGGGAGAGATCAAGCTGTGGAATTCCCCAGATCTCGTCTTCATCACTGTTTCTGGTACTATCGTCCTGGTCCAGGGGCTCATATGTAGTGCTAAAATCGCCCCCTAGTATTAGTTTCGAATTGGAGCGATGTGCAGTCAGATAGTCTTCTAGAGTCGAAATGGTTTGGGATCTTAAACCTCCCCGTACCTCCCTGGCATAAACTTCAAAAATGTCAATGTCATGAGTCCTCTCACTTAGGGGGTCATTAGGATGGCGGGCGGAGGCACCTCCGCGGTGCTGGCGTTGGCGGAAAATGCCATTTACCGCACTCCAGCAGCGGTCCACTCGCCCCCGCCATATTACGATGGGCAAACATAGCCCATTTCACGTCCGCCGCGGTGCGCCATGAACCGCCACAAATTGGCGCACGCCACCACGGCGGTGTGAGCCAATAGAGACCCACCGCCGTGCGGAATTACGTCCCGTCCGCCGTACAAATCACGATGCCCCAAACAGCCCGTCACACCGCAGCAGAGAAACCACCCAACCAAAGACGGCGGAAGCACGACAGCGGAGCGCGAAACCAGACTCCCAGTCACCTCCATCCGGTCCCGACCGCAATGGATCCAGCTTTACACGCCTTTCCGGTGCTGTACCTGATCCACTACCAGCAAATAATGGCCCGTCGCAGACAACGCCGCAGGTATGCAATCACACAACTCCGCACACAACCACAACACACAACTCCTGGGCTGACATACGGTTCCTGTCCACATCAGACACTCTGGTGGGGACAGAAACACATCCCCAAGTGTACCCACACATGTCCTACCTGTCACTAAATCACCCCTCCGCATCCGGGCCACCCATCAACCGCGAAATCACAGCAATGTCCCGGTCATGTCACTGCAGCAGTGCAGACACGGGAAAACATGCGCACAATGTAGTAGGCAGGGCTAGCGCCAGGCATGGGCAGTCCACAAAGATCATAGGTCCCCACCTCCACCCTTCACACACTACGCCCCCCACACCCATTAGGAGACATACTGTGTGCTCCTCCTGTGCCCCCCCCTGCACAATTAGCCAGCCAGGTGTACCCAGACCCTGCACCACACACACCAAACAACCAGGGAGCCTGTCTCAGAAGGTGGGGGTGAAGAGGAACACCCTGCACAGAAGCTCAGGGGCAGGGCATCCCTCCTCCTCACACCTACCGTTCACTCATGTCAAGCAAACTGAGTCCAATCACAAAATGAACACTCACACTGCATATGAACAACCACTTAACTGTACACACTGCCTGTCAAGTCACCCAGACACACCCCACACTGACACACAGCCACATACACATACCAGATGTCAGCAGCAATGGAGGACAATAAATGGCCTAGCCAAAAGTGAGGTGGACAGTGCTGGAAAGCCATGGAGCAAGCCACAAAGCATGTGTACATCACATGCAAGAGAAGGAACATATCACACCACCCTTAGGCCATCAAATCAGAGATGGCTGGCACAGTGAGTGAAATTAAACCACAGTGACCTCTGTGCAACAACTCAGGGAGACAGCAAGGCAAGCCATGCATAGGCACAGGAATGACAGGAAGTGTCTGAAGTCAAACAGTGAGCAGCCACACATCTGTCTCAACTTACTTGACATGTGTATGTCATCAGCACAACACACATGGCTCATTGTCACACTCCATGACTGTTAAACACAAGTTTGATCTTTCACACATACCCCTCCTCTACCCACCTCACACCTGCAGCACTCAACACCAGTGCCATACACACAGAATGGTGCAAATGAGGTCCTGTGAGTACACTGACAACCAATAACACTCCCTGGTGTGCATCCACAAACATCACACACACACTCAGGGATGCCTGAACCAATGCTGGCACAAAAGCAATAGCCAAACACAAACCTCTCAAACAACATACACAGACGTCCAACAAGCCCACATATGGCCAGCCAAACAGTGGAAAGGCAATGGGACCCCAGACAGAACAGGAGTACACAACATTGTCACTCAGGACCAATGCACAGACACCATATCCCAACACAAACAAGAAGTGCATCATCTCAAAACAATCATGAACACATACTGGGATCAATGGGACAATAAGCTAACCCAGACAGACACACCACACCACCCATCAAGTCAACATGGTGTCATAGTGTACCACATGCATGCACATGCACAATCCTGACAAGTGACAGGTCAAAGATAGGAGGACATAGCACTAGTGTGCACTCAAAACAAGGCCAGCAACCAGAATATAACTTGCTGCATGTGGCACACACACAAGTAATGTACACTACACTTGCAACACACATCTGAATGTATCACAATGCACAAACAACTCACACACAATGTAATACTAATAGAACATCACACAGAGAGCATCTGTCAGCAGAAAGAGCCAACACAGCTCAAACACTGCATACATCCACAACAAAAACACAACAGATGCACATGCCAATCCATCACATTGCAAACTCAGCTTGACATCAGGGGATACACACCAGGCAAGTACAAGGCAAAATACACTGACAGCACTGCATGCAGGCCAAGCAGTGTGTGCACACCATCCAAATCAGTAGCACACACATCTCAGTGTCACACCATGTACTCCCACAACACAAATCAGCATAGCACACAGACAACATCACACTCTGGAAGGGTAGCAGTACCTCAGAAAACACACATACAGCTAACCCAACACTCACAGATGCACAACTCAGGGACACCCAGGTGCAAACAACATGAACAGAGGACTATGCAGCACAAACAGTTGCACTGCACATGAGCAACCATGACTGCAAACCAGTAGAAGAAAATCACACATAACCATATGTGAAACTGTCCTAAGTGGCACATTGGTGCTGTGCACAGATCAGCACCACAAAGCATAGTGTAACAAATGAAGTGGTGGGGAGGCTCACACACTGGCAACCCAAGGGGATAGGTGAAATGAGAGTGAAGTGGTGTGTACGTCCGTAGTGGACAGCTCAGGAGTGTACTATACACAAATACATGGAGGAGTCACTCACAATGGGTAGGCATCAGAAGCAAAGCTAGGGGATGGTATGACTCCACATCCCACATACCATACTGGAGCCACAAATGGCTCAAGTGACAGCAATGCATGCGAAAACTCACCAACAATGTCAGTGTGGCTGAGCAGGTCTGCACAGTGAGCACAAACAGTAACAAGACACATGGCTGATCAACAAAACACAACACAGACTTGGCTGTCACACACTCTGCATACTCACAACTGGCAGCAACAACAAGTAGGTGTCCCCCAGGAGTGCAAGGACACACCAACACACTGCACAGTGCACAACCTACAACTCCCATATGTGCACACAATCACAAGCACAGGGCTGACAAATCAAACAAACAGGCACTCAGCTCCTGGGTGATACATGTGTGCAGTTGGCATTGCAGGGGCACACACACATCAACACTACTGACCAAGTCACCCCTTCACACTTCATGACCACTCAAGTGCACACATTCAAATGTACCCATGTGACTAGGAAGACAGGCCATCACAAGATGACCATACACCAACACTGCTGTTCACACATCAAGAAAGATCACACAGACATGATGGACCCTGGCCAGCCTGCCTGCAATCCTGTGGATAGAATTCCCCTCTGTGATGGTAGTGCATCCTAACATGACATGTGTACAATTTAGCAAACCTGACTATAGAATGATTAGGATAACAGTAGGTCATCACAAACAACCATCATTGCCCCCCAAGCCTCAGAGGCAAGAAGAACTGAAGTGCCTGTCACCTCTGGCAAACTCTGAAAAAGTGAAACAAGCCATTGGCAATTTTAAAGTGGCATACAGAGCATGTGTCACATTAGACCATACCCATACATAAAACATTTTTTATTTAGCAAGGACCTGACAAAGCAGACAACGGGAGTAACTGTCTTTATTACATATTACCCAGATAGGCATCAAAAGTAGACAAGAGCAAGGCCAGTGGCCAGTCCATAGTTCAAAGTAGGCACATGTGTGCATGAGAACCTGCACAGGGAATGGGCAAACAAAGTGAAATACAGCAAGGCCAGTGGCCAGTCCATAGTTCAAAGTAGGCACATGTGTGCATGAGAACCTGCACAGGGAATGGGCAAACAAAGTGAAAGACAGCAAGGCCAGTGGCCAGTCCATAGTTCAAAGTAGGCACATGTGTGCATGAGAACCTGCACAGGGAATGGGCAAACAAAGTGAAAGACAGCAAGGCCAGTGGCCAGTCCATAGTTCAAAGTAGGCACATGTGTGCATGAGAACCTGCACAGGGAATGGGTGAGACCGTACACTGCCATGGTCAGCAACACAGCTAGGGGGATAACAATGGGCAGTCCAGGCACCGCTGTGGGAGAGACAGGTGTGGGAGGGGACTTAGCCTCAGACTTGGCTGTCAGTCGAACTGGTAGGTGGCTGATTGTCGGGCCCAGTTGGAGGACTGGACCTGGGAGAGAGAGGACCAGCTGAGGTAGAGGCATCAGTGGCTTTGGGAGCCGGAGGGCTGCTTGGACCGGGTGGTGTGGTGGCACGTGGAGGCGGAGACATGCTGCCGTGAGACACAGTGTGTGAGGGAGAATGTGGAGGGGTGCCTTTCCACTTCTTGGGGATTCGATAGGTAATTTTGGTCTTGGTAGGAGTGGGAGGTGGGGCGGGCACAACAGGCACACTCTCCACCAAAGGTGCATCAGGTGCAGGCGGTGGCCCTCCTTCTGGGGATCTGCTGGATCCGGCGGTACGCTTGGCCTGGCCTTGCCTTTTCCCCTCCATCCCCTGTTGACCAGGTGAACCCCCTACAGTGCCCTCCTTTCCCAGCTTCACAGGGGTGTGGGTGGGAGTTGAGGTTGTGGGTGAATCTGCCTTAGAGGGCTTTTTCTGCGGACTCTTAGCAGGCACCAGCTTCACAGGAGGCACGGCAACTGTCTGCTTGTCTTTGGGAGACGCTTTTGGGACGGGAGTGTCCTTGGATGGGGATGATTTTGAGGCATGTGAGCCTGAGGCCTGCTTCTTGGCTTGATGCCCCTGAGTGTCACCTGAAGGGCTTTTGCCTTTGCGCTCCGGTGTGACTTTGGTTTGTTTGGGGGATGGTGTCTGCGCTCTGGCCCGCTTGGGGTGCTGCTGTTGTGTGCTGCGTGTGGTGTACCTTGAGCCTGAGGGCTGTGGTGTATGGTCACTCTCGTCAGATGTAGCCACTGGCAGGGGGGGGGCCGAAGGGACTGGAGCTGGACTCTGAGCCTGTGACAGCCGAATGGCTGCCGTCACTGTGGAGGACAAAGACTGGACAGTCCTGTGTAGCCCACCCACGTCTGAATGAATGCCCTCCATGAAGGCAACCACCTGTGACAACATCTTGTCATGGTCTAGGAAGGCATTCAGGAGAGTTGTCTGACCCACACACAGCTGGCGCAAAAGGTCCACAGCCTCAACACTGAGGGCAGCAGGGGAGACAGGGGCAAGGGCAGCGGTGCCTGGGGGGAAGGACACACTTCCCTTCTTACTGGTGCGAACACGGACAGCACCGGTGATAGTAGCCGGGAGGATGGGCACTGGATGATGTGTGGTGGAAGAGGAGGCAGATTTCCCACTCCCTGTGCCCGCCAACATCGAGGAGTCACCGCTGGCGTCAGATGAGGTTGAGGTTGGTGTCTCTGGCTGTGATTCCTCAAGCACACTCCTGTCCCCCTCCGAGGTGCTGGTCACATCAGTGTCAGTGTGCTCATGTGAAGCAGTCGTGCCTGATGCCTCACCACTGGTGTCCGTCCCCTGTCCTTCTGTGCCCTCGGTAGATGCTGCAAGAGACAGAGACGTAGGTTCAGTTTAGTGCCATACACACAAACATCATATGCAAGCAACGCACAAAACAAGATGGTGATACCCCCATGTTGCACACCACCCTGTGCAGCCACATTGTGCAACCTTAAGTCAAAACTCAAAAATTGCATGGTAACATGCAAACTTGGCATAATTGACCCATTTGATGTCCACACAGCCAAATAGCTTGCCCGTGCCACCGTGTAACCAGACATACAGATCCCTCTGAGCATACCTAGGTCCCTGTGGGTGAAAAAGATGTACATCCCAACATGTTGTCACAGTCACATATGGAGTCACCATAAGGGGACAACACAGATACAGACTCCAAAATATCATTTCGCAATGGCCATGAGCTCATGCCATCCACCATGTCGTGCTTTGGGGCACAACTACAGTTGCACATTGGTGTCAGATGTGTAGTTCTCACAATTTTGAGGTCAGGCACTGCACACATTGATGAAAGCACACTCCGATGAGGCACACTGCCGTTCACTGCCATGGGATGTCCCTGACTCCCCCAATGCAGCCGATGCCATAAGGCCACAACTCAGAATGCAACGTCAAGGGCCATTACATCAATGACATGAGAAAGTACATGTAGCGAAAATGCATGACAGCTGCACCCAACAGAGAGGCCACTTACAAGCCATTGCATCACAATAGCAACATCACAGAGCTCAGCACTGGCTCAGGCTTGGAATACATGCAGTCACTCACAACCAAAGTCACCCTTCCCAGAATACTCACCCCCAGCTTGCTGCTGATGGTCCTTCAAACGTGCATCCAGCTCTGGCTGTGTCACTGCCAAGATGCGGGCCATTAGTGGTGTCATGCTCCTGCGCGCCAACCTGCCAGTCCGAGGGAGCAGCCCCATCGTCATCTCTGCCACGTTTTTGCTCAGCCGGCAGATGTCATCCCACCTCTTGTGACAGTGTGTGTGTCGTCGGTTGGAGACACCCAGAGCCCGCACCTTGCGTGCAATGGCCCTCCATACGGCCTTACGCTGGTGGACTTTGAGCTGCAGGCATGGGAGACAAGAGGAGGAAATTTCAGTGACACTGGGTTATGTACCACTATCCCCCAGTACAGGAGCATGCACAAACTCAGCACATCTTCACAGATATGTTTAGCAGAGACAATGCAGCATGACACGTAGTACATGAGCATGGGATAATCATACCAAAATGCATGCAGGTATGAGGATGGACACAGTACCTGCCCATCTCATACACATGCTGAATGGAAGCACAGAAAGTAATGTGAAGGAGGCCCACATCTGCGATTCAGTTTGTGAGTGAGCAAGACATACATGACATTGGAAATGATGTGTCGGGGCAGACTCACTGTGTCCAACACTACACACCCCTCAATGTCCTTGCCCTGTGAATGGCTCACTGTGTCATGGAGGCCACATTTAGGGACATGATCTTACAATCTCACACCCTTCTCACAAGGTCTGTCTTGTGCAATGGACAGGCCTGAGATAGCTCTTTGATGGATAGGGTAGCAGACAACCCATATGTCTCACTCTGTCCATTCAGTGATGGGTCCTTGTCAAATTGGGCAGTGACTGTGCAGGCCAGAGGGGCTCACACTAAGGTTTAACGTGGGCCATCAGAACATTCACATGCAGGTACAATATGAGAGGGCAAACAGTGCCTACACATGCGAGTCTGAACACATGATGAAAACAATGGAAGGATGATATTTCCCAAGTACAGCAATCTGATGTGTCATATGTGAATTATTCGCCAGGAGTGTCACCCTCAGGCATTTCACTCTTGTGCATAATGCTTACATATCCATGGTGGCAATATAGAGTCAAACACACTTCCATCAGTACCCTCTGGACGTAAAGTCTGCATTATTTCACAAATGAGCCTGTGAAAAACCTCATGGACTCAAAGATCCATTAGCACAGGCAAAGTCTGTCCTGACTCCCACTTTCCATACTTGCAGTGTCACTGTATGGCTGCAAAAAGACTGCATGTCCCACCCATCCTGAAATGCAGCTCGGGGAATGTGTGAAATAGGCTACAAACCCCATTTCCCTGAAGTCAGCATGCTAGGCAGTGCATCACACAAACCCACACTCTCAGGCACATACTGCAGCAGATCAACTTCATGTGTGCACTCCCTGCACTCTCACTTCCACTCTGAAACACTTACCATGACATCTGGAGCACCATATAGCCTCCCGTACTGTGTGAGCACCTCGTCCACCAGGACCTCCAGCTCCTCTGTGGTGAAGGGACGGGCCCTGACGTTCTCAGTCCTCGCCATCACTGGGTCCAGGAGACAGGAGCAGCAGCAGTTGGTGGTGAAGAGTGTCAGTCAGCAGTGTCGTGCATCTTTCAATTGCATCCAATGACCGGCCCCGCGGTAGCGGAGCACGCCTACCGCGATTTTCAAAATTGAATTTGGCTACCGCGATTGCATTTCCCATTGGCTGTAAGGGCATGGGCATTGGCGGTGACACACCGCAGGGGCCAGGCGGTCGCTACCGCGATATGGCTGCTATACATTGGTGCCTATGACCGTGATTTGGGTGGTGGAGCACGTTAACAGCACCTATGGACACATCATGCTGTGTCAAAGGCAATGGCCAGTTCTCAACAGTGTACAGTAGACACCTGAATCATGCCACAAGATAGTGCAAACAATGCCAGTGTAACATTTAGCCCACTTCTGACTACACATGCCATCTCAGTGCACATAATTGCAAACATTGACATGTACTCCCTCACATGTCACTTATGATATTGTTGTGCATGTACACAGATCAGTGGTGTGATGGACTCTCCAATGTGTACACATGTCAATGTGTGATCTGGCTAAGCAACACACAGTGACGAAGGTCTGACTACACAATGTGCATATTTCACTGTGTAGTTTGTTTTGCTCATGTACATACTTGATCTTAATGCACAGACTGTGCTCATTGTGTTGTTGATGTGTGCCCTGTTCGACTTACGCAAGAAGGTGTGGCAGGTACAACAGCTAGGTAGGAGCCAGCAGTGTTGCTGTTTCACACATATGCTGTATGAACTGCTCTCAGGGCTGGTTACGCAAGATGTGGACATGTACCTTTGGGCATTCACATAGTCTGAATCTGTTTGGGAGGTACTCAATGTGTGAAAACTGGATAAGTGTACGACTAGTGTAGCTGAAGGTGTCCCTACATGTAAGTTGTGCTGTAAGCTGAAGTGTGATGCCAGTCATTGTTGGCGCTGTGTCAGTCAAATCGTAAGATGTTGGACACATCTCATGGTGGATTGCATTGACATGTGTCCCCTTTCATCTCACCTAGGAGGCGACCAAATGTGCATCGTCCCTTCACAGTGCTGGCGGACATGGAGGATTAGGACGTCATTCAGAAATTCCGTCTGGATCGACCCACCCTACAAGACCTATGTGCTCTGTTGGAGCCCCACCTGCAGCCTCGCAGAACATATCCGACTGCTTTCACACCAACGTCTAAGGTGATGGCGGCCCTGCATTTTTTTGCTACTGGATCATTCCAGTACACGGTGTCCAGCGCAGGTGGGATGTCGCAACCTATGTTCAGCATGGTGCTACATGATGTCCTGTCCGCTATAATGACCTACAAGGACAGATACATCTATTTCCCTAGGAGGCATGAATTAGGAGGCATGAATTAGCGGATGTGAAGGCTGATTTTTATGCCTTTGGCCACGTCCCTAATGTTGTTGGTGCCATTGACTGCACACATGTTGGCCTGGTTCCACCACAGGCACGTGAGCACATCTACAGGAATAGGAAACATTTCCATTCCATCAATGTGCAAGTGGTGTGCCAGGCGGATATGATAATCTCACATGTCTGTGCCAAATTTCCCGGCTCTGCCCATGACTCGTACATCCTGCGTAACAGCATTGTGCCACAGCTGATGGCAAATCTGCTTCCGGAGCGTGCATGGATTGTGGGTGAGTACGCAGAGTCAAGTAGCGTGCTGTATGTGTGACATGCTGTCCTCTGCCACAGTAATGTTACAAGTTTGTCCTGTGTGTCTCACACCTAGGTGACTCTGCATATCCCAACCGGCCTTGGTTGCTGAGCCCACTGCGGAATCCCAGGACCCCGGGTGTAGTCCGCTACAATGATGCCCATGGGAGGACACGTCGTGTGGTGGAGCGTACTTTTGGTCTCCTGAAGTCACGATTTTGCTGCCTGGACAAGACCGGAGGTGCACTGATGTACTCTCCCCAAAAGGTGTGTCAGATCGTAGTTGCATGCTGCATGCTCCACAACCTGGCCTTGCGCAAGGAGATCCCCCTGCTCCTGGACGCTGATGAGCAGCCGAGGCCACCGCCTGCAAACCCACCCATGTCCCATGTCCAGTGACGAGGATAGTGGAGAGGAGGAAGGTGTTGACCTGCGTCAACAGCTCATCAACCGCTACTTCCCTTGAAGGTGAGTGAAAACATACAACGGTGCCATTGTCTGCTGATTGTGTTGTTGGTGAAAAGGCCTAGGGGAGATTTGTGACTGCTGCCTGTTGTTGGCTCTGTGCTGGGTGCTAATGTTTCTGGGACAGGGTATTTGTGCACAGCTACAGGATGTCTATGTCGGTACTGTTGCTCATTGTAATGTGTGCAGATTTGAGTACCTTGATGACAAGTGTTGTGTAATGGCTGTGATGCCATCACCTGACAAGTGAATATTGTTCTTTTGTGTTTTCCTAGGTCCCTTCTGCCTCTCAATGCCTCCAAACAATCCGTGCTCCTGGTACATTGTAATCCCAGTCAACATTGTACATCCTGTAATAAACATGGAACTGACACGAAAACATAGGTGTGTAAGGAGTGTTTATTTACAATGGGTATATGTGACAGGGAAGTGAATATTTACAAACAGGTGAAAAGTGAATCAATGAGTTGTCAGTGATGGTAGATGAGACAATAGAGTAGTCACCACATTGATGTGGTGACACAGTCCAACAGACGCATGCCATTAACCTGGCAGAGTGGATAAGGACAGTCAACAGAGTCAATGGCAAGGTGAAGAGGGGTGCCATCATGGCTGGCTCCTTGACTGGCGTTTGGCTGGTGCTTTGCCACGTGATCCTCCCTGGGATTTCTTTGGACGGCCCCTTGAGCGTTTGGCAGGGGGGGCCTCTGCTGCGGGCTCAGCGGTGTCTGAGGACTCACCCCTCTCTGTGGCCGCAGGGGAGGTGGGGGAACTGTCATCCTGTGGGCCACTGGAGGTAGGTGGAGCTGTTGTTTGGGCCACAGGCCTGTCTCTCAGGACACCCACTAGCTGGCCCAAGAGGTCCACTATTTGGCCCAATCGTGTGTCTATGGACCTCAGCAGCAGGCGGAGCTCACGGGATTCCTCCAGAGCCTGGCCCGTGTGTCCCTGGGCTTGTTCATAGGCCCCAAGGACTCTGGCGATGTTGGCCAGGGCTTCGGTCCCAGTGTCCGGTTGGTCTTGTCGCCTAGTTGCCCTCCCACCTGCCCTGCTGTCCCGGACCTGTGGCGTCACCACTCTACGCACCCGCGTACTCTCCCTGCCCTCCTCAGATTGTGGGGTGGGGTGGTCATCCTCTGAGGCAGGGACAGTGTTGCAGGCAGCACTGGTGGTGGTGGTGGTGGTGGAGTCCAGACAGGTCGTTACAGCAGGGGTCAGCGTAGTTGTTGTTGCTGAGGTTGTTGCGGTGGGGACAGTGGGGTCCTGGGACCTGTTGCGCACTGGCATGCCTGATGGGCCGGCTTCGGGCTCCGCATCCGAGAAATCTAGGGAGTCTGCATCAGAGAGTCCATGTTCCGGGGGGGAGACTGGCTCTGCAGGTTGGTGTGGTCATCTGCAGCTGTCAGTTCTTGGTCACCTGTGGAACAGAGGGGAAATGGTCATTGGAGTGCACCCTCAAGCTTGGTGTTAGATGTTTTGTTGTTACATGTTATACACCACACAGTTTACATTGATATTACATTGTATGTCTGCACAGTATTGAGCATCATGTCATGATGTGGAGGTACATACATTACTTGTCCATGGTGTGACATGTCAATAGGTACCATGCGCAACGTGCAGATTGTGTGACTACAAGGACATGTCATCATCTAACGACTAGCAGCACAACAACTTTATGTGACGCACCTTTGTTGTTCACTCTGCATGGAAGACATTACATCTGAGCATGAACTAGCCATTGTAGTCTCATGCATACCTTTGTCATATCATGTGCTTTGCTTTCTTTTTACTACTGACCATGCTTGTTTTGTTTTCATATGCGCCTTGATGCTCTGCCCCCCATGGCACTTACAGATAGCATTCAGTGCTGTGCATGATTGTGCCCTGAATTTCTTCAACATGTGATTTGGTGAGTCACACTTTGGTTTCTGTGACAGTTACATACGCTTTTCGGTCTGCACACTGGAAGTGGCTATTGGATCTATGCCAAGTTGGATGACATGTGAGGGCTGGTGTGGTCATCTGGCTCCATGCTTTTTGAGAGGAATGGCAGGGTGCATGCACTGTCTACCTACCTGTTCTGTGACACAGTTGAGGGGAATTGTTGCCACATGGTTCTGGGTGTGGGGGTGTACCATCCTGCTGAGCTTTGGAACAAGGGGGCCTGGTGGGAGTTGTAGTGCAGGCCTCCCACACCCAGATCCCCCTCCCTGTGAAGATGGCTACCTACCTGTTAGGTGAAGGTGAACAATGCAATGGCTGCCACATGCTTCTGGGTGGGGTGGAGTGCTACATCCTGCTCAGGGGTGGGACAAGGGGGCCTGGTGGGAGTTGTAGTGCAGGCCTCCCACCCCCAAACCCCCTCCCTGTGAAGATGGCTACCTACCTGTTAGGTGAAGGTGAACAATGCAATGGCTGCCACATGCTTCTGGGTGGGGTGGAGTGCTACATCCTGCTCAGGGGTGGGACAAGGGGGCCTGGTGGGAGTTGTAGTGCAGGCCTCCCACCCCCAAACCCCCTCCCTGTGAAGATGGCTACCTACCTGTTAGGTGAAGGTGAACAATGCAATGGCTGCCACATGCTTCTGGGTGGGGTGGGGTGCTACATCCTGCTCAGGGGTGGGACAAGGGGGCCTGGTGGGAGTTGTAGTGCTGGCTGCCTGTACACATGCAACGCTGGGAATGTTGCTGGCTACCTTTGGGGTGATTCAGAGGGAGTGAATGTTACATCTGTGAGACATGTGTTGGGTAGTGTGTGGTGCACATGAATGGATTTGGGCCTAGGAGGTGTAGCTTTGTAGTTGTGCAAGACAGTACATAGCAGTGTAATGGTAGACATTTGTTTGTACTTACCAGCCTCCACTCCCCCGGCTACTCCTGTGAGACTCTCTGGATGCAGTATGGCAAGCACCTTCTCCTCCCATGCAGTGAATGTTCTTGGTGGAATGGGAGGGCCACCGCCAGTCATCTGAGCCAGCTGATGGTTCTTGTAGTTCTTCTGTTTCACCAGCCTCTTGAGGTCATGCCACCGCTTCATGATCTCCTTCTTGGTGCGCGGGGTGGTCCCTACTGCATTGACCTTGTTGACTATCCTTCTCCACATTTGTGCTCTGGTGGCTAATGGTGTCTGTTGGACCAGGTTACCAAACAATTGTGGTTCTACTCTGATTATCTCATCTGCCATGACTGACAACTCACTGTCAGTGAATTTGGGCATTTTCTTTTGTGCCATGGTGTGTGATGTGCAAATGGTTTGAGGTGCAGGTGTGAGGGTGGTGGGGGTGATGTAAGTGGGTGTGTGTGTGTTGTTGTGCTGGTGAGATGTGTGGTGGTTTGCCTCTCCTTTGTGCTGTAGGGTTTAGTTCCTTCAGGGTTGGAGTATTGCAAAGGATTCTGGTCAGGGAAGGGGCTGGTTTTATACTCAGCTATGTGGGTGTGTCAAAATGGAGCATTGCTGTCAGGTGGGTTGTGTGTGTTGTCCTGGGATTTGTATTTTTTTAGTTGCCATGGGGGTGTGTCATTGGGGTGTGTTAGGTGTTTTGGGGGCTGAGCTAGTTTGATGTGTGCTCTTGGTGGCCTTGTGGTGTGTTTTTTTTGTCGACCGCCATATTTCTTCCGGAGCGGCCGCGGCGGTGGGTATGCAACAGCCCTTCCGCCGGCTCTCCCATTCATCACTGTTTGCGATCGCGGTGGTCTGAAACAGCAGATCGTTCCGCTGTCACCTCAATGGTATCCTAATTTTATGTGCGGTCACTCCGCTGGCCTAGCGGCGGTTTTGGGTGTTTCCGCCGCGAATCCGACCGCCGCGGATGGATTTTCACCTGCTCCGCCCGCTACCGGCGGGTTTTCGTGGCATCGTTCCGCCGCGGTCGGATTTTTCTGGTGGTTGATCCTAATCGGACCGCCGGTTTTGCCGCGGTACCAGCGGACGGTTTATTTCCGCTACCATGGCGGTCGGAATGGTTTTCCGACCGCCATCCTAATCGACCCCTAAGTGACTTAACTTGAATTGCAAGAATAGAAAGTGAGTCTAGGTGTAGGGTTTGGATGGTACAGTTGAGGTCCAATGTAACCCAAATGGTTAGTCCACCAGCAGGCCTTCCAACAGGACCATGAGTAGCAGGGATGAAATAGTTTAAGTACCGCAGCTTTAAAATGGGCTCCATGCTATAGGTTTCCTGTAACAGGCATATATTATGTGACTCAACAAAAGAATTGCAGTCAGGGATAGCAAGTTTCTATTTGAGACCTGCAATATTCCAGGATAAAGTAGCCTTTTTGGCCGTAACAAACAGAGCCAGTCAAGCTGATTAACTTCAGGCATACTGTTTTGGTCCATGCCGTGTCCGTAAAGGGCAGGGCTGAATCGGTGAGGGGCAAAGGTATCAGTTTATTGATATCGCTTAATTCAAAGGTAAGTGAACTTATAGGAGAGTTCAACCAACCAAAAACTTGGCTTCTTAAATGAAGTACTCTCCCTTCTTCCGAAGTGCTGGTCTGTGGTTGTCAGTCTACCATTTGAGTGAGAGAGTCAATTTGTGAAGTAATAGAAACACCTTTTGCAAACTGGCAGAGATTGCCCGAGAGGGTGTATTTGAGGCGGATGTCGGTTTAAACAGTGAGGGGCTTATTTACAAGACCCTTGCGACACTTTTGCGCTGCCGTTGCATCACTTTTTGTGATGCAGCGGCGGCGTAAACAATGCACCACATTGTGGCCCATTTATAATGTGACGTATCTAGGGAGATGCGTCACCTTGTAAAGCCCTGTGTCACATTATAACTGCGTCAGGCATAATGTATGCAGGGTGGGCGTTCCCACGCGAGAAAGCCTTGTAGAAGTGATGCAGTGAAATCCACAAGATTTCACTGCGCCACTTCTAGGACGCCACTGCGTCAAAACCCTATGCCTGCTTGGAGCAGGCATAAGGGGTGACACAGTGTATTAAGAATAGGCCTTCAGATGCATTGATGGAGTTGTGTCATGCTTGCGACACGACCCCAACAATGCATGACTATAGGCCCACAGATGCGTCAGAATTTCTGACGCATCAGTCAATCCTTGTGACATAGTGCACCGTTTTGTAAATACGCGCATCAATGGTGACGCAAGGGTTTCGCAGGCAGGAGCAGGGAAACTGACACATCTATGGCGATGCGTCAGTTTCTTTTAAATAAGCCCTTGAATGCGTGCGAAAGTCAAAGGCCACCAGATTATCTACTAGAGCCTTGCTGAGTAGGGTGAGTTTGATATTGTCCTACTTAGCATTAACAGCAGAATGCCTAATAGCACCCATTATGTCTTCCCTAATTACAGATCGCAGCCTCATACATGCCTGATCCAGTGAATGGATATATTAATTAAAACCTCCTCTCCTTCACGTATTCTCTGTGACCTATTCTTAGGGACATTCGTTAGGAAGACCTAGCAGGTCCTAGCTGGGCCCAACTTCCTCCCGTGGTGGTTTAGGATTGAGGGTGGAGAAGGTGAGCCTCCTGCATCCAAAACCTTACAAAATCCCTGATTATTACTCCACATTGGCGTAAGTCGCACTATGATAGTTCTAGCGGAAACTTCTCCTCCCATACCCCTTCCATGGGGTTCTCTATTTGGTGGCACTACAGTTACAGCTTTTAATGTGTGTATTGTGGGAAGCGTAGAACCCCTTGTTTCTTTGCTAACATACCGGCCAGAAGTATCAATAGGGCCATTTCCCTCACCCAGAGCTCTACTGCCATTGAGGTCTTTTATCAGATTTAAAAGAAGTTGGACCATATCCTTAAGACCCCCCACCTCCTCTAGAAGTGATTTAACCTGATTTCCGAGAGGCAAGATTACCGCCGACTGACCTCTGTGAGAGTTGCTACAGAGACTCTCTCCCCAAGTGATAATATGAAATGGAGATAAAGCGCTGATATGCCACTTCGCTCTTACCTGATTAATTGGCTGAAGTGGTGGATGCTGAGTCGAGATTCCTGCCGGAGATCCAGGGGTCTGGTTGCAGTTTCAGTGGTGGTCGCCAAAGCGCTGCTGCAGGAGATCGGTGTCGAGGCGCTGCAAGGGTGCTCACTTTGTGGTGAAAAGATGGGGCCGAAAACAAACAAGCCCACGAAGGATGGTGCGCTGAAAGACCCCCAGAAGGAGGCTGTTGTTCCTCCCACGGCTGTGCGTGGTTCGGGCCAACCGCGCCGCGGGGCGATTCCAAAAAAGAATGAGGAGACTGGCGGCAAGTTGCGGGACGGTGCCATGGAGGGACGAGGCAAGCTGAGGGTGACTGGAGCAGAGAGCTCCATGCGGCAGGCAACGCTGACGGAGACTTTCACCGCAGCCGTCGTGGTAACGACTGCGAGGTGAGTGCTCTCGGCTCAACTGAGCTCGGCACAAGCGGAACAGCTGAGCCTGGTTTGGCTCCACCTGCGGGGATTGTAGCGGTACAGCAACGGTCTGGACTGGAGCCGGAGGAGGAAACTGCTGAGCCTGACAACCGGCCTGGATTGCAGGATGCGCAAGAAGGGCAGGAGCTCCCCGGCAGTGTGCAAGGCAGTGGGAGAAGCGCTCTCGGTCCTGATGGTTTCTCCTCTGATTGGCAAGGTGGTATAGATGACACAGAAGAAGTTGCTGGACAAGGTAATGGCCTCTCATCTGCTATAACGAGTATCCCTAGAACAGATGTGACTGCGCCTATGGGAAATACAGTAGGGCCAAATCAAAGTTCATTATGGTCTAAACTAACTGTGGGATCCCCATAGAGGGACAAGTTTTTCTCATTGAACGATGACACGGATCTATCAATCACAAGCGATGGCAATTCATCTGAGGGGTCTGATTCTGGCTCCTCCATAACTCCAGAAGGTGCAACGCCTTAAGACCCTCACTCAGAAACGTAGGTCTAAGTCTAGAGCTAGCCCCTCTAAGGTGGATACAGCAACAGCTCGTAAGCTTAAGTGGGATTACTCCGCCACCAGTCAGACTTATGAAGATGAAGGGGCAGTATCAGCACATGGGGGGCCTGCTAGTATGGCTGACTCTATTGTTGCACCGTCGCTAGATCTAGTGTACTCCACCCTGAAGCAAATGCAGGGAGAAGCCAGACTTGAGAGCCGCCGGGCACACCAAGCTACAAAAAAAATGCAGGGGCCTTACGAAAAATGAACAAATTTTGTACTGATATGGCAGAAAGGGTAGCTCACGTTGAAGAAAGAACCGGAACTCTTGAGGAGGAAGTAGGAAAGTTACAGGTCTATAAGGAGTCGCACGAGAAGCAATCAGAGGATATGATGTGGAAGCTCGAAGATTTCGAGAATCGTCAGCGAAGAAACAATGTGAGACTATTGGGCATTGCTGAAAACAGCGAAGGAGAGAACATCATGTCTTTCGTAGTAACCCTTCTAAAGGGAGCATTTCCTGATTTAGCCCAATGGAGCTGGGATATGGAGGTTCAGAGGGCGCATCGTTTCCCTCTGACACAGAAGAGAGGCAATGCAGCAGGGCAAGGGGAGCGGCCCAGAGCCATCCTAATATACATTGGTAACTTTTTGTCCGGCAGGCCCTTCTGGATAGAGCAAGGCCAGACGCAAAAAGGACATACGAGGGCCATACATTCTTTGCTCGGCCGGACTTCTGTCATGCCACCGTTGAAAGAAGATGGAGGCTCCGGCAGCTGATAACTCCTTTTCAGGGGATTGGCTGCGAAGCATACCTGTTGTTCCCGGCACGGCTTAAAGTTATTTTAAATGGGAGGGTGCGAATGTTCTTTTCAGAAATTAAAGCACATGAATATATGTCTGAGCTGAAGGAAGCAAGGGGGAAAACCGGAGGGGTATGACCGACTCAGGGGGGCCCTAGTGCAAGCTGAGAATTAGTGTTTATCTTAAAAGGTTAAGACTTAGGGTACTTTCGGGAGTAATGTAAGCACAAAAGACTCTCCCCTGTGTGCACTTAAGGTTCATTTTATCTTTTTGTGAATTTTCTTCTCCTCTATCTTTTATCTGTTATACATGTTATATATTACAATCAAGAGTGGAACACGGTGGTGTATCTGGGGATCGGGCGGGGGGATCTGTAGTAACTGGAGATGTGAGCTATGGCTGCCAAGCATAGGTCATGTTTGACCTATTTGCCTGTGAGGGGTGTTGGAGGGGTGGGGGAGGGGGGTTTGACTGGGAGGGGGGAGGTCCAGGGGAGGAGGGAGGGAGTGGGCACAGCAACAAAAAAAAAAATAGAAGTGATTTAACCTGCTGAAAAAGATGACCTAGATCAGACAGTGGGCTAGCTTAATTGAGTGCTACAGGGTCAGGATCTTTGAGCCTGATTCACAAAGGCAATCTGAGACAAAAGTCTAACTTTACGACTTTTGGTATTCACAGAGGTCATTTATGAGTTGTAACTTTACGTTCGGAATCAGGCCGGAATCTCTGGCTCAGGCCGGATGAAGTGTAATCAATGGGCCGGAGTGCAATTTTTACAAAAAGGAACATTAGGAACCTGAGATAAATGGTAGAGGAGGTCATGAAAATCAGTTTGGGCAGGGAAAAGTGTGTGGCCAGACACTACATCACACCCCAGAAACGTTTGCTCCTTTGCATTATTGTACAAGCAGTCCACAATTTGCGCTCCCCTCAGTGTTGACTATAGTGTTACAACACACTCAGTTCCTCATTTATGAGAAGTGTCGCATCGCTGCGTGAAAGCAGCAATGCGACACTTCTCAGTGCGCCCTCCTTGCGACACCATCGATGCGTCATATTTACTGTATGACGCATCATGTCGCAAGGAATGACAGATACGTCAGTATTACTGACGTATCTGTCGGCACAAAACTGACGCATTGCTGGAGTTGTGTTGTATGCGTGACGCAACTCCAGCAATGTTCCTTTCACATGGGTCAAGCCCCATGTGAAATGGCCTGTGCCACCCTACCGCCTGCCATGAGGCTTTGACGCATTGGTGTATTAGAAGTGGTGCAGTGAAATCTTATAGATTTCACTGCGCCACTCCTATGACCCTTTCTTGCGGGGAAACGCCCACCCTGCATACATTATACCTGACGCAGGTATAATATAGCGCCGGGGTTTATGAAGTGACGTATTTGCCTAGATGCTTCACTTCGTAAATATGGCGCAACATGGCACATTATCTACCCTGACGCTGCGTCACAAAAAGTGACCCAACGGCGGCGCAAAAGTGAAGCAGGCCTTCATAAATAAGGACCGCAGTGTTGACTGTGGTATTACACCAATCTTTTGTGTAACACTACAGGCAACACTGAGGGGAGCACAAATTGTGGATTGCATGTAACATGATGCAAAGGAGCAAACTTTTCTGTGGAGTTTTGGGAGATTGAGTCCCCAGCAGCAGTTCGACACGGCGGCTTACCTCCTGCAGTTCTCACGATGTCCCATGTGAAGTTAGAATTAGCTCTCCAGCAGCCTTTAATGTGAAAACAGGGACAGGCACAATTCCCTCAGCTCCTGCATGTCGACCAAGACACCAGCACTCAAGGCTTCACTCATCCCCCACACAGTGGGGCAGCCCATGTCTTTAAATAGGTTCTATTGAGAACAGCTGTGGACTGTGCAAGTGGTTGTGGGAGATGGAGTCCCAGGGCAGCCGTTCGACACGGCAGCTTACCCCCTGCAGTTCTCACGGTGTCCCAGGCGAAGTTAGAATTAGCTCCTCAGCAGCCTTTAATGTGAAAACAGGGACAGGCATCATTCTCAGCTCATGCATGTCGGCAGGGAACCAGGACACAAGGCTTCACTCATCCCTGTACCTGATTGCAAGCATAGCAACCTAAGGAGCACTATCCCACAATACCACAAGAGTTCTCTATGGCACTTCTTCGATCAGACAGAGTCAAGAGGCCAACCTTGGAAATGGCTGTTTATCTGTCTGCTGGCCAACTAGTGAATAATCGAAGCTATTCACTCAATGGCCGGCAAAATAGTACATAATCTGTGCTATTTAGCCAGAGGCCAGATAAATATCTTAAACTTTATGGTAGTGTCATAGTGAATTTCTGATGTTATTTACATGGCTGTTGGCTAAATAGCAGAGATTATGTCCTATGTGTCCGGCAGCTGTGCAAGCAGTTATGAAACTTCACTGTTCACCCTGCTGCACACTAGATAGAAGTGATTACATACTATATACTTAACGCCACCTTATAAATACGGCCCCTTTACACGCATCACTTTGCGTGAAAGGGGCGTGCAATGGGTGTTGCTTTGGGCGTTCCACCGCAACACCCATTGCTTTTTGACGCTGTCCCAGATATACAAGGATCGCCAAAAACTAACGCCATGCAAGAGCAGGTGTTAGAATGGCGAAACAAGGAGAATACTTTTATTTCTCCTCATTTTTGCTTTTTCTATGTGTGCTGAATTTTGCAGCACACATAGAAAAAGCAAAACGCCATTAAAGGTGTCCCTTCCTGCACATAAACAATCCAAAATAATGACAATTTGCTGTTTCTATGTGCTCTGCAGAATGCAGCACACATAGAAGTAACAAATCGCTATTATGGATTGTTTATGTGCAGGAAGGGACACCTTCCTGCACATAAACAATCATTCCCTGCAATGCAGGCACCCTTGCACTATGGTGCATGGGTGCCTGGGTTGGTGCTGGGCAGGTAATTTTAGCGTAAGCGCTAGGAAAACCCAGGGGCGTGCCTTATTGTTGTAAATACAGCGCATCCTTGTGTTTTGGAAATGTAGGAGTGCGGTGCTGCCAAATTTGGTGCGGCTCTGTGCTTCAATGTTTCATTGTAAACATGCCCCAAAGAGACTTTACTTTTCATCCAGTTGCCAACTAAAATAGTAGAAATGATTGACTATCTCATCAGTGTTGATGCAAACAGCTAGGAAACTTCACAATTTTCCTCGACTTCGAATAAAGAGATTATGTTCTCCTTGCCAACAGCTGTGTAAATAGCCAAGAAACTTCACTATTTACCGAGTCAATGACTAAATAGCAAATATTATGTAGAATTTGACAATGGCTGTGCAAATAGCAAAGAAAATTCATTATTTACATGCCCGCCGGCTTACTAGCAGAGATCATGTACTATTTGGCCAGTTGCAGTACAAATAGCAAAGAAAATTCATTATTTACTCGGCTGCCGAATAAATAGCAGAGATCATGTACTATTTGGCTGACGTCCATGCAAACAACAAATAAGTTTCACTGTTTACCCTGCTTCCGACTAGATAGCAGAGATCCAGGGGTGCAACCAAAGCTGAACATCGGGAGGGGCCTAACACTCCAAGCAAGTGGGCAGGGCTAAACGTCAAGCAATGGGTTGCTCTAGCACTTCAAGCAATAGGGCAGAGCTACCTCAGAGGCAATATGACAAAATGGAGCAATAAACTATTTTGTAAACATAGTGGGCAAAAGTGATAAGATAACTGTAAATGTGAGTTTTTGGGGAACTGATGCTATATAGGCTACTGTTAGTGATCTTTGAAAGGGGATTTAGTGCTTTTAAAACTAAAAGCGCCTTCTACCAATTTTATTATGAAGCATATTAGAACCGTTTTTCACAAAGTTTCAAGAAGATAACACTTTTTGCAAATTCTTACACAGTCTTTCTGGGGCAGGAAAAAGTTCTTGTGAAGTATTTATAATCACAGGCAGGTCCAGAAAGATGCTCATTCCTGATTGTTGATTTAACAAATGTTTTCAGTCTGTGCGTAAGGACATTCAGCATCTCTATGTTTGTCGCTGCACATATGTGTGCATATCTCCAAATATGGAGCTTAGTGGGTTAACACACATGATGTTGGGGCCAGGGAGGCATGACTAGCAAATTACAAGTTTGATTTTAAACACACCTTTCCTTCCTCCTGAGATTGAGGAAGTGACAATTAGTTGTCACTATTACTGCTTGTTACTTACTCTGCCATGAGTCTGCGCTATACAACATAAACATAAAGGGGCGTACTTACAAGAAACTGACGCATCGGCATAGAGGCTTCAGTTTCCCTGCGCCTGCGTGTGAAACCCTTGCGCCACCATGGATGCGCCATATTTACAAGCCGACTGCTGTGACAGGGGTATTTCTCGAGGAGCCGCGCCCCGTACGTGTCACTCGATTGAAACAAGTGTTATCCTGAGCAAATCCCTTTGGGTTGTGTGTTGAAGTTTGTTTAATTGGTTTGGACATTCATCAGGTTTTCAAATAACTTGCTATTCCGGAGTCTGGGACCTGGAACTTTCTACAACTTTAGTTAATTGCCTGGTTCAATCTTAGGGCTTGACCAGCTAAAAAGGGTCAATTATAACTCTACATTCATCGTCCTGAAGATGGTCTGACGGACTTGTATGCCACAATAGACCGAAACGTCGACAAGTTCATCTAATTCCTTTGTTATTTGTCCTGTCAGGAATTGTTTTCTGCCTTTAGATCTTTCTGTCTTATTATCAGTTTGGAATAGATGTTTACACTAATGATTTGAAGGTTATTATTTGTGTATATCACTCATCTGCCTCTGTCATTGTGTTTTGATTAGTAGTTTGTGTACCCTTTATTTTGTTTAATCACATTAAATGAGTCTAAATGGAGAAACTTACACCCGTGTTTTCCAATTGGTTATTATTATATATTAATTATTATTTGAATGAGTAAATTGTCATATAGATTTTTCACATGTTAGCCACGATTTCGGGCTAATTATTCAAGTAATTTGTCAAACATTGCAACTTAGTTTCTTAAACTAAATCCCTTGTAGGCACCTTTACTTATCAATATTTAACTGCCCAAGCCTCCAAGGGTATATTGGGTTTCTCACTTTGTTTACTCTATATTTACAATACGGCGCACCATGGCGCAAGGATTGACAGATGCATTAGAAATTCTGACGCATCTGTCGGCGCAAATAGTGACGCATTGCTGGAGCCGTGTTGCAAGCATGACGCAACTCCAGCAATGCATGGGAGGCCTATTCTTAATACACTGCGCCACTCCTCACGCCTGCTCCATGCAGGTGTAGGGTTTTGACGCAGTGGGGTCCTAGAAGTGGCGCAGTGAAATCTTGTAGATTTCACTGCATCACTTCTACGAAGCTTTCTCGTGTGGGAACGCCCACCCTCCATACATTATACCCGACGCAGGAATAATGTGGCGCAGGGCTTTACAAGGTGACGCATCTCCCAAGATGCGTCACGTTGTAAATGGGCATCTACTTCAGATGCTTGAGTTCTTTAAGAGAATGAGCAACAGGTATCAAATGAAGTTTTTCAGTATTAGTACAGATTTTTGGTCCATACGTACTCAATGATCAAATTCTCATTCCAAAGGATTGCCATGGATCAAGTCGTCCGTTTCACGTTACAAAAGCAAGCAATAGTTCATGTGTCTCAGAGAGGAAAAAGGGACTCAAAACTACTAAATAGACTTTCTGGTTCCCAAGTCAACAGGGGGATTCCAGATGATCACCGGCATCAGGGAAGTCAATCTGTGGGTATAGAAGATTCCCTTCAAAGTGAAGACCCAAAAGAGAAAAATTCAGAAGGGAGCATTCCTGGTTGCCTACCTTCATATTCCATAGCTGTATGCCACCACACCAAAAA
Source organism: Calotriton arnoldi (assembly GCA_963921515.1). Taxonomy (NCBI): domain Eukaryota; kingdom Metazoa; phylum Chordata; class Amphibia; order Caudata; family Salamandridae; genus Calotriton; species Calotriton arnoldi. The sequence goes on along the minus strand of CAWUFW010012487.1, from coordinate 8,135 downwards.
TACTGGGTCTTGTCATTTGGACTCTGCTCTGTTTCAAGTGTCTTTGTCAAGATGGTGGCTCCCATTATTTCACTTCCCCATCTTCAGAGTTGGAATGTCTCTAGAAGGGACTTTGAAAGGAATTGTTCTTGTCTGATGTTGCAAGGATTTTTCTTGAATCTGTCAAAATGTCAGACAGAGCCGTCTCGAAAAAACTTTTCTGCGGTACCTTCGTCCCGCCCCAGCAGATTGAAAGCCTACGCTTGGCTAGCAGTAGGGCGATGGCCGCCAATTTACGGTGAGCGGGTGGTATCCGTTTTAGCATGCCCAATAGACATATGGCTGGTGTACATGCAATGTTTATCCCCACCATCTCAGACAGTGTGTCTAGTACGTGCTTCCAGTATGTTGCTATGGGCGTACAAAGCCAGGCAAGATGGATAAAATCTACATCATTCAATTTACAGCGTGGGCATTTGGCATCCTGTCTCAGCCCGTATTTGTAGAGTTGCTTGGGGGTATAGTAGGCCTGCTGTAGGTATTTAAAATGTATAATTTTTAAATTACAATTAGATGTGAGTCTGTCTAATAGATTACAGCATGCTTCCCAATCCTCAGGTGTGATGTGTGTATCTAGTATCGCATTCCATTTGTCTCTAGGAGCATCGACGGGACTTTTGGTTTCCTTTTGAGCGGCATTGTATAGTTTAGTAATTAGATGGTTTCTGTCATTGCTAGCCAGCATAGTTCTAAGTGATAGCAACTCATTCGGGACTTGAGGGAAGCCAGGATATAACGCTTTTATGGCCGCTCTTAACCTGTGATGCACACATTTTTGCATTAAAGTGCCACTACGGCCATTTAGAAAGTCCTTTAATTTGATAAACTCCCCGATGGAAAAATGTCGCCCATCGTATGGAAGCCATCCTCCTGTAGCACTACCAGCGCGCCGTTCTCTCTCGTGACAGAGATTGAGGGGTGGTGAAGCAGTGGCATTTTATCTGCATATATGGGTGAGTTATTTGCTCGCACCGCCAGTGTGTGCCATGCTCTCAGTGTGCTCTCCAGCGGGCTGGCGTTTTTCAGGTGTGTTAGCGTGCGCCCGTGTGGCAGTATAGGGTTTAATGGTGTAGGGTATGCATCATCCGACTCAATCGCTACATGGGCAATGAAATTGTGGGGTTGATACCAATAGTGAGCAAAAAGAGCATGGACACAGAGGTAGTATAAATAGAAGTCTGGGGCGTTAAGCCCACCTTGTGCATACGGTCTAGTAAGAGCGGTAAATGTTAGCAACCTGAATAGCTGCTGAACCGGGGGGGAACGAATTGTAGTTTACAAGACTGTTTTTAAAAATCGTAATACTGTGTATTTTACCAGGAACGTGATTTTTAAACATTGATGCGATCGCGCTCACACTGATTATAACTGTATAAGAGTGTTTTTAGAACTCGTGATTTTGTGTGCTTTTAACCAGGGAACGTGAATTTAAACATTGAAGCTATCGCGCTCACGCTGATTGCGGTGCACGGGATTAGCATTCTAGACGCATAATCTTCCCGCCCTACTTCCTTTAAATTGCCGGATGCTGCGACCGCTCAGCGGGCGCGCGCAGCGGACGCGCGGCTGGCGCGCCGAAGGCACGCCAAAGGCAAGCCCGTCTGCGCTTGTCAGCGCCCGGAACGCGCCTAGTGCCAGGACCCCTGCCCATGGCAGGAGATACAGTTACACCCGGAATGAACTCCTCGCCCTCAGACTTGGTGAGTGCCCTCAACCTGTGTCAATCCCAGACACATTAAACTCAAACCCGATGAGATGCAGTACATGTGGTCTGGTACCCCTGTACTTACCAACTAAATCGAATCTCCCAATCAGTGAAGGGACGAATACCATACCCGGCCACAACAGAGATAATTATGCAGTCCCCCGAAATACTAGTGATCCCCAGTCACTTGCACTTACACAGGGAACTGACCAGAACGAGCCTGAAAATATCCGCTGTATCCTACTCAATACTAAGCCTGGGCGTAGTTCGCGAAGTAGCGCTACGCGAAGCTACGCAAAGTGCAGTTCGCACTACGCGAGCTACGCGTAGCACTACGCGAACTGCGTAGTGCACTGTTCGCAATGATTGCACAGTGCCGGATGCTTGTCCGCACTGTGCAATCATTGAAAACGGCATCTTGCACAGTGCGAGCTGTCTTTTACTGCCGCTCGAGTAGATTTTTACTCGAGCGGCAGCTTCTCAACGCGGACTGGTAGTTTCTCATCGCGAGCGGTCGCGAGCATACGCGACCACTCGCAATGAGAAACCTGACTTCCCCGCGTTGAGAATCTCGCCGGGAGGTTTATTTTCCACGCTCGCGATCGGCAACTTGATGTTGCTGATCGCGAACGAGGAAAAAGTCTCGCCGGGATGTCATTTTGCTTGCTCGCGGTCGCCAACTTGACGTTGAGGACCGCGAGCAAGCAAAAATGACCGCTGCACTACGCTACGCGTGTTTGCACTGTGCTACGTGCAATTCGCGTTGTGCGAAGTAGCGCAAACTTCGCAAACTACGCGAGCGTAGCGTAGTGCTTTGCCCAGGGTTACTCAATACTCGATCCATGGCCAAACACAAATACGAGCTTGAATGTCTGATTCAAGTTGAAAACCCTGACCTGCTGTTTCTGACTGAAACCTGGGCAAACAACCTCTCTGACCCTGACTGGGGAGCTGCCGTGCCAGCGGGCTATCTTGTAGCCCATGTAGATAGAGTGGGAACCAAAGGGGGAGGTCTAGCGCTGATCTACCGTTCCCACTTCACTGTGATGACGAGGCATGAACCCACACTAGAAGCTGAGGCAATGTCTTTTAGCATTAAAAGAAACAACTGCGAGCTTTTTCCAGGAGTACTTATTTACAGACCCCCAGGCACGAGAGCCGCCTTTATCAGGTCATTGCAGACCTTCTTAGAATCATGCCTAGATTCTGCTACCTACACAGTGCTTGGGGATATTAATTTTCATCTGGAACTAAATAATGACACTGACACATCATGTCTGATTGACAACCTGGCCGGTTACGGCATGAGCCAGCTAGTATCAGAGCCCACGCACCAAGCGGGCCACACGCTAGATGGACTCTTTACTAACAACTCCGCCACAGAAGTGACGAGAGTACAACAAGTACTATGGTCAGACCATGCCGCAGTCCATTTTAATGTTCGGACGGCAGCGACCTGCAGAGGCCGTAGGATCTCCTCGCGGGTGAAATCACGCCCTGGAAATCAATCCAAGAACAGGATCTGATCTCTGCCTTATCTAGGAACCTACCAGATGTTCTGGACTCTAACCAGGCAGCCGACAATTATGAAAACTGGCTAACTCAGGCAGCAAATAAGTTGGCGCCGGAAGAGTTCAAACTCCAAAGGAGGAAACTAGTCTCATCGCCTTTGTACTCGACTGAGCTCAAACAGCTAAAAATTAAGTGCAGACGCCATGAACGAATCTGGAGATTAGACTATAGCGCGGAACAGAGGAGCAAATATAACTCAGTTCTGGAGGAATATAAGTCCGCTATAAAACAAGCCAAAGCAAAATATTTTGCTGCTAAAATTCAGGAGGCGTCGAATTCCTCTAAAGAACTGTTTAAAACCATCACCATCCTATCCAAATGCCCACGGGATACGGTTTTTTCACCAAACCAATCACTAGTAGATAAACTGGCTGGCTTCTTTCAACTTAAAGTACAGGCAGTATACAATGAGCTCCTTAACACCTTACCATACCCAGGAGGGAATGGTACAGAAGGACAAGAGGGCCCTGCCCCAGGTGAAAACCTAACACAGTTCCGGACGTTAGATCAGAATGAAGTGACAGATCTTTTGCTAAAAACCAAGTCGGGGTCTCCTCTGGACCCTTGCCCTCCTTTTATCATACACCTTGCCCCAGAGGCGATTAGTGCCTGCTTGACCCCCTTACTGAATACAATCATCACCTCAGGGGTCTTTCCACAGTGCTGGAAAAAGGTCTGCATCAGACCCATCTTAAAAAAACCCTAACTTGACCCTTTGGAGGTCAAGAACTATCGACCAATCTCCTGCCTCCCGTTTCCTTCCAAGCTACTTGAGAAAGCCCTAAATGGGGAGCTGATGGATTACCTAGATAAGAACTACTTCCTGGATTCAACGCAACATGGATTTCGAGCTCAGCACTCAACAGAATCTGCCTTGATTATGGCGACGGAAGAGATAAGAAAGGTGATGGATGGAGGGGGCAGGGCCACCCTGATACTACTCGATCTAACCACAGCATTCGACACCGTAAACCATCAGGTGTTGGTACAACGGCTGAAAGCGGTTGGTATTGGGGAAAAGGCTCTAGCCCTTCTAGTCTCATACTTGGCAAACAGGGAACAGGCAATTCACTGGAACGGACTTCAGTCAGGAAAGTTCACTCTCCCTTGCGGAGTGCCCCAGGGGTCTGCCCTGTCCCCCACTATGTTCAATGTATATGTAGCCCCACTGGCCAGATTGATAAAAAGTCATGGCCTCTCGGTAGTGTCATATGCTGATGACACCCAACTAGTGGTGTCAGTCACACAAGATGTGGACCTTACGGCGGAAAGGTTCCGGAATTGCTTACTGGCACTGATGGGTTGGATGAACTCGAACTTCCTGAAGCTAAACACGGGTAAAACCGAGGTCATAGAGTTCGGCCAGAAACCCTCGGTCTGGAGCGAACTCTGGTGGCCGCCTGAAGCCGGAACATTCCCTGTCCCTGTACCGAAGGCCAGAAATCTGGGGTTCCTGGTCGACAAAGACCTAACGCTGGCCCTCCAGATAAATCAAGTGTCTTCGGCTTGTTTCTTCACACTGAAAGTACTACGGAAGATTCTCCCATTTATTCCACTCTCGTTAAGGAAAACAGTGGTCGGCGCACTGGTGTTGTCCAGAATCGACTGCTGCAACTCGCTATACCTAGGCGCGGGAGTCAGACAGCTCTCCAAATTACAGTCCATACAAAACGCGGCTGCACGAGTACTGTTAGATCTACCAAAACACCACCCCACATCCGCTAGCCTAAGACTCCTCCACTGGCTACCAGTCCACCGAAGAATAGACTTCAAAGCGCTCTGCTTAGTCCATAAAGCCCTCTACGGAGGAGGGGCGGCAGACATTCAACGCCTGTTCCCGCGATATCTGCCTGCTCGATGCCTTAGGTCAGCAAACACCGGACTGGTTCTTATTCCCAGGATAAGAAGAGCCAGATGGGGCGGTAGGGGGTTCTCCTACCTAGCGGCCAAACTGTGGAACTCACTTCCAACACATTTGAGACTGCAGAGTAGCAGGACTCTTTTTAGAAAGATGATCAAAACATGGCTCTTTTCTAGGATCTAGGTCTGTTATTCAGGTTGGACTGTTATTACCTCAGCGCCAAGATGCCTCGGCAGTAGTGCGCTCTATAAATATCTCAGTCAGTCAGTCATATGCCAGCTGATACGGGGTTATTTGCCTGCCCAGGCCAATGTCACCATACAAGACTGCAATGTCTTTAAAAAGTCGAGCGTGAGGGGAATGGGAATATTAACAAAGAAATATAGAAATTTAGGGAGGATAATCATTTTCATTACTGCAAGTCGGTCGGCTAGGGACAAGGGTAGTCTGATCCATCTGGCTATCTGATCTTTCAGTTTCGTGATGGCAGTGCCATAATTTAATCGAATGACAACCTCAGGGTCCCTGTCTATCCATATTCCCAAATATTTAAGCGAGGTGGTGCACCACTTCAGAGGGAATTCTGTGTCATGTGGCTCAGTTTCCTGGGTTAGCGGGAATACTACCGACTTATTCCAGTTTATTGTCAAACCGGAGTACCAACCAAATTTAACGTATTCCCTCAAAGTGGGCTCTAGGTGTATATTGGGGTCACGAACATACACCACCATATCGTCCGCATAGAGTGAGATTGCGAGGGGCCGGAGGTGATAGCCTAGCGCGGCCTCTGAGTGTTTCTGGCGTATAATGCAGGCTAGAGGTTCTAGAGCTAAGGCAAATAGGATAGGGGATAGTGGGCAGCCCTGACGCGTCCCTCTAGGTATATTGATTGGTTCAGATATGAGGTCATTTACTCGAACTCGCGCCGTGGCTGCTGTATATAACAGGTGGATCCAGTTTAGGAATGCCTGTGGCATCCCCATCCGGGCTAGTACTGTAAACATATATGGCCATTGGATGGAATCAAACGCCTTAGCGGCGTCGAGGAACACGGCTGCCGCGGGTAGCGAGGGGTCTATCTGACTAAGCACAGCAAAGAGCGTGCGCAAGTTGTGTGTGGTGGATCGGGATGGGACAAACCCTGCTTGGTCTGGCAGTACTAGGGCCGGAAGGAGCAGTTGTAGTCTAGAGGCTATGACCTTGGCCAAAATCTTAACGTCGGTGTTTATTAAAGATAGTGGGCGGTAGGAATCTGCGTGTTCGGGGTCTTTGCCTGGTTTTAAAAGAGTTATGAACAATGCCTCACGTAGCGAAGAAGGAAGGCATTGTTTATCATATGCTTCCTGATACATTGCCAGCAAACGCGGTATTAGGAGATCAGAAAAGGTCTTAGAAAATTCTGCCGGTATCCCGTCACTGCCGGGTGACTTACCATTAGGCAGAGAACGGATTACATCCCCCAGTTCTTCCTCAGAGATTGGTTGAATTAAAAACTCCCTCTGGCCGGGTGAGAGCCATGCTAGCGCGATGTCATTAAGATAAGAGTGTGTTTCATGCGGTGCAGCAGACTCTCTAGTTTCATAGAGCCCAGTATAGTATTCTAAGAATATCTGTAATATATCTTTGGAGGCATGCGCTTGTGTGCCGGTTTGTGTATGAAGAGTTTGAATATAGGGGACGTCTCTTGACCCTTTAAGTTTAGCGGCGAGACTACGGCCTGGCCGCCCTCCCTCCCCGTAGGCTCATGCTATCCAACGCTTGGAGAGGTATTTGACCTCCTGGTCTGCTGTTTCTGTGTATTCTAAGAGATGTGTTTTAATTTCAGCGAGTGTTTGTGGTTTGGGGTCGCTGGCGTACGAGGACTCATATTCCCGCAGTTTGTACTCTAAATGGGACATGCGATCACGTAGTGATTTCAACACTCCAGCGCTAAGGCCGATGCAGGTGCCTCTAATAGTTGCCTTAAAGGCCTCCCATAGCAGCCCATCTGAGTCCACAGACCCTGTGTTTTCAGTGAAATACTGTACAATTGCTGTGCGGACGCCATCTCGAAAGACTGGGTCCGTAAGGGAAGTGGCCTGTAGGCGCCACTGGAAGGGGCGCGGGACGTCAGTGGGTAGTGTTAATGCCATGAGGACAGGGGAGCGGTCAGAAAGCGTTTTGGGCATGTGTGTTACCTCACCTACCCAGTTGCTTATTGCTCAGGACACTAGCCTATAGTCTAGACGTGACCACATGTTATGTACCGTTGATGTGAAAGTGCCCTCTTTTACGCTAGGGTGTCTTAGTCGCCATATATCGGTAAGATCCCAGTCCGCTATGCCCTTCGTAAGCGTGTGGCATGCCTGTTTGATTGTGGGATTCGATGAGCCAAACCTGTCTTTATGTGGGTCAAGTGGAAAATTAAAATCCCCACCCCATATAATCGTGGACGGTTGTAATTTATAAAGTTTATTTAAAATGCTACGGTATGGCTCAGGATCGTCCACATTGGGTCCATAGACATTTATTAGTGTTAAGAGTGTGCCTCTACAGTTGCCTTGCCATATACCAAACCTCCCTTGGTCGTCCGACTCAGCATAAGTAGTGACAAAAGGGGTTCCTCTGCGGATCAATGTAAGCACTCCTCTGGAGTATGAGGAGTAGGAAGAATCTTTTTTATCATGTGCGCAGCGTGTACCTATACGTGCAGCTGTATGTGGTGTAAGATGCATCTCCTGGATGAATGCTATGTCTATCTGATGTCTATCTAGATAGGCAAGGACCTGCCTGACATTTTTTGGGGTTGTTCAGTCCCTGAACGTTCCACGTGAGTAGTTTTAGTGCGCGTACTTTATCGTACGTTAGTCATGGTTATGTGTCATAGTGGAGCACGTGGACAGGATTATTGAAGTGTGGTATGACACCGTGTAGACATTGCAGCTCAAGTGTAAACATATTTGGCGACTGAAGTTGAAA